>VCHN02000014.1:168527004-168975734 GCA_007115665.2 Sequoiadendron giganteum | reverse complement strand
TCTCTCCAACTCCCTCCCTCTCTCTCTCTCAAGTCTCTCCCTCCTACCCTCTCTTCATCTCTTAGGTCTCTCTTTCTCTCACTCACTCACTCCCTCTATCTCCCTCCCCTCTACCCTTAATGCTTAACCCTCTACCCTTAACCTTTAAACCCTAAACCCTTAAAACTTTAACCCTTAACCCTCAAACCCCCTACCCTATACCCTTAACCCTACCTCTATCTCTCTCCCACTCCCTCCCTCCCTCTCTCAAGTCTCTCTCTCTCTCTCAATCATTCCCTCTATCTCTCTCCCCTCCACCCTTAAGCCTAAACCCTTAAACACTCTACCCTCTAGCCTTAAACCCACCTCCCTCTATCTCTCTCACACTTAATACCTCTCTCCCTCAAGTCTCTCCCTCCCACCCCCTATCCCTCTCTTAGGTATCTCTCTCACTCACTCACTCCCTCTATCTCTCTCCCCTCTACCCTAAACCCTCTACCCTCTACCCTAAACCCTACCTCCCTCTATCTCTCTCCCACTCTCTCCCTCTCTCTCTCAACCCTCTCCCTCCTACCCCCTCTCCATCTCTCAAGTTTATCTCTCTCTCATTCAGTCACTCCCTATATCTCTCTCCCCTTTACACTTAATCGTAAACCCTAAACCCTTAAAACTTCTAACCTCCCTCCCTCTATCTCTCTCCCACTCCCTCCCTCTCTCTCTCAAGTCTCTCCCTCCTACCCCCTCTCCCTCTCTTAGGTATCTCTCTCTCACTCACTATCTCCCTCTATCTCTCTCCCCTCTCCCCTTAACCGTCTACCCTATACATGAGATCCTCAACCCTCATCTATCTTTGTCCCTTCCTCCTCTTCTCTACTTCTCTCTATCTCACTTCTCCTTGCATATTTCCCTCCATACATCCATCCCTCTCTACCCTAATCCCTCAAACCTATACCCTCAACCCTTAAAACCTTAAAAACTTAACCCTAAACCCTTAACCCTTAACCCTTAACCCCTAAACCCTAAACCCTTAAACCCTCTACCCTCCACCTTCAACCCTCAACCCTCTACCCTCAACCCTTAAACCCTTAAACTCAAGTAAACTCTCTAATTTAATCCCTAAAACCTCAACCCTTAAACTCTCAACCCTATACTCTCTACCCTCTACCCTCAACCCTTAAACCTTAATCCCTAAACCCTATACCCTCTACCCTATACATTGGACCCTCAACCCTCAATTCTCAACCCTCAACTCTTAATCCCTCAACCCTAGGTAGGTAGGGAAACATAGGTGAGATATAGAGTGATAAAGGGAGAGGTAGGTAAATAGAGGTAGAGGGGAGATACATGTAGGTAGAGAGGGAAGGAGACATAGAGAGATGAGAGATAGAGATAAGTAGAAAGGGGAGGGAGGGATAGGTAGGGAGAAGATAGAGGTGAGTTTGTGTAGAGAGGGAAAGAAGTAGGGAGGAGAGACAGTTGAGATGATGGGAGAGGTGGGTAAAGAGAGGGAGAGGGGAGATAAAGATAAATAGAGAGGGAAAAAGATGTAGATAGATAGAGAGAAGTAGAGAGTTGAGGGATGAAGGGAGAGGAAATGAGGAGATAGAGGTTAGTGTGTGTGAGAGGGAGAGAGAGTGAGAGGAGAAAAAATGAGTGGAGAGAGGAAGGGGGAGATAGGAAGGTGGAGAGAGAAAGAGAAAGAGAGTAGAGAGGGAAGGGGGGAGAGATAGAGTAGAGAGGGAAGGATAGAGTAAGAGAGAAAGAGAGGGAGGGAGAGAGAGAGAGGTAGAGAGAGTGGTAGAGAGAGTGGTAGGTAGTGGAGTGACGGGTAGGTAGAGAGGGAAGGAGAGAGGGAGGGATAGGAGGGAGGGAGGGAAGGAGGGAGAGTGAGATGGAGAGAGTGTGGTGAGATAGAGAGTTGAGAGGTAAGGAGAGAATGCAAAAGAGAGATAAAGAGAGAGAGGGAGGTTGGAGGGAGGGAGAGGTAGAAAGGGATAGGTGATATAGAGAGTGGGAAGGAGGGAAAGTGGGATAGAGAGTGAATGGTGATTTAGAGAGGAGGGAGTGAGAGGGAAGGAAAGAAATTGGGAGAGAGAGAGAATGGTGATTTAGAGAGGGAGTGAGAGGTATGGATAGAGATAATGGTGAGGTAGAGAGAAGGAGAGAGAGAGATATTGAGAGGTATGGAGAGACAAAGAGAGAGATAGGTAGAGGAAGGGAGAGGAGAGATATAGAGTAGAGAGGGAAAGAGGTAGGGAAGGAGACATAGGTGAGATAGAGAGGGATGGAGGGAGAGGTAGGGAAGGAGACATAGGTGAGATAGATAGGGATGGAGGGAGAGGTAGGTATAGAGGGAAAGAGAGAGGAGAGATAGAGAGTAGAGAGGGGAGGGAGGGAGGGAGAGGTAGGGAGGGAGATAGAGGTGTGTGTGTGTGTGTGAGTGAGTGAGAGAGAGATTGGTGAGATAGAGAAATTGAGAAATTGAGAAAGAAAGAGGGGGAAGGAAGTTGTGTCACCAAAACATGTAGCCTTTGACACTTTTCATTCATTTGGATAGTTTCCTATGGATTTTGGACCTAAATAACCTCTTTTCATCATCATTTATAGGCCCTTATGACCCCTTATTGTGCATCCTAATGCTTAATTTGATCAAATATTTGATAAAATCATCATATAAACCTAATTTCTTCGCTCTCAGACAATCCACCTGGAAAATATGCCCCTGTGGGACTAGGTCACCCATCTAGGTGAATTAGTCTCGTCCAAGTGGACTAGGTTGCCCAAGGTGGCGACCTAGTCCCATTGGAGCTATTTTTGGGGTTTTGAGTGGGAAAGGTTAGGGTTTTGGTTTATTTCTCCTTCATGTCGGCCTTGAGGATCAAATAATGGATGTTTTGGGTGGATTGCCTATAAATAAGCCTCAAAACCATAATTCATCATATTACACATTATTCACAACTCCTTCACTCACTCTCCACTCTTCATCCACCACTCTTCTTAAGAAAGCTAGGGTTTCTGCATACTAAGTTGCCAAGACATCTCTCCAAGGAATTCAAGGGTTGAATATTTGTTGCAACTCAAGATATCTCATCATGACAAGGTTCCAAGTCCATTTTTCTTACATTTCATGCTTTATTATCTTGTTTCTACATTAGATTTAATTATCTACAAAGGGGTTTGCCTTATCCCAAACAATCAACACTTCTCTTTCTTTCCTTATGTGTTTGTAGATTTAGGTATTTTGGAAGGCTTGAAGAATGGATTGAAGAATTGTTGAAGACACCTCCTTGTTAGCTAGGACAAAAAATCCACAAAAAGACACCTATAGGCCGAGTTCTATTCTAGATCCGAGAAATTACAAGGAGTAGAAGTGCAGGTTGAGGTCTACAAATTTCCCCTTAAAATCTTTCGAAAAGGAAAAAGGGACACTCTCACAAGTTGTGGTGACCTAGTCCCTCTGTGCCTATTTTTTAGAGATTTCTACGGATCTGGATACCCATTTGGCTGAAACAAGCCTTGGAGCAGTTTTATGAAATTACCACGAAAAGGGACTAGGTCGCCCAACTTGGCACAAGTGTCCCGACATACATAAAAATCAGATTTTTCAAATTTTTTGAGTTCCTTCAAGTCTGTAATACATTTCCAGGTGCACACTTTCATTCTTACAACTTTCTATTTTGTTAAAGTTTACAGTTTTAGGTCATTTAGTTTACTTTGCATATAGTTTACATTTTCTTTTATCCTTTTTCATAGTTTAGTTTGGTTTATTACATTACAACACTTAGAAACATCCTATCACACACAACACAACCCAATATATTTGAATGAAATCACCAAAGAGCCTATCAACAAGGTGAAAGAGTGTCATTCTTAAACCAAGTGCTCATAGGTGAAAAAAACTAGGGGCCTAGTAAAGGGGAATCCTCTTACCCTTGTTAGCATTAATCTTTTTGGTGAACCTGACATTCGAATACCCTTCCTTTCTAGTTTAGGAGTCCATCATTCTCCTAGGGTTATGTTTCATTTCACTTTGCATTAGTTAAGTTGCATTCTAAGGTTTCCAATTTTAAATTAGTGAAAGCGCATTTAGGTTGCATTTTTGCATATTAAATCATTCAAAATCATCAAAATTCTACATTTTCATCTTAGGTCTGCATCATACAACCCAAACACCATTACAATCAAACAAAAAAATCAGAAAATTCTCAAAAAATCACTAGGTGGACTAAGTTGCCACCCTGGGAGACATAGTCCCTTTCTACCCCTAAAACTGTCATTTACAAAGCTAAATACCTTGTTTTTAAGCTTTTGTTTTATGCCATTATCTATTTGTATCAGTGGGTTGTCTTTCTGTTACATGCATTTTACCCAATCTAGCTTAAATTGGTGCATTTCATGCATTACTTACATTGCATTTTGAATTCACAACATTTTATTTCTAGTATAATTAGTAAATCACCTTGTTTAAAATCAAAAAGTTTCATTTCATCCTATGTATTCACATTACATTTTAAGTTTTCATAGCTTCTATTACATTTCAATTCATGGCACTTATGGATAGCATTAGAATTTTGCAATTTTCCTTTTCTACATTAGTTCCTAGTTCATTTAGATCAAATTCATTACAATATAAAAACAATACTTTAACAACATCACAAGAACCCACTCACACCCTTCTTAATCCCTTTAGTAGTGATGAATTGGAAATGTTAGATGAAGCCCTTGATGAATTCATCTCTTCTAGCTCATCCACTAAATATTTGACCCAAGAGGATGCAATCCTTGATAATCATGATAATCATAATTGTTCTTCTCCTGATATCTCTCCCATTGGAGATGAAGGTATCTTGTGGAAAGAAGACACAATCATTGAAGATCATGATGGTCTTTCTTGTATTCCTCTTCCTCCCCCTTTCAAAGACCTTATAACACATGAGTCTAAAATCATGGTTACTACCATACCTAGCCTTCATTCATCTCCCAACACCTCCCTTATTTCTTATCATGCTTTAATAAATAAGGATATGTTGGTATCAAGCAACCCAATGATTGTGAGTTATAGCATTATTTCTCTCCTTCCTAATGTTACTCACATTTGGAAGAGCTTATTTGAGAAAACAAGTTGAATAATTGATAACCATCTAATTAATATTTATCCTTCTCTTAATGCCTATCCTATGAGCGATGAAGCTACTTTACCAAATCTAATCATGCCATGTGATAAACCTATTATTTTTCACTTTCCGAAAAGATATCCTCCTAGAATAGATAATATGACACAAGAGAATAACACCTTAGAGGAAAATAATGTAACCATCAACAATCAAAACACTCAACTTTCCCCCTCTACTAATATCTCTCCTATTAGTGAAGAAGATATTATGATGGAACGAGACACTTCAACCATAGATCATTCCCTTACTTGCAATGAATTCAATTGTGAAGAACCAAAAAATGAATGTCTTGAACATATTTTTTGTAGTTCTCCTAAACACTCTCTTATTAGGGAAGGTATCATGGTGGAAGAAAACAACATGGTTGCACTCCTTTCAAGCAATACTACTATGTCTTCCTTGGGTAATTGTAACAAGATGATACTCAATTTCCCTTTCTTAGAGATTCATCAACCAAAGCCCACTAAGGTTATTCATACACAAGTGTCCATTAGATCCCCATTTACTATTGGACCTCCTCGACATCCTCTAATATTTCACCCATCTAAGAACAACGTCTCACAATAGCCAAGTTACCATGAAATTATTCACATATATGACAAAGTCTACACCATCAAGGCCAACTATGTCAAAAATTTCTTTACTCATCACCATAAATAACATTAGTTGTTGTTCCTTTCCTTCTAATAGTTGTAGGGTCATAGCACACTCACTATTGCATGTTTTACATCCCTTGCAAGGAGCAACATACCATCATCATCGCTTCCCGACTCACCTTTGTACTGCACTAAGTGGGGGCAAAGGGTTTAGTAGCCTTGCCCTTGTATGTCACTTGTCATTGTCTCTTTCGACTACTCGTTCACCTTTCATGAACATATAAGAGAAAGCTTGGGATGTGGAAGACATGTCTTAAGATTGAATTGCATGTGACATACTACCCCTCTTCATGATGTAACTTACTTTGGAAACATATGACTGGGCATAGGGCTTTCCAAGTAAGCTCTCATGTCTTCCTTCCCTTATCCTTGTCTACTTTAAAGAAATTTATTATATTGATGTTGTAGCAACCGCTTTAAAGTGGGTGAATACCTAGATGCTATCTTTCCATGGTGTGATTTCTCTTTTGCTTCTGACGTGTACTCTTCTTGTTGGTGTCATTGGTTTTGATTCCTTCCAAGAGTGTACAATCAACTGAAGTGGCCTGATGCAAACGAAGCATCCCATGGATAATGATCTGACACCCTGACTTGTCCTCTCTTGGATACATTGGGCACAATGCTCCCTAAGAAGAAGACCTCACATGATTAAAGAAAAATCCCCTTCAACAAATCTTTAAATTCAAATTCAAAAGCACTTACAAAAACATTGTGGTGCCTTATCAAATTTATCAAGCGAGGTAACTTTGGTATGGTAAGTATAATGGGAAGATGACACACTAGCATGAATTTCTCATTATACGGTGGGAAGCCGACACACTGGCATGACTTTCCCACTAAACCAATTCTTTGGGACAACTCACCCCGCGGATGACCTGATGTTCTGTGGCCCCAACGTGAGTGCATCTTTTTCCACCTTGTTCTTCTTTCCTCTAGATCTTGTCATCAAATGATCATGTATATGATCTTGTTGCATGTCATTAACCCTTGAATGTCTTCTTCCACTAATGTCTTTTTGGCTTAGAATCTCGAATCTTGGGGGCTTGACAACCTCCTTTCCCTTTCTCATTCTCCACCATCTCCATTGGGTTACTTTAGTGTGAGTTTGAAGCAAGTTCATCCTCTCACTAAAGTGGGGACTAAATGTGTCACCAAAAAGTGTAGCCTTTGACACTTTTCACTCATTTGGACCCTTGCCTATGGATTTTGGACATAAATAACCCCTTTTCATCATCATTTATAGGCCCCTATGACCCCTTATTATGCATCATAAAGCTTAATTTGATCAAATATATGATAAAATCATCATATAAACCTGATTTATTCTCTCTCGGACAATCCACCTAGAAAAAGGGTCGTTGTGGGACTAGGTCACCCATCTAGGCAAATTAGTTCTGTCCAGGTGGACTAGGTCACTCGAGGTGGCGACCTAGTCCCATTGGAGCTATTTTTGAGGTTTTGAGTGGGAAAGGTTAGGGTTTTGGTTTATTTCTCCTTCATGTTGGTCGTGAGGATCAAATAACGGATGTTTTAGGTGTATTTCCTATAAATAAGCCTCAAAACCCTAATTCATCATATTACACACTCATTATTCACAACTCTCTCACTCACTCTCCACTCTTCATCCACCACTCTTCTCAAGAAAGCTAGGGTTTTTGCATACTAAGTCACCAAGACATCTCTCCAAGGCATTCAAGGGCTAAATCTTTGTTGCAACTCAAGATCTCTCATCATGACAAGGTACTAAGTCTATTTGTCTTACATTTCATGCTTTATTATCTTGTTTCTACATTAGATTTAATTATCTACAAAGGGGTTTGACCAAGGAAATCCCCAAATCCCTAACAATCAACACTTCTCTTTCTTTCCTTGTGTGTTTGTAGATTTAGGTATTTTGGAAGGCTTGAAGAATGGATTGAAGACTTGTTGAAGACACCTCCTTGTTAGCTAGGACAAAAAATCCACAAAAAGACACGTATAGGTTGAGTTTTGTGATTCTAGATCCAAGAAATTACCAGGAGAAGAAGTGCAGGTTGACGTCTACAAATTTCCCATTTGAATCTTCTGAAAAGGCAAAAGGGACACTCCCACAAGTTGTGGTGACCTAGTCATTCTGTGCCTTTTTTTTATAGATTTATGTGGATCCGGATATCCATTTGGCTGAAAGAGGCAGCATAGCAGTTTTCTAAAATCACCCTGAAAAAGGACTAGGTCGCCCAGCTTGGCACAAGTGTCTCGACAGACATAAAAATCAGATTTTTCAAAATTTCTGAGTTCCTTCAAGTTTGCAATACATTTCCAGGTGCACACTTTCATTCTTACAACTTTCTATTTTGTTAAAGTTTACTTTTTTTAGGTCATTTAGTTTACTTTGCATATAGTTTACATTTTTTTTGTCCTTTTTCATAGTTTAGTTTGTTCTATTACATTACAACACTTAGACGAATCCTATCACACACACCACAACCCAATATCTTTGAATGAAATAACTAAAGAGCCTATCAACAAGGTGAAAGAGTGTCATTCCTAAACCAAGTGCTCCTAGGTGAAGAGTGTCATTCCTAATACTATTCAAGATAGTTCACAAGAGCAACTCATAAATCTTGAGATAATCTCATTAAAAACTCAACTTGAAGAATCCAATAGAGTTGAAGATTGTCTTCGTATTGGAATAAGTTTTAAGATCAAGAAATTCAAAAACTTGAACATGAGATTGTAGATCTCAGGAAGACTATTGAGAAATATGAAAGCACTCTTAAACTGAATGACATGCTCAATAAATAGAAATTAAACAAAGACAAAACTGGTATTGGTTTTGTTAAAGGTAAATGTTCAAATGATAGTGAAAAGAACAATGCTGTTGCTAGAAACAAAAATCCTGAACTCGAATCCTCTTTCCCTTGTTAGCATTAATATTTTTAGTGGTTCAGGAGGGAGGGAGGGACAATAGTGAGAGAGATTGGGAGGAGAGACAAAATAATGAGAGGGACTTGGTGAGGTTGAGAGAGGGAGGGAGAGGAGAGATAGAGAAGAGTAGAGAGGGAAGGACGGAGGGGGGAGTGTTAGGGAGGGAGATGGAGGTTTGTGTGTGTGTGTGTGAGAGATAGAGTGGTGTGATAGAGAGGAGAGAGTGAAAGGGAGGGAGAGATAATTATGAGATAGAGAGGAGAGAGTTAGATAGAAAGAGGGGGAAGAGAGGGATAGAGAGTGAGAGAGAGATGTAGGTAGAGGGAGGGAGAGGAGATATAGAGAATAGAGAGGGAAAAAGGTAGGGAGGGAGACTAGGTGAGATACAAACTGATGGAGGGAGAGGTAGGTAAAGATAGAGAGAGGGGAGATAAAGATAAGTAGAGAGGGAAGGAGATGTAGAGAAAGAGAAGAGATAAAGAGAAGTAGAGAGGGGAGGGAGGGAGGTAGATGTATGGAGGAGATAGAGGGGTGTGAGAGAGAGAGAGGGGGGAGAGAGGGAGGAAGGGAGAGAGAGGGAGTGGATAGATAGAGAGTAGAGAGAAGGAGAGAGTGATAGAGAAAGATGATACAACTTGATGAATACTTAAATTTGACCTCCTGATTACTAAAATTTGACATGTTGATTACTGAAATTTGACTAAGTCTAAAATTTTTAAGATCTTCCAAAAACTAGAATTTGCATTATAACTCCTAGATATCTGAAACCACTCTAAAAATTCTTTCCTATATACATGAAATATAACTTAAAGTATAAGAAAGTAAATGTTCATTCATGTATATAGTCTCCCTGGCAAAGAAAGAGAAAATGAAGGAGTTTTGAAAAATGCATTCCAAAAGTCATGAATGACATTTGGTGAGCACCAAATTTAGCACTAGCCAAATGGAACAACCCATTTGGCGACCGCAATATGGATTGTTATGAGTTTTTTTTGCATTTTGGCATCAAAATTGTGTCACAAATCCATACGCTTACTCCCATAGGCTACTAATGCTTCATCATTTCCATTCAAAATGCATTGAGTGCTATGTGTAACTGCGAAATTAGCATAGGGTGCAACTTTTGACACTAAAATAGTAATAAAATAGCAAGCCTAGTTCATGCGTACTGTAGGCTACCAAGAATCCTTTTATATAACATGCTTATAAATAAGTAATTTATGGATATGTTAATATCTACCCACATTTTGGTAGTAGCACTGGCTTTTAGTATCAATTGAATCAGATTATTTTACAAAATTATATACAATATAGGTTTGTCACATTCAATACTTGGTGGGAATCAAATAAAATGAGCCTAGATATAGGTGCATGAAGAATTCTACAATAATTGCAAGAATTAAACAAATGATGCAATATGCAAGAACACAACCTATTTAAGAATAAATGAAATTAATAATTAAATAAAACATACCAAATCAACCATCAAATGAATAGATGAAGTACATATAAGTAGGCCACTTAAATGAATGACTCAAAGAAATGACATTTCTAGTGCTCATGAATTAAATAGTCAATGAGTGGATTAGTTAACTTAGTTTAGCTATGAGGTTAAGATTTAAATTGTCAATCAATGGATCAACTCACTCAATTTGACAAAGACAAAGGTAGCCTTGATTGAATAGAGGTGGCACCCAACTACCATCAATCAATAGGTGATGAGGTACTGGTGGCACTTGTATAGATCAAGTTAAGGTAAACACGCCATATAAACTACTTATTTGAGAAAAAAAAAATTATTCCAAATATTTGAACTAAAATTATTAAATAAATATAATATCACACTCAAGATAAAACATATCCAAGAAAAAATAAATATTAAATAAACACCAAATAAAATAATTTTGATAATCTCAAAACAATTGGCTAAACTTATCAAAATAGATTTCCTAGATACCATAAAATAGATCGTTAGTAGCATCACACAGGCAATCAAAAATGACAAAATCGACACAAAATATCTCAAAAAGAGATCAAAGAGTCCTTAATGTCTTGGGTAAATAGTTATCTCATTATTTTGCTCACCACCTAGATATCTTCATCCCAATCATCCATTGTACTTTTTTCATACGTCACTTAAGTAGACAATCAATGTGTTAGCTTAACAACCTAAAATTTAATGAATTTTAAGTGTTTTATGCATAGTTATGATAATTATTTGTTGAAAATAATTTCCCATTAATATGTGAATATATGTTATAGTTGTTCAGATAAGTCACTCTCGTATAAAATATTTAATCAAGAAGGGAGGATATTAACATTAAGCCTCTTCGATGCACTTATTTCTATTTTGAATTAATAAAATAATGGGCATTCACCATAGTGCTTGACAAATGCCAAAACAAATTGGAGGAGAGTTTGAATGCATAGATCAAGTGCTAAGGGGATATTAGATTCAATTTATACCAAATAAGTGTGATGCCATAAAGAAGGTTGTGCTGCCTTTGCATCAAACATCAAAAGGAAACATCATTTTCCTAAAAGCAACTTTGACCTAGTTTCAAGGTTTAAGTAAATTGAGAAGAAAAGGAAAATATTTATGACTTGATAACATTCCTTTCAACACTTTGAAATAAATTGATTATTTCAATGTTGAAGTCATTTTAGGGTCCAACTGAAGGCACCATAAAAAGGTTAGTAAATTGGGTTTTCTTATATATTTGTGAAATAGATGAAATTGTTATAACTTAGTGTCCAATTTATGAGTTTCAAACATAATTTTTAATGGACCATCTTGTATTTTTGTGAGATACAGGTAGATCAACAATTTTTTAATTATAATTTATTTTAAATAAAAAATATTATATAATTCATTTAAGTGATTGATGAGGTATTATAATTTATTAGGGAATAAGGGATATACATAAGTATCTATTTGAGAATCCAACCCAAGTCTTATCAAAGTTTTTATTTTATTTTATATATGTATAGTCCTTGAACTTGTGGTCATGTTTAACAAAAGGATTTCTTATGTTGGGTGCTTGCTTATAGTTTCCTATTCATATGGGAATGTACTAGTTGTGTTGATTACCATTTGACATGTTTACATAGGATTTATGGTTTCAGTCCTTGATAACATGGAAGAATTGGATGATTATCCTCTAGTTTCATGTAGGTTGTGGAGTTGGTATTTTGGTGACTTGGAAACTCCTAGACAACCGATTTCTTCATTTACATGTATTCGGTGATTGTTGTGGACTAGCCTTCTAGTGGCTTAGATTTCTTGGGACAACCCTCTAGTAGTCCTTTTGGATATTTAAACTTGCATGTTGCAAATATATTCTATTTAAATCCATAGTTTTTTTAAGCTTTTACTTAAACAAATGTGGTTATCCATGTATTTGTGACATTTCATTGTTTCAAGTTACAAATTTGGCATTACCAAAATTGTTGGTTTTCAAATGTTTAATAGATTCAAAGTTGCATTTATGGTTTTACATGTTAATCAAAATCTATGGGTTTATATATCATGAAGGAACTATTATTCAGATTGTAAATCATAGAGGTTTTTTGGATGGAGACATTTCTTTAGACGTATGCTTTTTGCATGGTTTGAAGAAGTCTTTTCACTTTCTTAGGTGTAGAAGTGGTTGTATATGATTAGAAAATATTTTGTAGTGTATCACAATTTTAAAAATGATAATATAAACACCATTTATCATTTTAATGTGTGGTGATGCTTGTTTGATTACTATACTACAATTGCTTTGTTGCCTATTTATGACATGTTGGATTTGGGTTTTGATTTGATATTTGATGCTATGGATAATCCGCATATTGTCTTTGGTTGTTTTTAATTTTTATGTTACTAATATGGCGCTAAATATGTATGTTGTGTTGTTAGATCTACAAACTTTATAATTTTTGTGTTTTTAGTTGTCCAAGCAATGGACATGATTTTTGTCACCCTAGATGCCATGTCTATGCTAGTTTGTGGGTTATTTATACTCACATGTTGTATGAAAAACTTAGATATGGGCTAATTTATACCCATTATTTTTTGTAGTGCTATTGGTGTCTTATTGCAATAGGATTTTGTTGTTTGATGCTATTTAGATGCATATTCTATTTGGTTGGTCTTTTTTAGTCATCATGGTACATTGAAATGTTCATTACTTAGAGACACATAGATGTATGTGTAGAGTACCTAAGATAGCTACACTTTGAAACTTGTAACCATTGACTATGGTGTCATGACACTCTTGATTGTGGTTTAGTGGAAGCTTTGGTGAAATTCCATAGTCAATGGTATCTTCCTGGGTGGGGATCAAGGTTTTACTGCCTTTTGGGAGCTCCTAGTGTTGCAATTGAGTTCTTTGATTGTGTGATGACTATGCGTGATATTCAACTAGGATATGCTTATCATGATGCCAAGTGTAGCTTTGGATCACTTTCAATAGGAACTTTAGTAGTGATTTTGATATGTCATCTTGTGATGTATTATCTTCTATAGTGGATATTGGTGTTATGTGTAGCTCTTAGTCTCTGCTTTATGTGAATAGTGAAAATTTGTTTATTTTTTGTTCTATTGATAGAGGATGATTATCTTCTTTTTTGAGGACATAGACAACATATTACCATGGACAAATCTTGAAGTTTTTAGTTAAGCTATATTTATATTTGATAATTGAAAACAAATGATATTTTATTGAAAAAATGAAGATCATTAAGAAAACTCAAATAAAATATAATCTTATATTGTAACTCCACCAAATTTATACTCTTACACATTATTATATAAGCATATATTTTAAGTTCAAATCTATACTTACATATTACTATCTATAATATCAACATTAAATTATTTAAATATCCATCATTTGTAAATAAAATAAATTTCTTATAAAATTGTATGGTCTAGGTATTCTTTATATTGTTCTAGTATTTTAATGTTAAAAAATAACTTCTAGAATACAACATCAGACAATGAAAGATTTCAACCGTAAAATAAAACATGGTAAGTTTGAAATAATGGTATAAAGCGTGAGGGTGACGATTGATAATACAAAAAGGACTTACAATAGTGGTGGTCAAGACCATCATAGAACATACACCTCTGTTAGAAGGCCGAATCGTCCTCACCCATCCTTCCATCGTCATCTCACCATCACAATGCGACCAACCATCATATACATTTTTTTTAATGTACCGTCCTTTGGATTTTAGGGTAACGTAATTTTTTTATTTTGGGCATAGTTTCAAATTTATAGTTTTTAGGATTGATTTAGTTTATTTGTGTATTTTGTTGAAATAAATCTTAAATTGTGTCAATGAAATATAAAGAGATAGTCACTTCTTATTCATTTTAATCTATTTTTGTATCTTTCATTTAATTCTTTTTGACTTTCTAGTAACATTCTGGTATTTCACCTATAATTATAAGCTTTCAAGGGATCCGTTATCTATGTTTAATAGGTTTCCAAATTATTCTTCCTTTCATTTCTTCTACACATTTCAAAACCCAAGTTGCATGCTATGTCTTTTGCATCGCGTTCCAAACTCCAAGTATCACATTCTAAATTTCTAGATTTTAGATTACCTCTCATTAGGGAGACACTTACATTCATCATGTGTTATCTACAACTATGAACTATCAAGTTAACTCAATATCTTGGGGGCTCATTGCAAGAAGAAGACCATTTCTTAGTAGACTTTTCAACGTGTCTATCAACATCACCATTTTTATTGAGGCTCTAGACATCTAGACACATCTTTGCTTGTAGGTATAGACAAATCTTAGCCAACACATTGAATTTTGAGGGTTAAAGCCCATTTCTATGCAAGTTTAAGATCCATAATTTGTGAATCTAATCCAAATAATTTATGCAATTCATGGATTCAACTTGGTAAATTCTAAGAATATCTCAATTTAAATTTTATTGTTTTGCTTCCAATGCATCCAAGGAGAGCTGATTATGAGTTACAGTTCAAAATTTATGATCAGAACAGTGGAGACTTATTTATTGATAGCTAAAATAGCTAGGCGTTTTCATTTTTCCATTTTTTTCTAATTTATGTAATAGGATATGTCACAACTCTAAGTTATGTTAATTCAATTATATTGTTTATCATATTAAGTTACAAACTTATTTTTTCATAAATAAATTTGTTTTAATTCTTTACATTTTTGGTGAACTTAAAATTCAAGCCCCTCTAGATTTGTTTTAGAGTTTTGAACTACGCTCTTTTTTAAAATTTTATTAGTATTTCTTATTGCTATACCTTTATTTCAATTTTGATTAAGGTTTGGATCCATCGTTGTATTTTATTATTTTATTTTGATTAGATTTTAGATATTAGTGCAAGATTTTTGGATAAATTGTGTGAATTTTTCTCATCAATATTTTGGATCATACTCCATGATCCATCATCAAGATGATAAGTAGAAGAGAAACATGAAAAATGACTTAGCAGACTTGAATATAAAGGAAAGGAGGGTGGGAAAATTGGAAAACCCAAACCCCAAAAAGTGTGAAAGAAACAAAATGTTTATTGCTTGAGATATCTTTGATTGCTACCTTCTCACCCTTTGATTGTGCTTCATTATTAGATCTTGGATTATGACTTGTGATCAAACCTTATCCTTGTTTTATATATCCATTCTTATATCATGGATCCTCGTGTGTTTTTATTGTTTGTGGCATCCTACCCCTAAATCCTTAAGGATATAATATACTTTTACCACATAGAGGATGCACTATGCTCCATGCATGTCTTGGTTGATTGTGTCTCATTTTCTTCCTTCATAGAGCTTGTTAGGACTTTCACTTTAGGTAGATGTTAGAGATTTTTTCATTGTTTCTCTCCATGATTGGTGATGATTATCCCCTCTATACATGACACATGATGATAAGGATCCTAGTGATGATGATATACATGTTTTATCTTCTTTTATGCACAATGATAAATTATGCTTTATGATGATTATATAGTGCATTATGAATCATTACATATTAATAATATTACTATTATTTCTATAATTCATGATTATTCTTGTTGTGATGTGGTTGATGATTCATTAATTTTTTATGTTTATTGATACTCTTTTTTGTGATGTTACTATAGCTCATGTTCTGATGCAAATGAAACTAACTTCTTTGTTGTTCAAACCAAATCTTCACACAAATTCACAATTTCAAATAGATAATACTCTACCCCAAAACCGTAGCAAATATATACTCCTTTATTTAATTCTACAAATTACCAGACTTCACAACTTCACAACCATATAATTACTTAAAATTTATGCAAACAAGACAAACTTATACCAAATTGACAAGGTTCAAATCCAATTCAAAATTTATTTAGATAATTCCATTTACCAAAATAAAATTGATACAAAATTTATGGAAGCAACTCACTTCTATTACAATGATTGAATTCATAATATTACATTCATGGTGCAATTTACACTTTGACAATCTGCCTCTAATTCCTCTACAAACCATTTCTCAATTATCAAATTCTTCCATTACTTCATGTGACCCCTATAATTTGGCTTGCATTCATCAATCACTTTCCTCTAATATGTCCCTCACTTTGCATATATGTTCTTATTTATTTAATCACTTTCATACACAACCTGTAGTATCATTATTTGTATAAGTTAAATTGCTACTTTTATTGTCACCCCCTCCTCTTCACTCATTTACTCACCTCACTTCTTTCCAAATCTACATTAACACTTCTTCCTTAGCTCTTTTCTTCCACTCATCCCTCTTATCATTTATATTATTCCTTCTTTTTGTTGTTAATATTAAAACGAGCAAATAAACAAAATAGAAAGCAGAAAATTAACAACAAGACACAAGAGACACAAATTTTATAGTGGTTCGACAATTGCCTACATCCACTCTCAAAGCAGGGGAATCTCTTTTATTAATTCTAAATCTATCACATATTCAACCAACAACTGTATTTATAAAACAGTCTCCACTCCAATAATTGGAAAAATCAATCTATGAGAGAAACTTGCCAATTTAGGCAAAAGGCATCCTTATCGAATTTGTTTGAGAAACTTGCCAATTTGGGTTTCACCAAACCCAACAATCTCTCACTTGAAGACCAAATTGCTGCTCAGAGATATCCCCCACTGCAGGCATTTACATCAGCCACAACGAAGATTTTAGCTTTGCCAAATTTTGTTCAAGAACGTTTCAGACAAGTCTCCTCCAAAGCATGTCGGATTTAATAGCCTCCATGGATTTTAAGCTTTCCATTTCCTCCCCCACATCTAGAATCAAATCTGGACCTCCACCATGGCCCTAATCCAAAAGCTCTTTTGTACACCACTAGTACTATACAAAATGATTCACCATTCTATTATCAAAAACCTCTAGCTTGTAATTGGTAGGCCTTACATAAATAGATCTTTGGCCCCTTTCAAGTGAAATCTTGCCATTCTTCTTCATATTCCTTAGTTTCTCCATAAACCTTTCAGCAAATCCTCCGGTATAGATTTTTCACCAGCTATGTCTATGCTATCAGCCTGGAATTTCCCCTCCTCTGCATCAACAGACTCCATGTCCATAGCTCCACCATTCATTCCTTCCTCATCATCAGGCTCATTGTGTTCCTCTCCCTGGGAAACATCAATGACCTCTTCAATCTGGGAAGTATTTGGAATCTCCTCAACTGCGGCTATACCAATTACGTGGGATGTGAATAAAGGATTATAATAAACTATTTTTGAATCAGGCTCAAACAATGGATTATAATAAAACATTTTTGCCTCTAGATTCTCAGCCTCCTCCTCAGGTTCATCTTCACTCTCATGGTTCTAGAATGCATCCTACTCTCCTTGGGACGCATCCTCCTCATCTCAGAAGGCAAACCCCACAGTCTCTTTAGCCAAATCCTTCTAACTTGTCAACCATTCCACCAATGTACATGACATATCGTTTCAGGTGTCACATGCACGACATTACTCTCTCCCGAGTCTAAATTGCCAAGAAATTATTTAATAATAGAATCAGCCTCATCATTTAACTCATCCAAAAACATCTGATGAATAGCTCCCACTTCATCATGACTCAATCCAGAGCCACATGACCAAGACATGAGAGCTTGAGCCCAATCATCCTAGTTGGGACCCTCTTCCATATCAGCTTCGTCGTCTTCATCATCTGAAACTCCCACTTCAAACTGTCTCTTTATTATATAAAAACACTCAGCTCCAGGATCTAAAATTCAATCATCTTCCATCTTTGCTCAATAGTTCTCCATGACTCCGAAAATTCTTCACTGATCTCCAACACCGAGCTTCAGGCTTTGATACCAATTGTTAATATTAAAACGAGCAAAGAAACAAAATAGAAAATAAAAAATTAAGAATAAGACACAAGAGACACAAATTTTATAGTGGTTCAGAAATTGTCTACATCCACTCTCAAAGCAGGGGAATCTCTTTTATTAATTCTAAATCTATTACATATTCAACCAGCAGCTGTATTTATAAAACGGTTTCCACTCCAATAATTAGAAAAATAAATCTGTGAGAGTAACTTGTCAATTTAGACAAAAAAACATCCTTATCGAATTTGTTTGAGAAACTTTCCAATTTGAACTTCACCAAACCCAACAGTTGTAGCACTACCTTTCATTCTATTTGGCTACATCCACTCTTCTTGTGCAATCTTTCCTTCTTACTTTTTGTTTGCACCCAATCTTTATCAAGTCCACAATTGTCTTCCTTTCTCCTTTGTTTCTGTTTGCTCTCCTTTTTCTCCTCAATGCTTGGCGGCCTCTTCCACCCTTCATATTTTTTTGTTCACTTACCCAATCCATGTGGCTCATTTTAGAGACATTTAATTGCTTCCTTTCCCATGTCTTACTCCCGCGATCTCTCTCCATCCTTTGAATCCATAAATATAATTTCAAATTATACTGACCTACCCTTCTTCATTGTGTGGCTTTCAATTCGTCTAAAATTATTTTTAATTCAACCTTTATTCTTTCCTTCAGCGGCCTATGGCATCGACCCCTTTCTTGCGCCCCTCTTGCGTACACTTGTCTTTTTATTAATTCTTTTTAACTGGTTGTTGCCTTGGCATAGTCTTCCTTCCAATCTGATCCTTCTATGCAGATTCACTTTCCTAATTTTCCTACACAGGCTCTTTTCACCTTCCCTTCCTTGCATTGATTCACTTATCTCTCATGACTGCGTGGCTGCCGAGTGTCTTTTTTTCTAATGTTTTCTCTATGCAAATTTCTCCTCTCAATGCCATCGCACCCCGTATTTTGTTTCTTTTTCTCTTCATTCTTTTTTAAATTTCTTCCCAATAGGTCATGATCCTTCATCTTTTCTGATTTTTCCTCTACCGGCCAACCTTCCTCAATTCACTATGGTCTTCACCTTGGCGTGGGGTCCTCTCTAATTCTGCATTTCATATTTTGCTTAAATTCTTCAATTTATTTTTGTTCAAACTTTATTTCACCATTGTGCAACCTGAATGCCAATTCAAATTTTGATTGTCATATTGTTTGGTAGACCCCTCATATTGTTCGTCACTTAAAAATCTCATATTCTCTATGTTATAAATTTTTAAATGGTTATTAATTAAATGTGCTTCGATGGTTACCTTATAATGAGTTGTTTTTGAGTGATGCAGATGACTTATTCGTCTAGGATGCTATTGCATTAGACACGCAAGGTAGAAAGATTGTGAGCATAGGTTCACAATGGTGGAGTTGAATAGTCGAAATACTCTTGCAACTTGCAACCAACCTGCAACGAACTCCATCTTTGAATCTGGTGCATACAATTTGTTCTTCTTCCTCTTCTTTCAACATCTCGTCGAAACAAGCTTCACACTCCTCTCACAATTCCACTCACCATTCTTCTCTCCTCTCCTGGATTCACATTCACCTTGTGTCATCCTCCACCAAATATTCCCTACTCTCCTCTCCTCCTTCGTGGGATCTAACCCACCAAAAACTAACTAACTCCACCAAGTGTTACTTGCAACATCCTTTACAGGTTTGATGCAAGGGCATCACACCTATCTTTTTTGGTTTGCACATTTTTACTTTTTGTTTTTGGTCTTAAGTTTGTTTTGACCTTGTTTTAATCTTGGGACAATTGGGAGGAACATGGGGAGAGTTATTTTCCTATCGGTGGATACACAAAGAACAATTGTAGCAATCAAGAAAGGAGAAAAGAAAGGATTAATCGTCATAACTATTTTGGAAAAGAGAGACCGACCGAAGTATTAGGCATGGAATTTTTGTCTAGAAGATATGGTTTCTTGGTCTGGAAAGGAGCTGAGTTTGTATGTTGGGGGTTTAGAAGTTTTTCAACTAGTAAAGAGATCGATGGTTTTTGGTGTTAAGAAAGGATATCCCTATAGAAAGAGGTCGATGACTTAGTTGGAAGAAGCCAACTTGGTAATTGGAGAGGGTGAATTGTCTTTGTAAATAATTGCTTGGCATTGTGTACTTAGCTTTTGCCA
This sequence comes from Sequoiadendron giganteum, assembly GCA_007115665.2. Taxonomy (NCBI): domain Eukaryota; kingdom Viridiplantae; phylum Streptophyta; class Pinopsida; order Cupressales; family Cupressaceae; genus Sequoiadendron; species Sequoiadendron giganteum. The sequence continues at coordinate 168,955,508 of VCHN02000014.1, read as the reverse complement.
AAATTATATGCAATTAATTTAGTTTCATTTCCAGGGCTACTTGATTTCGTTGTGTTTTGATACTCTATTTGCAGATGCTAATGCTCATAGTCTTTAATTTTTTTTTACTTGAATGAGGAAGGAGTTGAATGTTGGGTTGAAACATCAATTTGCTACATATTAAACTTTGTTTCTTGTTATTGGAGTTTGTTTCCTTGGTATTCTATATCTTTACAAAAAGAACGAGTTTGTTCCATTTATGTCTTTTTGGCTTGGTATCAAGGCAGTTTTTCTATAGCCTGAAATTGATATTCATCATTGTCCATGCTCATTGAATGGAGCGATGTCCTATAGCATGTAGTTCTCTTCCTCTTTGTTTTTAGTTTCTAGAGGTACGTTGTTTGGAATGATTCAACTTGCTTGATCGTTTTATCCTCTAGTAAGTGGTGTGATTGCCAATTTGTTATTGGTTTACCATTATGATCAATTTCCATCATTTTGTTATCAAAGCCTGAAGATTTGGGGCTGTTGAGGAGTAGATAGAATTCCACCAAGAGCGTTGAGAGGTAGAGGAGCTTGAGGAAGAGGCAAAAGAAGACATGATGATGGAGTCTTTGAATTGTTGCAGAACTTGATTGAACGAATGGATGCCATGGAGAGGGCACAATGAAGAGGAACACCGGTGGATGATGCTAGTGAAGTTGAAGAGGAAGAGCGACCGCAAGAAAATGGTGAAGAAGAGAAATAAGAACTAGAAGGAGTGGAAGAAAGATTGATTAAAGTGATGATGAATGTGGGAGCCTAACCAAGAATTAAGGTTCCAACGTATTCGAGAAGTCTAAATAGAAAAGAGCTCATTGACTGGATCAATGATCTAGACAAATATTTTGAGTACAAAAGAGTTGTAGAAGAAAGAAGGGTGAAATTTTCCTGTACAAGGCTTAAAGGCCACACAACAATGTGGTGGGACTATGTGCAGTCGAAGAGATAGAAGTGAAACAAGGAAAAGATAACCTCATAGGATAGGATGGTTGCCAAGTTGAAGACAAAGTTTCTTCTGGCAGATTATCAAACTAATCTTTTCAGAAGATTGAAGAATCTAAAGTAGAAGGATATGCTAGTAAAAGACCACACAAAATAGTTTTATAAGTTGGTGATTCAGTCAGACCACAATGAAGAAGATTTGGAAAAGGTGGCAAGGTATTTGAAAGTTGAGATATAGTCTACAGGATGAGTTGAGTTTAGTGTTACCAAGAAGTTTTGAGGAAGCATACCAGTTGGCCATTAAGGTAGAGGAGAAGATTATGAGGAAGAAAAATTAACAAGGCTAGGGTAGAGGATGAGGCTATGTAGAAAAAAGACAACAACAACATCAAGATGGGGAAGCAAGTATCTCTAGAGGGAAATTTAAGTAAGAAAAAGGGGGTTATCAGGATAGAGGAGAAAGATCTATTAGGAGCGATGATTATCATTAAAGAGGTAGAGGTTTCACAAATAACTTTTTCAAGTGTAATTAGTATGCGGGTCACAAGAGTTGGGAGTGTCCAGAATCTTCCCAAGGAGGGTAAACAAGGATTGAAAGAAGAAACCAGGTTGTGCAAGTAGATTAGGAGATTGCAGGATCATTTTCTCCAAGAAAGGAAAAACTTGAGTTAGGAGAATCTTTATTGTTCAAAAGAGTGTTGCTGAAACTGCTGAAGGAACATAATGAACCTATATAGAGCAAAGCTCTATTCAAGACGAACTACAAAGCTAAAGGCAAGTGATGCAAACTAATCATAGACAGTGGTAGTACATTGATAATATTTTTGCAATTGAATGGACTTAAAAGAACTACACACCATACACCATATAAGGTTTCTTGGTTGCAAAAAGGTCATCAGTTGTTGGTAGATGAGAAAGCTTTCATAGAATTTCAAATAGATAGTTATAAATATAGTGTTGTGTGTGATATCATGTCGATGGTTGTGTGCCACGTTCTACTTGGTAGAACTTGGTAGTTTGGCCAAAATGCCATACATGATGGGAGACATAACATCTACACTTTTGAGAAGGATGTTCTTAAACATAGCTTGGTGAACTCGACGTGAACCATGGTATTTTTCAAAAAACTAAGAATTTATACCCCAACTTGGTGGGGTCATAACTTTTGACTCGGTGCTCAAAATTCAGAACCGTTTACACCGTTGGGAAGATCTCCAAGAGGACTAATTCAATCTCTAAAATACTATGAATTTGAAATATGAATTTTAGGGATTGAAACAAGTTTCACCCCAAAATTTTCCTCCGAAGACCTCCAAAAATGCAAATTATAGAACCTAGAAAATACCAAAAAAATTTGAAAATTAGGATTTTTGGTTTTTCTCAGTTTTGTCACCCTTAGATTGCTTTGGATCGGTTGATGTGTCTATATCTCTATTTTAAAATGTATTTTCTATCTTTCTTCTTTCTATCCCTTTCCAGGTTTGTTAAGAAGCTTCAAAAAATTCTCTTACAAGCATGAGAAAGTGAGTTCTTGTCTTCTTTCTTATTATTCTTTGTTGATCCCTCTCCCGAGATTCTTTCTAAGGATATTTTGGTGCAAGAGGATGAAATATTTGATGCTTTTCTTAATGTTACTATACCTTCTCCTCATTCCAATGCACTCTCTTTCAGAGATGATGCATTAGTGAATGATGAATCTCTTCTTTATCCCAATTCACTCTCTTCTAGAGACGTTGCATTTGTGAATGATGAGTCCCATCTTTGTTCCAACACACTCTCTTTTTAGAGATGATGTATTAGTAAGTGATGAAACTCCACTCACATCGAATCCTCCAAGGATAGATGTTGAGCATATGTCTTCAAACAATTATTCCACAAGTTGTGATGATTCTATAAATGTAATATGTCTTTGCTACCCCTCAAAGGCCTAAGAGATCGATCATTTACCTAACTCCAACTAGCCCTTCTCCCAAAAGGGTTTGTTCTATTAATGGTATTCCATTCGATAGTGAATCTCCTGACCTTTCTAAGGCTCTCTTTTATAGAGCAGTAGCCCATACTTATGAGAATAGAATGCATAAACAACCAAGCCTTCTTCAAGCTCCTAAAACTACAACTAAAGCACCTAGTGATTACGATCTTGTTGAGCAACTTCAAGTTACTCCAATTAAGATCTCACTATGGGACTTGCTTTAGTTTGCTCTGGTTTACCAAGGTATGCTTTAGGAAGCCTTGCAGAAGATCCTCTTGCCTACCTCTGCTAGGTCGATGAATGTTAATGCGTTGATGGTTCATATTCGTGCAGATTCACCAAATATTACCTTCTATCCACAAGAAATTCTACCCCTAGATACATGCAAAAACAAAAAAATCCTTTAATGATTATAGTTAACATTAATAATATTGGCATTAGATGTACTCTCGTTGATGTTGGTTTGGTGCTCAATGTATGTAACATTGATCTATTGCCTAAGATTAATAATGACTCATCTTCTCTTAATACTTATTCTATTGATATTCATGGGTTCGATAATGTCAGTCGGCACACCCTAAGCATGATAGTCTTGCCTTTGAGGTTGGGACCCATTATTGTACTCACCCTTGTATATGTTATGTCAGAAAAATTACCATATAACCTTCTTGGTAGACCATGGATTCATGCTATGGGCGCACTCTCGTCTTCCTTGCATAAATCTATTAAGTTCATTTGCAATAATCGGGTAGTCACAGTCAGGGCTAGCCTTGAGGCTATGCACTTATGTGAGATGAAAGTTGTTGGTTAGGTTTTATCTATTCCTACTCTTATTTTTTCAGTGTCTTCCAATGTATTGATGTTTACTCTAATAGTACCTAATACAAAGGATAATCTTGAGATGGATGTCCCTAAAGAAATCCTTCTGAAGCAAGAAACCTTAATTCTTCTCCTTCTACATCTTCTCAAAAGAATGCATGCCTTGGTGATGATTGGGGTTCTCTAGACTTTATCGAATCCTTTAGTGGAGAATATAAAGTCAACCCAATCCACTTAGTCCTTCCGATAACATCATGTACACCCACTATCAAAGATGATTATTCTTCTACACTGCAAGGTAATATAAACATAAATTGTAATGTTCTTAATGTTGATCCTTCCCCCTTTGAGGAAGATGATCACACCTCTATTAAAAAGGCTAATGTTGGTAGTCCTATCAAGAAGGTTGATGGTGATCCCTTACAAGAGCATAATCCCCATTGTTGGAATAATTCTCTATGAAGATCATCCTCCTTCTCAAGATTTGCAAACACATTATGAACCTGGCTTTAAGCTTATCTCTAAATATGGCTATGGGCGTAAAGGTTGTGGGTATAATGAACAAGGCATTCAGGTCCCTATAGAATGTGCACCTCGTAAGCATAATTTGGGGCTTGGTTGCTTGAATGAACAATATAAATAGAAATTGTGGTTGAATGTGGAAATGATTTCTGCCCAACCTTGTTCTTGCTGATTGATTCATCCTCCATTGTCTTCTATCTTCATGTATTCTTCTTGTGAGCAATCGAGTCTTTCTCTATAAGAGAAAGGGTTGCTTCATGCTCCTCATTCTTTATTTGAGCAAGAGTGTGTTTTTTTTAGGCTTCTTAAATCTCACTTGATTACTCTTTCTTCTCCTACACATAAGCAATTTCATAAGAATGATAAAAAAAACATTCTTTCTGTGCATACCATCGAGTGCCTGGCCTTCCCACTAGTGAATGTAAGGCCTTGAAGGATACAATACAAAAAAAATTGATTCAGGTTTCATTACTCATTTATTTGTTGATGCACCTACCTCTTCTTCAAATGATAAGTGACATCGAGGTCTACCTCTATCCTATGTGTTCTAAGTATCTTGCATGGTTCTCCTTCCTTGTATGTTGGGGGTAGTGATTACTTATTCTAGAAATGTGTGTCCTTCTAAGGACCCCCTCTCTTATCTCATGTCTTTTAATTGGAGTGTCCCCTTGAGTGGTCCCCTCACTATCTTGAAGGGTTCCCAAGGGAACCCCCTTTGAATTTTTTTCTCTCAAATGAAGTCATTGGCGTCTAGCCTGGGGGAAACCTATCTAGACCTATCTTTTATGTGACTCTCTTACAATGCAGCTTGTGGTAGCCATAGGCTGCTCTGACCAGTCTTGCTCTGCAGGATCGAGAACCTGTAGAGACATTTTGCATCAAGCTCTCATAAGATGTTCAATTTGTGGATTAACATGTTTCTTTGTAGATGGCCTATGAAACTGATTTCTAGTCTGACTCTGCAGATTCCCCTTACACTAGGCTTCCTTCAGGAGAGAGCACCTAGGGGCTCTTTTTTTGTAGGGATGAGGGCCTATAAAGCGCTTGAATCATGTGAGATTTATCCATTGTTGGTCTGCGGCCCTTCGGTGTACTTTGTTCAACTTTGTAGTTTCGAGGAGCTACAAAGTCTTTTGTTCAACTCTATAGGAGAGAGTACCTATGGAGCCTTTTGTTCACCTTCCATATATTTGCAGATCTATGTCGTATTTGTTCAAATCTCTTTGAGTTTGAGGACCTATGGGGCCATCTCTCTCTAGGAATTTTCATTCCTTTCTAGCTTCTCATCTCTCTTAAATTCTCTTTCTTCTCAATGGTGTACACCGGATTGAAGATCTGCATCTTCTTCGTCCTGATTATATGCTCTTTCTCTCTTCGATATTGGTTGCTTCCCTAACTTTTAGGTGCATTATTCTCTTGAAGTGATCAATCCTTACATTCTTCTCTTCGTTCAAGAATTCTTCTGTGTTATTTTTTAATTTGGAGACGACGCATAGTACTAAGACAACCTTCTACATCGAGGTCTCTTTTACTTTTATGACTCAAATCCTTTAGTTTGTTTCATGTATGTGTGTGTGTGCTTTTATGTTCTAACCCAATGGTGTAATGGATTTTTATGCTCTAACATTGTTGTCTTGTGTAGGTCTTTCTTGTCTAATGTGATTTTTTTGTAGGTCTTCAACCTGAGGGCATGCTTCTTTGGTTCGAAGAGTTATCTACTTTCTCTACAATATCATTTTGGCATAATGATGTTATTTATGTTTAGTATATTTCCTTTAGCATGCATATTAGTGTAAATTCATATGCCTGCTAAAGTGGGGGAAAAATGTAATGTCATGAAATTATACCCCTTGTAATTTCACATACATTCTTGTATCCACTCCCTTAGCATTTGTGTAGGCTCATTTTAGCCCTTGCATTAGCCTTTTCCCTCTCAATATGCTCAAGACCCCTTTTCAACAGCTACCTTCACGCGTCATCTTTGCGTCAAACCTAGTGTTTTTCCCATTTTTGTCATTTTGTAGCATGATGTGTCTAGACACTAGCATGCCATGTGGACATCCACACATTGCGTTAGCGTCTTGCGATATTTTGACATTCAAACGACTATTTTTTAGCATGTTTTCTACTTGTTAGCAAGTTTTGTTGGTGGTAATGGCCTGGGACACCTTGTAACAGCTCACGAAGCTTCTTTTCTCTCTAAAAATGTCATCTCTAATCCATTTGGCCTTCTTCTCCTTCCTGGCTTCTATCTTGGACATTCTCCCATATTCCTTTGGCTATCTTGGTTGCACAACTCTATACAGCCCTGACATTTTCTCTCAATCTCACATATGTAGGTATTGAAGATATCTACTAGCTAGAGGCTTCATTACTTGGGTTGTTGTGAGTAGCTTCTATCTTTCCTTCTCTTGCTTTATCATTTCTATTTTATTTAAGTTTTATCGTATTCTGTTATTTTCCCACATTCTGAAAGTTCTTAGTAATCAGATTGTTAGAGGCCGCTTTGTTGTTTTCTATGATATTCTCGTTCTCTAGTTCATACAAGACGCTGGTGCACCTTTGGGACTCTAGCATGCTGCATTGTCATCCATTTTCCGCACTGTCGTCCTTTGGCCAAGAGCTTGTCAGTTTATCTAAAAAACCTCTATGATTTACTCTTTCTGATTCTAGAACTCTCACTTTGTTCCCTGAGGTAGTTTAGGACAGTTCACCCCTTGGGAATCTCTTGAGAATAAAGAGACTCATGAGTAGTGAATCCCCCTTCTCTACAGTTACACTACTATAAATAGCGATATTCTCTTCTAGTTCATGTCAAGTATCTAAAGTTTCTATCATTGGTCAAATTAAGCTTTCCCACTAAATGCCACTTTTGAAAAGATATTCTAAGTACTTATAACTATAGATGTAAATGAAATAACTATACAAGAGATGCAAACCATTACACAAAATATATGGTGGAGAAACCCTTGTCTAGAAAAAAACTCGCGATGCAAAGATATCAAAAGTTTGTATTAATCCTTCAAAAGTGTTATATTACTACAACTTCTCCCTTTGAATTTTTGTAACACTTCAATATTTCTACAACTTGGAAAATAACTTATTTTACCTCCTACTTCAAGCCCCATTATATAACCAAAAGTAATGCAATAAATCATAAATAGTTTCCAATACAATATTTTCAAATTATGAGTGAAGTAGTCTCCATGCTTGAAAGATAACTCATCATGTGTATTAGAGAGTTTCAAGCATCTTTTTAGAAGTTTAATTTTTTTTCTCATGAACTTGGGCATCTAACATCACTAGAGCAAAAGAACAATCCATTAAAAGACAAAAAAATTCTTAAATCCAAAAAAGACCACCAATTTTTTTACACATAGTCAAAGATGCTTTCTTACATCCTTATAATGTCATATGCTTCTTACATAACTATAAATAGTGAGATTCTCTTCTAGTTCATGTCAAAATTCTTAAAGGGGCTATCATTGGCCAAATTAAGCTTCCTCACTCAATGCCACTTTCCAAAAATATTCTAAATACCTTAAAAATAATATTTAATAACAAAAAATATTTCTCCTCATATAATGACACTTGTCATAAAATTTGAAGTAATAACTACTTATTAAAATATTAATGTTAAGAATGAAGATTAATATTACCAATCCTAATGAAGTATGGTAAGCAAAAATATTCCTCCAAAAGAGGAATTGGCCCATTTAATACAATCTTTCAATTAATATGTTAAGAATGAAAGATTGATCACCAATCCTAATGAAGTATGGTTGGTAGTGCAAAGGAAAAATACTCCTACAAAAGAGGAAAAGACTCATCTAATATGATCTTTCAATTAATATATTAAGAATGAAAGATTGATATCACCAATCCTAATGAAGCATGGTTGGTAGTGCAAAGGAAAAATACTCCTTCAAAAGAGAAAATAGCTCATTTAATACGATCTTTCAATTCCGAGATAAAAAATGATATATTGATATGAAACTAGATCTCTTTTGACGGTTCATGACTATTAAATTTTAATGAACTACGCTCTCTTTTTGGAATGCTGTAATAGTTGTCTTTGTCTTATATTTAATCTTAACCAGATATTAAAATAAAAAAATATATTCATAAAAATACAAAATTAATATCACCAATTCTAATGAATTATTGGAAAAGGAATCATTTTCCAAAAGAGGAAAGGGCTTGCATAACATGACTTCTCGATCAAGAGATAATAAGGGATATATTGGCATGAAACTATGTCTCCTTTGTCTGCTCATGGCTCTGTTGGATTTGAGTGAACTGCTCTTTCTTCTTGAGGTGCTGTAACGGTTGTCTCTATCCTATATTTTATCTTGCTTTTGCATGTGGTCGCGTTTAGGGCTGTCATATTGTTGCTGTCTTTCGGCAGCATTTATACTCTGGTTTTGGATTGTTATTGCAGTCTTGCTTGCTGCTAATTTTTTAATATTCGTTATACTTAGCTTTTTATCAATATAAAAATAATAACAATAAAAACAACGTATAGCATACATTCCTATAATGCAGATGTGCTAGTTAGAAAACGTAGAACTTTCTTTACTTTAAATGGAGGTACGCTGATTACATAAATTACACAAATATTCAATCTGAACGTATAACATTTTAGTCGTGCTAATCCACCTTAGACTAAGTGTCCAGATTCTTAAATTTCTTAATAAATGCGACTGACGATTCTGTCTTCTTATGCCGTATGAAGAAATTTATCTACGTTTTGGTTGACGCTTTTGGACAGAAATTTCATGCAAATAGGAGGCGATACTTTGGAGAGAGCTAAAATGGCAGACGGAACAATCCAAATTCCTTCGCCGCAGATGAAGCCGGAGGCCACTACTGGAACAAAAATCTCTGCTTTCTTGAAGTTAATTTTGTGCCATGCGAAGACAATGGCAGACCCCAAGCACATGTCAATGGCGAAATAGGGTCCCACATAGAATGGAATCGCCATGGCCATGGGTAGAGGAATATATTGAGCGATTCTCTCAGCGGATAGATCTCGCATGGCATTAACCACAATTGCGAAAGCAAAGGCACCGTAACACATTTCTACGCAATTGGCGGGAAGAGCCGAGAATCCTTCCACGCCCAGAACGGCCATATTTCTGTAAATAATAGCAAAGGGTGCTTTGTATTGCCCCGCAGGGTTTCCCAAGTCAAAAGCCTGGAAGAAGAGCCAAAATGTCAGCGGCGCGATTATGCATCCCATCGCATTACCTATTAATTGGCTCACAAACATCGATCTCGGTGAAGAAAGCGTGAGGTGCCCTGTCTTGAAATCGTGCATCAAATCGGCTGCTGTGTGGACAAGAGACTTCACTGTTCCGCATAAAGCCAAGCTTACGAGAACGCCTCCGTGATCTTCCCCTGCCCACGCTGCGAATACAAACAACGCCACCTTTCCATAGTTGTATGCCAAGTTCTGATCTGTTAGCCCCGCTCCATATGCATTGCAAAACGCCAGGACAGGAGCAAACATGTATGACACAAATACATAGTACCACTTCATGTGATTGAACATCTTTGGGATGACCGCCACAGATACAGCAGCCAGCGCTACATACCCCGATACAGCTATCCAAAGAGGGATTGTGTCATTCACAAATATCTCGTTTTGCCTTTGCTCCTCCTTGCTTATTGGACTGTCATCAATCTCATGGCCGCCTGCAATTTGGTCAAATAAATGACAATTAATCTCTTGGAAAGGTAATTGTATATGTTCTCTGTGGCACTTAAACTCTCTCCGCTTCAAAGTCAGTGAAAAATGGTTTCATCTCAATGATGAATTGTTGAAAATGAATTTATTGACGAATGCTGCAAATTTGCTTGAAACTGTGAAAAATAATATATTCACTTGATAGACAGATTTATGAAAGTAAGATGCCGATGAAAAGTGTAGGCAAATCTCACCATTCCGAGCCTCTATCATCTTCTTCATATCCATGTAGAAGTTGCTCCCGGTGATCCACAATATTTTCACAAAATTGTAGAGCCCGTCTCCCAAAATTATGGCAACGCACACAAACACCTGGAAAAACGAACAAAAAATTGGCCGTGAGAAACCCACCGACAGAAATATAGAAGTCTTGAGTGTGAGCTGTCCAACGAATGCCATTGTCAATACGTACCCTGTCATTTGTCTAACCTGGTCCAAATATCTCGTGCAATCAAAAGTATATATTCATTCCAAACAGTTTGGAATGAATGCTTGCCATTGTATTCCTTATTTGGAAATGAAAATTTTTATTTATAAAGAAAATATTAGGAGATTTTCTAGCGTCTATGAATAAATTCATCCCAATTTCTGATGTCTTTGGGACGATTGAAATCTTTCATTATAGCATTCAAATTTCGATTAGATTATCTAAAGTTTTGATTGATTTTAGTGATCAAATAATTGTAATTGGGATTGATAAGTAGACATTTTTCACACGTATCAAATTGTGATATTGCTATCAAGATTCAATCATGTAGGTTTACAAGTCAAATTCATTGACCCATGTTTCGTGAGTAGTGGTTCTCAAAAACCCATCTTGCATCTACGTGATGCTCACAGAGGTGAAGCACTGGGCCTTCCCAGGAAGTCACCCCTCCTAGTACTATTCCAATTCAAGCATGTTTAACCACAGAGTTTTTCCCAAAGTTAAACCGCTTAACATGCAATCCCATTTGCAAAACCTTCAGCAAATGTTGTGCCTTATGAACCATTCATTATAGAGCCCCTTTAGCTCATCAATTGATAAGTAGGAGGTATTTTCCACACCATGTCAAATTGTGATATTGCTATCAAGATTCAACCGTGTAGTTTTATGAATCAAACTCATTGATCCATGTTTCATGAGTAGTGGTTCTCAAGAACTCATCTCTCATGATAATGAATGGTCCACTTAGCACTCATTGCATCCAGGTGATGCTGACACAGGTGAAGCACTGAGCCTTCCCAGAGATTACCAATCTTAGTACTACTCCAGTTCAAGCAGTTAAAATAGATTGAGATGATTGAAATGAGTAACTTCTTGGAAAATCTATATTCCCTCAACCTTATCATTAAACATATTTTAATTAAAATAAATTAAGATGGATAACTTCTTGAAAAGTCTACATTTCTTCAATTCTATCATTATTTCTATGAATTAGAAAAGAAAATATGAATCAATAAATTATAAGCCAAAAAAAATCCATTCTTATTTTAAAAAAATATAATTTGTGCAGCCTAGCCAGCTAAATTCTCTTGCCACAATAATGTAGTAAGAAGGCTGAGAGTTCGTGTCTAATTATTTCCAATACTAAATGCCAATCATCGTCTTCTGTGTGAAACTGAAAGCTTAGAGAGAGATTTTGATTTACCTTGTAGCCATTAAGGCCCCTTATGCTACTTTCGGGAAGGTTCTTGGGATACCAGTCTCCTTCACGTTTGGTGATCAGAGGCCACATAATACCCCATGACAGAATCCCACCTAAGAGCATGGAGATGTTCACCACATGAGGGCAAATCATCCCTGCCCCAACATACGTAAGGCTGAAGTCGAAGTAAAACCTGAGATATACACAGGGTTTCTCAAATAGACATGGATTAAATCTCGATAACTTGAAAGAAATATTGTGTAGACCGGAGAAATCACCTCTGTTTCAGAGCTCTCAAACCAAAGAATGGAAAATTTTGAAAGCCGCAACCGTCTCCACCGGTGTAAAACCATTTGAAGAATCCCCAAAGAAAACTTAAAGTAAAATATTTCCCAAAGCATCGAACTTGCTTCCTGCAAAGATAAACAAATTCGCACACGAGAGCCTTCATTAAATAAAAGATATACCTTTGATATAAAATAACCACCACTCTCTCAATTTTTTTTTCTTCTCTCACTGCAACGAATATGATTGATTCGTTGAAGCTACAATTCAATGTAAACCGGCGTATAGTCATGTTAATCAGTTTGAAATGGGTACGTGGTTCTAAACAAGCAAAAACGTAGCTGACAAATACCTCGCCAATTTATCTTTCTGAGTTGTGTGGAAGCCGTTGATGAGCACAGCTGTTGCTGTACCGCTCGGGTAAGTTAGCTTGTAATCAACGATCAGCACCTGTGAACATCTACTGAATTCATACTCATCCACAAATATTTTACTGAAAATGTGTAATGAATTTTATTTCTGCAATTTGTCGAGATTCAGTGGCCAGAGTTAATGTGGAAGCATGACATGTTACCTTTCGGAGGGGCACCAACACTAGAATACCAACGAAAGTAACCAAAAATAGAAATCCACTCATCCACCCAATGCCAGGTTGCTTTACTGTGTCCGGAGTATTACCGGGGGTGTTAGTTCCTGCTTGTTCATATATTTTTCTGCTCATTCCCAACAAATACGACCCAAATCCTCCTGTTCATCACAATTGATAAATCAACTATCAAATATCAGAGGGAGTGGCCTAAGAAACTTCATACCAGTTTAGTGAGTTGGTTTTTGGATTCAATTGTGTGAATTTTTTTTGCATCAATCTTTCGGATCATATTCTGCGATCCATCATCAGGATAAAAGTAGATAGCATAAGGAAAAATGATCGATTATTTTTTCTTATGCTCTCTCTTTTATCCATGGTGGATCACATAGTGTGATCAGAAATGTTGATGCAAAAAATCTACACACAAAGACATTAGATTTCCACAGTCCATATCTATAAGAGTTTGTTGCTTCTGGATTCAATTGTGCATTTGTTTTTGGATCAACATTTCAGACTACACTCCATGATCCATCATCAGAATGCAAAAAGAATTGTAGTGATAAGAGATTACAGATCAAAGTTAGATATAAGGAAGGGAAAGTTGCAGAAAAATCAAGAAGGTTTCTCAATAGAAGAAAAAGAGGAAAAATAATATAGAAAGAAAATAACATTGATGAACAGACTAAAAAATATACAGTTAATCAAAGAAAGAAAAAATCATAATCATTTAAAAGAAAAATACAACAGAAACCAAGTGAAATCAACTCATCAATAATCAATATGAATTATGAAAACTTGATATCCTTCACTTAAACATTGCTGTGCAAGACTTGGATCGTGTAACCTACCACCATAAGCAATGGAATAGCAAGCCACAACACATGTCTGAATGACTGTATTCTCTTGTTTGGTGAAAGGAGTTTGCAAGAAGCCACCCTTATCCAAAAGTTTTGTCCACGTCTTCATCAGCACGAATCCTAAGAGCCCCGCAGAAACATTCATTGATGGAGCGAGTCCAGTAGTGAGATTCAGATTCATTACTATAACACTGAAGAGAGCTCCGATCAACAACCCCGCAACCAGCCCGCGGTAGGTTAGCTGCTCCCTCCATGGAGGCACTACTTCTTCGATATTCACATCCCTAATACTCTGCCCATCATTTTCAGTCCACTCGGCTTTGCTTTCCGGGCAGTCTATGTTGATCGCCACTCTGGGTTTTTCTACTTCGAATGAAGTATGGTCGTCACGGACGGTCCGCTTTACAAGCCCCTGCGGATCACCCATTTCAAAGAAGCTTCTACACTTGAATACCACAGCAAGGCGGATCGTTACTCACTATGCATGAGCAGTCCTCTGAAAGCCAGGAAACCTATCAACGATCATTAAAGTAGTGGATATTTGTACAAAACATTTTGCATTATTTAAGATCATGCACCCATTGACGAAATCACGTGAAGACAAAGGCGCATTGAAGCTGTGGTCAGGCAGACATCCTTATCCCTCGCTTGGCCCACTAATAGGCGATAGGAAGTCCGCAAACCAAGTCCACAAAATACGCTTACAGCGTGCGAACAGTTCCTACAGTTCTCCGTCGCGACTGTAACTTTTTCATTGGTATGTGCGTACTGTCCCTCGTCAAACAACCTGTAGCATTTGTTTGTTTCAGATCCCAGCGGAAACCAAATTTCACTGCGTCTGGCAGAGATCGTGGTCGGTGTGCAGTCAACGTTCACTTGGAAAATTTCAACAGCATCATCATCCAGATAGTTACAGATAATTGAAATTATCACGAAAACAAACAAATAAAAACGAAAATATGGTTAAAAAAGTATATACAGGCAAATAACCATTGAAGTTAGAAGAGCGCTAGAATAGTATTTATTGGAGTGTAATTTACGTGTACGGTGGTATTGTATAATTTTTTTGGACATATAGGAAAGGTTTATTTAAACGACTAAGTGTTTTTTAAATTATTATTTATAGAATAATATTATATATTTTTGAAAGATGAGACATATTTTTAAAGTTTAAATAAGAAATGAGAATAAATAGAAAGAGAACAAATGAATATTAATTTTTCTTTGTTGGAAAATATGGGAAATATATTTTGTAGTAGATTGTTTAAATCAAATCTTTTATATGAAAATATCTAGATATATTTTTTGATATTGAAGATTTAAAAATTCATATTTTGTCACTTATTTTTCTTCATTTTAATTATATTTAACTAAATATTTTGAATTTTTTTTTGTATATCTTCTTCATATAAGATAAACTTTAAAATCCTTAAATTTTATATGTAATGATTTTTGATAAATTGTAACTATTTAATTAAACTTTTTTTTTGAATATAATTATTATTCATTAATATTTAATACGCATAGTTTAAACCTACTAAAAGTTTGAAATATTGATAAAATTATAATTTAGTCAATCAAATAACTTTGTACATGAAAGTCATCATCTTTACACCTAAGGGATCTTTATTTTATTCTACAGTTTAATAAGAGATCATGAACTTCCAAGCCTAAAATAATATAGATGCATTTTAGGTGTAAGATCTATTTATTGTAAGATTCCACTTGTATTTGTGTAGCATGAATGCATTTTAGGTGTAAGATCTATTTATTATAAGATTCTATAGATATTTGTGTAGCAAGAATACCATTCATTCATGCATCTACTATATAAGCCAAATCTAATATAAAAAAGTACAACTAGTGTTGAAAATCATAAGAAAATATTATAAACAAATAGACACTAAAATTTAGTGTTCAAATTTCAATACAAATAGATCAACAAACCTCAAATAAAATATAATCTCATATTCCAACTCTATCAAATTTAAGGGTGGTAGATAATATCATGTGAACATATATATTATTCTACATTTAAATATGAAATCATGAATAGTTGGAGTGAGTTTTCCACATTCCATGAAATTGTTGTTGCAAGCTTTTGGAATGGGTTTTCCACAACAGTCCATGAAATTGTTGTTGCAATCTTTTGGAATGAGTTTTCCATAATCTATGAAATCATGAAGTTTTGAGCCTAAATTATTAATAGATGTATTGTAGGTTTAAGATCTATTTATGATAATATTTCATTTATATTTGTGTAGAAAAAATACCACTTGCTCATGCATCTATCATATAAGTCAAATCTAATATAAAAAATTACAAATAACTTTGAAAACCATAAATAGACATTAAAATTTTATGTACAAATTTCAAAATTAATAAATCATGATGGATCAACAATAATATTATGCAAACATATATTAGCAAATCTATGTTATGCTTACACAATACTATCTACAAATATCAATATTTTATTATTTAAATATCTATTATTTGTATATAAAATACGTTTCTTATAAAATTATATGGTATAGGTATTATTTAATATTTATATTGTTCGAGTATTTTAATATTATAAAAAACTTCTAGAATAAAACGTCAGACCATGAAAGATTTCAACCACATTGAGATAAAAATGGTTAGGTTTGAAAGAATGGTAACAGAATATTTGAATAAAGAGTGAGGGTGATGATTGATAATACACAAAGGTCCTATAGTAGTGATGGTCAAAAGGACGAGGTATACGAGACGTCTGTATTAGCTGGGCGAATCGTCCTCACCTATCCTTTCATCGTCATCTCAACGTCACAAAGCCACCAGTCCTCATGCACATATTTTTTTAATGTATCGTACTTTTGGATTTTGGGATAATGTTAATTTTTACTTGTAATCCATTCACGTGAATATTTTGACTATGTAGTTGTGAGTATGACTTTGATTAATTTAGTGTCTTTCTGGTTTAAATTTCATAAAAAAGTTACATTTATTTTAAAGATTTTTTTTTATTTTTTTTTTAAGGTAGTTTTTTTAATAGTTATAAATTTATAATTTGTGGGATTAATTTAGATTATTTGTATAATTTATTGGAATGAGTTTTAAGTTTTCAAGATATAATTTAGTTTATGTTTTTTATTTATTTGTCATTAGTTATTGTGTTAATTGTTACATCAAAATTTTAAATTTTATGTTTAAATGAAATATAAAAAGATGGTTATTCTTTAAGTCATTTGGATATATCTTCTAGCTACTTAGCATTTCATCACTTTTTATCCAACTTCTTTTGACTTTCTAGTAGCATTCCAACATCTCAACTATCACTACAAGCTTTCAAAGGTATCCATTATCCATATTTAATAGCTTTCAAAACCATTATTGCTTCTATTACCTCTACACTCTTTAGAGACTTTTGCATCACATTCCAAACTCCGCCACTTTCCAAATTTCTAGATTTAAGATTACCTCTAATTTAGAGCAATCCTTGCATTCTCACATGCTCTCTATTACTATCGAATTATAATTATTGACTTGATAACTCGGGGGCTTCTCACAAGAAGATAATTGCTTAGTAGAATTTTCAAAGTGTTTGTCAACACCACCATTCTTATCGAGGGTCTAGACATCTAGACATATCTTTGTTTGTAGGTATAGAAGAATATTAGCCAACATATTCAATTTTGTGAGTTAATGTTCATTTCATGCAAAGTTTAGATCCATAATTTGTGAATCTAGTTCAAATCATTTACAAAATACATGGGCTCAACCTAGTGAATTATAAGAATGACCTAGTTCAAATTTTATCGTTGTTCTTCTAGTACATCTAAAGGAGAATCAATTTTGAGTAACTGTTCATAATTTCTACTAAAAGTAGTGCTTAATTATTCACCGACTACTAAAATAGCTAAGTATTTTCATTTTTCTATTTTTTCTAATTTATATCATAGAATTAGTCACACATCTAATTAGGTTAATTTAATCATATTATTTATCATATTCAGTAAAAAAAAAATTAAGTGAAGAAATTTGTTTTAATACTTTACATTTTTGATGAACTTGAAATTCAATCCCTTCTAGATTTATTTTAGGGTTTTGACCTACTTTCTATTCTAATTTTTATATCTAGTATTTCTTATTGCTATACCTTTATTTTAATTTTGATTAGAGTTTGGATTCATCCTACTATTTGATTATTTTATTTTGATTAGCTTTTGGGTCTTTAGTGCTTGATATATCTTTGATCACTACCTTCCCACCCAAGTTGATTGTGTTTCATTGTTAGATCTTGCATTATGATTTGTGGTCAATCCTTACCCTTGAATTATATATCCGTTTTCTATAAAATATCTTTATGTATTTTCATTGTCTATGACATCCTATCCATCAATCTTTAAAAACATGTTATTCTTCAAATTAAACTCATTTTTATTAAATATTTAAACTTTCACTTGATTATATTAACTAATTCTAGTTATTGAAACCAAATCAATTGCTGACCTCATTATTGCTATTGTTTCAACATCAAAGGTTCCAATTCCATGAATCAGGTAAGAATGGCATCAAAAAATTCACTATTCCTTGACAATGATAAAAATACGAAACAAAATAAAAGAAAACATTTTAAGTTTGATGACAAAAGAAGAAAGAGCGAAAGCAAACAAAGTTAACCCAACAGTACATAATCAGCTAATAGAGTCATTCTAGGAATGGATCCCAAGGCTGGTAATATATCTGACTTTCTCGATTAATTAAGATTTGATTAGCGTTTCATATCAATAAGTGGAAACTAAATGGTTTGACATACACAAATTGGCCAACGAGCTCCTACCACAATGGTGATTCGTGATAGACCTTAAAAGGATCGATGTAATAGTTCGAAAAGAACAAAATGCAAATTTGTTGGTTCTCGCAAGCCTTGCATGCCTGATGGGATCAAAATTAGCACCCTTCATGCTGCTAACACAGACAGTGACTCAGAAGTTAACTCTCCTCTGTAAATTTTCTGTTGCCAGCTTGAGCCTTTCCAGCTGGTTAAATGCACAGCTTGCTTCGGTAATGTGTTATATGTTGAGTATAAGTTCCTTCCAGACCTTTTAGTGCTGTCCTGCCTGCTATAGCTTTTTTATTGCTTGCTACAGCTGGTTTTTGTCGATACTATCCTCTGTATTTTTGTAATTTTATTCTCTTCTTCCAATTGTAAAAAGTTTACCAGTAGTCTTAATTTTCACCAAAAATGTCATTCCTCTTCTTTGCTATCAAAACAGCCTTGGTAATCCACCATGCTAAGATCATTTCAGTAGGATCTCTCATAAACTGCTAGTGAGTTATTTTCCCATTTAAATTCACAATTTTTTTCTTTATCTTAATGTTTTCATTAATTATTGTACAAAATATTTCACATTGAAAGTCTTATTATTTAAAGGTTTTCATTAATTAGTGTCTTTTTATTTAAATTTCAAGAGAATTTAAGTGAAATTAATTTTATAGATTTTTTAGTTTTTAGATAGTTTATTTTTTTAATAGTTATAGATTTATAATTTATTGAAATGAATTTTAAACTTTCAAATTATAATTCAATTCATCTGTTTCTTTATTTGTCATTATTTATTGTGTGTTAATTGTCACATCAAAATTTTAAATTGTATGTTTATATGAAATATAAATGAATAGTTTTTTTAACATCAAGGAGGGTAAAATTTTTATTAGATCAAGGAAACATTAGAAAGCAAGGGCATTAAATGGCCCCATCAAGCTCAATCAAGCGATCCAATTGTTGAGACAAATCTGGGGGTAATTGGCCCTGATCCACCAAATTCCAATCTTGAATATGATCTAACACCCATTTAGCCAGGCAATCAGCCAGCCCATTCCATTCTCGAGGAATATGAGTGAAAGTAATATACTCCAGAGAAGCACAAATGGTGAGAATTTGTTGTACAATCAAAGCCAGTTGCCAGCACATCATCCAAACACTGCCTTTTCAGTAAGTTCACCACAACCTGTGAGTCAAACTCACAAATGATCCTTTGCCAACCCAGTTGATTGCCCCGCTCCACCGCCAATAAAATTTCTTGAGCCTCCATAAGGTTATTAGTATGAAGGCCCTTATACACAGAAAATATAAACTGAACCTCACCATAGCTATCCCTGCCAACACCCCCAATCCTAGCATGACCCGGGTTTCCACGAGAAGAGCCATCATAATTGAATTTTAGGACTCCATGAGTAGGAGGAGTCCATCTCCCCTCCCTATTCACCTTTGGGGTAGGATGTCTACATCTGTTACGCATGAGCTGTCGTTGCGGAGGAGGAAGATGAAGACGATTAGAACAATCAATGTCCCGAGGATCCACTAGCACAGTCATATCACACTTAGCCACAATGGTTTCCCCTAGAGAATGTAGAATTTTCCACCATAGATGAGGGGCCCTCAGCAACGAATCTTGAAAAATCTGCCTATTCCTTTCCAACCACAAGTTCCAGATAATAAAGGAGGGCCCAAGAGCCCAAGCAGCCTAAAGAAAGGTGGAAGAAATAGGGGCCTTGCCCCACCATTCCCCAAACTCCGCCAAAGAGGAAGCATGCCAACAAGCTGTATTCCACACCCCCCACTAGAAATGTCAAATCTCCCTAGCATAGGAACAATGAAAGAAGAGATGGGAGACACTCTCTTCATTGCCATGACATAAAACACACATAGAGGGGCCGTGAAAACCCCACTTACATAAATTATCCCAAGTAACACACCAATTTTGAGCCACTAACCACATGAAGAAGTTGCACTTGGGCCAAGATTGCTTGTGCCAAACTTGCTTCCACCAAGGGACCTCAGTGTCTCCAAACAAATGTCTACCCAACTGCTTATAACCAACTGCCATAGAGTACTTTCCAGACAAATCTGAACCATCCCAAGCCAAGACATCAGGGCCCCTCAGAGAATTACAAGCACGGGAAGCCAAAAGCTCGAACAACTCCCGCCTATCCCCCTCAGACCCTCCAAGCAGCCACTCAGAAGGGTGCTTCCAACGAAAACTTATAGCCAAGCCACCATGCTGCGCCACCTTATAATGCTCCATAGTATTCCAGCCGGCCGCAACAAAAACATCGCAAATGGACTAGAGGTGAGGACAAGAAGAGAGAATAGAAGGGTGACCATCCCAAGAATTAGACCAAAAGAGCCTGTGACCCTGAATGACAGATCCAAAAGAGCGCACCCTTAATCAACTACGCCCCCACTTTCAAAGTATGCCAAATCATAGAACCACTCCCTTCCAGAGCATAGCGAGGAACCTCAAAAGAGGTAACACCCTGAAGATATTTATGGTTGAGAATACGAGCCCATAAATGATGTCGATTGGTACACCATCACCAATACAGCTTGGTAGCGAGAGCTTTCCCATTCAAAACAGTAGAGCGTAAACCAAGCCCACCCTCTTGCTTCGGTCTACAGACAAAATCCCACTTAACAAGGCTCCACTTAGAGGACAGCAAATTACCGCTCCAAAGAAATTGGCGAGAAAGAGCATCAAATTCCTTAAGGAAATACCTAGGAGCCGCTTGGACAAAGCACCTATAGGTGGGGAGGGCCTGGATAACAAACTTGAGAAGAGTCACCCTAGCAGCAGTAGACAACCAGCGATGAGTCCAATGAGTAACCTTCCTCCAAAGCTTATCAAGCAGCAATTTCCAGGAGGACCTAGGCTGACGGCCAACAACAAGAGGCATACCCAAGTAGACAAAGGGAAGAGACCCAATTTCAAAAAGCAGAATAGCAGCAATCCGTTGTTGGATGGCATGAGGAGTATTAAAGAAGAATATGGATGACTTTTTCTCATTGACTTTCTGTCCCGAAGCCGCAAGATAGTCATCCAAAGCTTTCTTGAAGGATTCAGCCTCCCTAATACGAGTCAGTCCCATAAGAGAGGTTTCATCCAAAAATTGAAGATGGGAAAGGTTTGGCAAGCCCATCGCCCTCTTCCACCCATGAATCAAACCATGAGAAACCTAAGATTTAAGAAGCCGACCAAGCCTCTCCGCCATAATAATAAACAAATAAGGTGAGAGAGGATCTCCCTAACGAAGGCCCCTAGTAGCCCCAAAAAGCTTTGAAGGTTCTCCATTCACAATAACTAAAAAGGAGGAAGAGGTCACACAACTCAAGACCCAGCTCACCCATTCAGGGGAAAAACCAAAGGCCAATAGAATCTTCTAAAGAAAACTTCATTTGACTCTGTCATAAGCTTTGGCCATATCCAACTTGATAAACATAGACCTATCCTAAGAGGTAGCCATGGAATGAATGACTTCGGACGCAACCACCACCCCATCCAGAATTTGATGTCCAGCCACAAAGCCGCCTTGCTCCTCAGAAATGATCACTGGAAGACAAGATTTGAGCCTCTCAGCAATCAACTTCGTAATAATCTTATACACCACATTACAGAGCGCAATAGGTCTAAAGAAATCAAGCCTGCCAGCCCCTTCCTTCTTAGGAATGAGAACAAGAAAAGTAGCATTCATTGCATGAAGCATCTGCTTACTATGGAGAGACTCCCGAACCACTTCCAACAAATCAAGCTTCACAATATCCCAAAAATTTTGAAAAAACTCAACTGGTAAACCATCTGGACCAAGGGCTTTTCCCTTATTCATCCCAAACACCACCTCTTCAACTTTCGACAAAGTCACTGGGTGAATAAGAGAAGCATTCAAATCATGAGAGATTAAAGAGGGAATGCAAGCCAGGACCCTATTCTTCGCAGCCTCCGCAGGGAGTGAGTCCTCCTTGAAAAAATTAGAGTAGAACTGGCGAGCCTCTCTAGACAGAGCCTATTGTGAAGAAATCGAGAGACCCTCAGTGTTAACAAGAGAAGGGATACAACACTTATTTCGACGAGCTTGCACCAAATGATGGAAAAAAGAAGTATTCTTGTCACCCTCTTGAAGCCAATCAATTCTAGCCTTTTGTTTCCAGAAAATCTCTTCACGAAGCTCCCATTCCTCCACCAGTTTTAGAGCTTGGGCCTCAACATGCCCAAGGGCCTCCGAGAAACCCAAATCCCGAATCTGGCGGGTAATAACAGCAAGGCGATCCTGTGCCTCTCTTTTCTTGGCCCGAAAATTACCAAAACACAACCTATTGCAACGCTTTAGGTGATACTTGACATATTGTAGCTTCTTAACCAGGGAATACATGGCTGTACCATATGCAGGGGTGCCATCCTGCCACCACTTAGCAACAAGATCTCCCAAGGATGGGTCAGGAAGCCACATAAGCTAGAATTTGAAAGGAGGATTCTTTGGACTTGGGAAGGTAGAAGTCGAAAGCTTTATTGGCCAATGATCAGAGCCACACTAGTCTAGAATCTCAGAGGAAATAACCAAGCTACCTCTAACCCAAGAGCAAGAGACAAGGAAATGATCAAGCCGCTGGGAGATCGCTTCAAGCCCACTCCGTCTATTATTCCAAGTGAAAATTTCGTTAGAGGGTTTAACATCCACTAGAGCAAGAAAGTCCACATTAGCCCGAAATAGGTCTGAAGCAGGACCAAGCCTAGGCAGCCCTCCCCTTTTCTCCTCCAAGCTCAACATCGCATTGAAATCACCAGCTAAGATCCAAGGAAAAAAGGGTGCACAAGACCTAACATACCCGATATGGTCCCAAAGCTGAGTTTTACCCCGAATGTCAATCGGAGCATAAACATTACTAACTAAAATAGTCTCCCCAGATTCCAAAACTGAAGCCACCACATAAATAGCAGACTAGCTTGAGATCCACCAGCAAGGAATAACCTTACGAGGATTCCAGAAAAGAGCTAGACCCCAAGATGTTCCCCTAGACCCAATACACTGGCACTGACCTGTAAACCAAATATGAGGGGCCTGTTGAAGCATGAGGTCCACCTGAAGCTTAGTTTCCTGAACACAGAAGATATCAGGAGAATGCACCACAATCAAATCTTGAATAGCCTTTTGACAAGGGGTGCTATTCAACCCCCTTGCATTCCATGAGAGAATAATCATAAGGAAGGTTGAGAGAAATGGGCCTCCAGGGTCTTAACAAAACCAGATTCCACCAACAAATCTCCATTAAATTTAAGCTTGTCAGCATCCTTTTTATGACCAGTTTTCAAAGAATTATCAAAATGCCCCTTCTTGAGAGGGTGTTGCTGAATCCCCAAAGCAGGAGACGCTCCCCTACCTTTACCTAAGGAGAACACTGTCTTAGCTAAATCTGCTAAAATAATATCATCTTGCCCATCCACAGAGGCCCTAGGAGGCTCAGAAATCCTCTGCTCTAATACAAGAGAGATATGCTGAACAAAAATTTCTTGGTCTAGCCCTGTATCCAACCCAACATCCATACCCATGTCCCCAGAAGAAATCTCAATAGGGATCCCTTTCTCCAGAGACTGATTGTCCAGGACCTTAAACCGATTAAAACCCTGGTCACTCTACCTATCCTTATGGGTCTGCTTCTGACCCCTCCCTTTATTTCCCTACTTAATAGGAATAAAGCCATCCTTATCTGCCCCTCCCCCCTCAGCCACAAACACCTTGCCTTTATCCCTTTTATCCATCGAAGGCCCAAAAGAAGGCGAGGAGGAAGCCCCAACTAATTTGGGTGCCCAAGGACACTGGCGACAAAAGTGACAATGAAAAGGAAGGGACTCATAATCCAATGATTGAATCCACAAGGTAGAGCCAATAAAAATCTCTAAAGAATCTGGCAAAGGGTTATTTAAATCAATTTCAACACAAATGCGAGCATAAGAGAATACCTTTTTATCCAAAGTATTCTAAGTGATGGCAGTTGGCTTCCCCAACAAAGTAGCAATCCGGTGCAAAATATCCTCCCTCCAAAACTCCAAAGGCAGCCATGGAAGATGAACCCAGACAGGAACTCATGTAGGAAGATCTTTTGTCGCATTAAAACCTCCATTCCAGGGCTTAATGAACAAGCCTACATGATTGTAGAAATATGACCCTCCCTCAAAAACACAATTGCGATATGAGATGCAAGAGAAATCAACCATAAAATAGCCATTCCCAGCCACCAATAGCTCAAAATCACCCTCAACCTGCCATGTGTGACGGATCCAAGATTCCAACACTGAGAGGGGTACACAAATACCGAAAAACTTACAAATCAAAACGTGTTGACTCCACTAAGCAATGTCCTCCTGAACTGATTAAGGAGTAATAACCAGAACATGACGATCTTGGCTCCGAGGCAGGCACCCGTTCACTTTCTTGAGCTTAGAGCTCTCTCCCACAAAAGACAAATCCATATTTTGTGCATGCATAGCTGACGAAAACGGCTGAGAAGGCTTTGGCCCAGCAAGCACCAGACTATTGGCAACCCCAGCCATACCCCACCCCTGAGCACTAACCCCAACACCTGTAGACCCACACCACTTCCACCACCCACCCCCCACACCCACACCGCACCCCACACCCCCTCCTTCCCACCGCACCAGCTCCACCCCCACGTGCAACACAGGAAACACAGACATCGACCTGTTACAGACCGCGAGCAAACAAGGGCTGGTCGTAGTCAAGACCTACGCGCCAGCTGCCTCCATTCCTCCACAGTACTCCCTTAGAAAGATTATGTTTGATATCATAAAATATAAATGAATAGTTATCCCTTAACTCATTTGGATATATTTTCTAACTACTTAGCATTTCACCACTTTCTATCCAACTTATTTTGACTCTCTAGTAGCATTCTAACATCTCAACTATCACTATAAGCTTTCAAAGGTATTCGTTATCCATATTTAATAGCTTTCAAAATCATTATTTCTTTTACTACCTCTACACATTTTAGAGTGTCTTTTGCATCACATTCCAAACTCGAAGTATCAATTTCCAAAATTCTATATTTAAGATTACCTAGGGCAATCTTTGCATTCATCACATACTATCTATTACAATTGAAGTATAAAGTTATCAACTTGATAAGTTGGGGGCTTATCACAAGGAGAAGATAACTTCTTAGTAGACTTCTCAAAGTGTTTGTCAATAGCACCATTCTTATTTAGAGTCTAGACATCTAGACATATCTTTGTTTGTAGGTATAGAAGAATATTAGCCAACATGTTCGATTTTGTGGATTAATGTTCATTTCATGTAAGGTTTAGATTCATAATTTGTGAATCTAATTAAAATCATTTACACAATTCATAGACTAAACCTAGTGAATTCTAAGAATGACCTAGCTCAAATTTTATTGTTTTCCTTCTAATTTATCTAAGGAGAATCGATTATGAGTAAATGTTCATATTTTATAATAAAAGTACTCTTTAATTATTCATCGACTACTAAAATAGCTAAGTATTTTCATTTTTCTATTTAATTTTTTTTTCTATCATAGGATTTGTCACACCTCTAAACTAGGTTAATTTAATTACTTTGCTTGTCATATTCGTAAACTTATTTTTTTAAATGAAGATTTTATTAAATGCTTTACATTTTTGGTGAACTTGAAATTCAACCCCCTCTTGATTTATTTTAGGGTTTTGACCTACTTTCTTTTCTAATTTTTATATCTAACATTTCTTATTGCTATACCTATATTTTAATTTTGATTAGGGTTTGGATTCATCCTAATATTTTATTATTTTATTTTGATTAGGTTTTGGATCTTTAGTGTTTGATATATCTTTGATCACTACCTTCCCACCCAAGTTGATTGTGCTTCATATTTTACATTATGAATTATGATCAACCTTTACCCTTGAATTATATATCTATTCTTCTATCAAATTTTTTGATGTATTTTGATTGCTTGTGATATAATATCCATTGATCCTTAAGGACATGTTATCCTTCAAATTAAATTCCCATTTTATTAAATTTCCACTTGATTAGATTAAGTGATTCAAAATGATAAATTTTATTTGATTATGATCCTTAAATGTATAATTTCTAATACCTATTAAATTAATTGATTGACCAAATCAATTGCTGACCTCACTATTTTTATTGTTTCAAACATCAAAAGATTCCAAAGTCCATGAGACAGCTAATGGAATGGTATCAAGAAATTCACTATTCCTAAGTTTGATGACAAAAGAAGAAAGAGTGAAAAAAAACCACAGGTAACCCAACAATACATAACCAGCTAAAATAGTCATTCTAGGAATGGTTCCCAAGGCTGGTAATATATCTCACTTTCTCGATTAATTAAGATTTGGTTAGCTTCTTTTTTTAATAAGTGAAAATTAAATGGTTTGACATACACAGATTGGCCAACGAACTAGCTTCTAGCACAATGGTGATTCTTGATAGACCTTAAACAAATCGATGTAATAGTCAAAAAGAACAGAATGAAAATTTGTTGGTTCACGCAAGCCTTGCATGCCTGATGGGATCAAAATTATTCCAAAACAGTCTTATATAAAAGAGTTCTCGATTGACCAAAGTGTGTTCTTAGGGAAAGATTGTTCTGGACGAAACATTTTGTGATTGTGATGGCAGATGGGCTGACTCATCTCTCTTCAACTCAAGACAGCAATGCGAGATTGTCAGTGCAGCCAAACTCTTCGAATACTGATGGAGATCTTGATGATTCGGATAGGGACCAATATCTAGGACCACTGCCTACAAGCTCAGACAATTGATTCGTCTAGCATCAGCTATTGGCCAACTAGTTTTAGCCCCCTTCATGCTGCTAACACAGAAAGTGACTCAGAAGTTAACTCTTCTCTGTAATTTTTCTATTGCCACCTTGAGCCTTTCCAGCTGGTTACATGTACAGCTTGCTTCGGTAATGCGTTGTATGTTGAGTTCCTTGCAGAACTTTTAGTGCTGTCCTGCCTGCTGCAGCTGGTTTTTGTCGATACTCTCCTCTGTATTTTTGCTCTTTTGTCCTCCTGAACTGTTAATTGTAAATTTTTTCTTCTTCCACCAATAAATAAAAAGGTTTACCGGTAGTCTTAATTTTCACCAAAAATGTCATTCATCCTCTTTGCTATCAAAAAAATCCAGGTAACTACCATGCTAAGATCTTTTCAATAGGATCTCATTAACCGTTGTGAGTTATTTTCCCATTTAAACTCACTATTTTTCTTACCTTAAGGTTTTCATTGATTATTGTGCAAAATATTTCACATCGAAAATCTTATGTAGAGATTTTTAAAAAGTTTAAACTCTAATACCTTTTATCCAATAGGCATTGTTGACAATTTTCTATATGAACTCTATTGAAGGATCATTGCACGTATTGAAATATATTTGTCCTCCTAATCCAATTTCTAGAGTTCATCACTCAAGTGGCTCTTTTAGTCACCAAGCTCACAACAATGAAATATAAGGATATGAGAAGATATTTATTATTGAGACCAATCTCCATGATTTTGATGATAAAAGGTGTATATTTGGAAAAGGGGATCTTAGGCTTAATGTCTAGATCACTAACATCAATTTTTTTTCAATAAACATTGGAATCTAGATTAACAAGGATACAAGATTGAATAACAATCTGAAAGGTGAATTGAAATTAATCCTCAATCTATAATTTTTTAGGAGGGAGTATTGGAATAAGATTGGATTTTGATATGATACAATAATATAACTAGTCAAACTATAAAAATGCAACATTTTGTTATGAATTATGACAATCTGAGTGCATATAGACAAATTTCAGTTCTAGAAATGAAGAAGGCAGACATACATGCACTTGTCCTATAAATTTGAGTTGGATCTTATTGGTCTAAGGTGCAAGGACACCCTAAACTAAGGACCTAGTTCCAAAATTTGATTTCACAAGCCTAAGGTCCCTAGTTTGTAGCTTTTGTCTTCTAGGTTTGGGTGTCACATCTTCATCTATTATTGAGAAAATGCAAATTCCATATCTTGTCAACTTCTAGGGTTTTGATGTATGAATGAACAAATTGAATTCAATCTTCCTCCAACTCACTTTGGATTTGCAACCTACATACATAAAAGGAGGGGAAGGGTTGTTCCATATAGGGGCTTTCCACAATCAAATCATGTGTTGGTATTTCTACCTCCACAATGGAAAAGTTGATGATAAAAGAGAGCATATATTTTTTAGAAATAGAGGCTAAATGATAAAAAAGTACTTAATGAATTGAAAATTTGTTGCAACTCATCACTCATATATGATCTCCTTGATGAAGTCATACTCATCACCTTCAAGGATTAATTGCTGCTTGACTTGATTTTATTTGAAGACGTACAAGTGTTAGTACTCAAAATGAAATTCATGCAAAACATGAAGAAAACTCACATAAAACTTGACATGATGCTTGAATGATGAAATGCTTCAATAATTCTAATTTTTTTGCTCTTGACTACTCTTGAATTGATTTTTGAAGTATAATAACCACTCTCTAATATTATTTATTCTTTCCTTATGATTGAAGTGGTGAAAATACTATGTATTTATATGCAATTCTTCTAATTTCTCAAAAATTAAATCTCGATAGCCAACAATTAGAATTAGAATTTCAAATAGTAAATTATTGACACTAACATATTTGAATTTGAACCCAACTTAAGAGGTATAGGGCATAGGGTTCCATAGACTAGATTTGGGCTCTTTTTTTGAGATCAAAGGTGTCGGGGACAAAATATTAAATGCATACTTTGATTTCCCAAGTTTGATTTATTGAAAAATGTTTTAAGCCAGATAATTATTTAAGCACAATTAGCAGTAAATGCCTAATTAGGTCCAAGAAATTAGGGGGGAGAAAATATAGCGTGAAATTATCAAGGGTGACAATTTATGATGCTTCATTTAGTCCCCACTTTAGTGAGAATATGAAATTATGCTCAAAACCACACTAAAGTAAGAATATGTCAACAATTTTCAAATATTAAAGAGATAGGATGACACTGAGTCTAGGGGGAGCGCACAAGCCCCCATGATTCAAGATCCCATGGAAAGACAACATAAAGACAAAGGAACACACATGAATGAAATGTAATGCAACATGACAACATAAAGCATGCATGATAAAAACACAAAATGATGCAAACACAATGCAAAAAAAATGCAAACATGCAAAAAGGTGGGAATGACAATTACAGACTAGCAAGCTCCACAAAAATCTTACTAAGATCCATACCTAATGTATTTATTACTCACAAGCTAATAAAGTCCAATATTTGCTAGGTGAACCATGAACAAAGGCATCACAGGCTAGTGAAGTCCGATATTCACTAAGTGAGCCTTTTAAAAGGGTTGCAAATGAGAAACACATAAGGGCTAGTGAGGACCATTTTCCACTAGGTGTGTACCCATGTCAACCATACTAAGAGTTATAGTCTCTGTTACACCCCAATTGTGTAATTTCTATTTACCATTACTATGTAGGGTAAAATGTGAATGTAAAGCGAATTTTGGAGATGAATAAATTATGCTTGTAATTTATTATCAATGCATTATGAATGTATGTTATCACATCTGATGTTATCTTATGGAAAAGTACTACATAAATGTGAAATGGAAGGTTATTGAATTGATAAATTATAACTTTGGAGATGTATTACGTATACTGCATATTTTGTGAACAATTGACTGCCGTAGGCATGTGTTAGTGGTTGCAGGTAAATGTTCATTTCTCCATGTGAAGGGGAAGTATCACTCAAGACAAGATCTTGGTCAGGTAACCGGTAACGTAAACTATTTGAGCATACACACACCACAGTAGACTAGCCGAGTCAAGAAATAGAAGTGGGAAGTTGGTAAGTCATCCCTATTTTGACGAGTCTACTTTAGTAAAGGTCTTGTTTACTATCGAGTGCATTATCGGGTGATGTTTACTTGTTTGAGATTTTGAGACCTTTCCTATTTTACTGTGCTTTACTATATGGGTGAATGATTATTGGGATATATGCATATATTCATATGTTAGCATACATGTATGATGGATATAATGTGACATCCATACGAGTATGATGACATATGTATAAGATATGCATATATGTATATACATTTTTGTTATATGATGTTTGTGAGAGTATAATCACATGGTCATGATCATTCAAATTTAGAATGGATCACTTGACTAACATGTTGCTATATAATATATATATATATATATATATATATTTATATATATGTACAAATACACGCATAAGCGTAAAAGTTTAATAGAGGAGTGTGTATATAGATACATGTACATATATATATAATATTACTATTGTGCGTGAATATTTACCCATCAATATTCATTTGTATACTGAATGAGTACATACTTGACTAACTTGGGATATAAATATATATATATTAGTACATATATAAACATACACATATATACATGCAGAATAGCGTTAATGCTCTTTATTGACGTGCATATATATAGGTGTGTATATAAATGTATATATTTATAACCATATGATGCTATTATGTACACTTGAGGTTTATGTATCTTGATCTTTTCATCGATACACATTGATGTAAAAAGTATACATGTATATGAGTATATACATACATTGATCTGTGTTGGGAGCATAATCATATGCATGTATGTGTAAGTAGAAATACTTACAAATCTACTCACATGAGGGATCAATTTTATATATATATATATATATATATATATGAATATATATACTCTTAAATGAATGTATGTATCAACGAGGGAATGATAAGAAAGGGGTAACCTAATATGTGTGTGTGTGTTTAACCACATTCAATAGCGAATGGTTTATTTGATTATCATATTGTGATATAATGTATATGCTAATACACTCGTAAGCATTAATGCTTATCAGAGAAGTGTACATATATAAGTATGTGTATGAATATACAATGTATTGTTATTTACAAAATATGATAAAAAGAGTTGTACATTTGAATATAGAATGGGTATATATTATAAGGATAAGACTATAAATATATATGTAGTCGATAGGATTATTATGTGAAAGATAACTTGCTTGTATTTATTTACATATCTATATATTCAATGTATCCAAACTTGTTGATATAGGATAAATATGCATATATATGATAGTATATATATATATATATATATATATATAAATATAGAATTGAAGCTATATGGTGATTTATATATATCTATTTATGTATATGTATTACATAATTATATATAAATTTGTATCCAGTGATTTCATTGTGTAATATAGCGCATACATATACGCATAGAATAGTGTATGGATTTGAAATTCAAAGCAAGTGAAACATTGTTGTTGGATTTAATTATATTAAATGCATCCAAGCCCATTTTCATTATGCTGCTCTGCATGTATGTTTTCATAACACAATACATTCACATGTTCAAGAGGATAATAAAGGGTGGGTTAGATGCCTTATGCTTGGTCGATACTTAAGGTAATAGGGCACACTTTATAATGCATGGATTATCATTTTAAAAATAGCAACCATATAGGACACATAAGTTGACAATCTAAGACTATAGTATGTGGCATGTGTGAGTTGAGGGAGATAGTGAAAGGCACAAACTTTGGTGGACAAGAACCAACTTACGTACTAAAATATATGCAACATTTATTGGAAGTATATAATTTGATTACTTGTGGTTGTATGTTGGGAGGCTGATAAAATAGCTTATGACTATTATGTGAAGTCGATTATCAGGGTATGTGCAGGATCATGATGGGCCAAAAAGTGGCGACATGTAAGTGATATGATGGCCCATGTGGCTGATGACATTTTTTTACCCAAAATTGATGAAACGAAAAGGATTTTTAAAGGGGATTCTCAACTTTCCACCAATATAAATTATGATTTAATTTTAATTTAATAAATAATTATTATTCATTTTCTATTTGAATTACGACTAAAGTCCTAATTGATAGGCTAATTGAAAAACATCTATAGCTTTCAAATGGTATCACATTTTTTGAATCTGAAACATGCGTCACATTCTATGCTTCACATACTATAGGATTAAAAAATAAAATTTGAATTTCATAAAATTTTTACCAAGTTAAGGTGGTCAAACATATGAGTCTTTATATTTTTTTAAAGTTGTAATAAAAAAATCATAATTAATTATTTTCCTGGAAACAAATTACCAAAAAATATGCATCACATTGAAACATGAGTCCTCTACTTATATCTAAAATCTTATAAAAAAATATTATCATTTTATTATGGTTAGGGTGGTCAGATAAACATGTACTTCTTATTTTTTTCCTGAAATTTAAGCACTACTGCATTGAAATTTCAAATTTTCACCAAATAGATTTTTTTAATTTTAAATAAACCTAATAGTTTAAAAACTACATTCTACAGATTCTATTCTTACATATTTTTGAAATAACATAGATAACTTATTCAGATTTTACGTCAAGTTGCCTAACTCTGATTTTTTGAATTTTCATCACCACTTAAGGGCCTATTTTTTTCCATAATGATCCTGCACATACCCAGATCACTCTATGTGATAGGCAATATAAGACATTGTATTGTGTTTGATATATTTTTCGATATTAAAGCATATACTTGGTCGACGCCTTTGGTAAGATCAACCTTGACTTTGCCAATTGTTTTAAATGCTTTGGTCGACTCATCCTCTATACAAATCGATGGATGTTTGTTGTTTAGAAATGGTAGTTTACTATCTCTATGGGTAGTAAAACCGTGCCAAACAAGAAGGAAAGAGGGATGGATTTGGAACCACCTCTGAAACCTAGTTTTTGTAGATTATTCTTTATGACAATTCAAATTGAGCATATGCAGATTGAATAAGTCTTGTAATTGCTGTCAATGTTGCAAGTCGACTTGTAGGTGAGTTTTTTGAGTATGAGCTTAGGTTGTTTTTTGAGTTTCATGTGTTTCTTTGCATGGATCTTGTTGTCCATTTACATGCCTAAACTGCACGTAGACCATGAGGTTGTTAGTTTTCTCTATAAATAGCTAAGCTATTTCATTAGTAAGGATGTATTCTTTCCTAAGACATTACACATCTTTTTCAATTCCTTATTTCTATGTTATTCCCAACCATACTTGTTTTATATTGTGAGTGAGAAAGAGTGAGGGATCTATTTGTTGAGAGGAAACATTTTTGTTTGAGAGAAGTAAGCTATCAACTTGTGAGATAGAGTTATTTGTACATTCTCGAGAAGTTGACTATCAAGCTAACTGCTGTTGGAGAGGGCTAAATTGTTGTCATTTATTTGGATAAGCAATATCAAGCATGAGGATATCTTCTTCTTTGTTATTTAATTTTTAATGATATGTTTTCTATGATTACTTGAAATATCTCTTCCAGTGTGTGCATTAGAGATATTAGAGTGTCTTTGAAAAGGATATTGAAGCTTTTATGATGTTTTCATGTTGTGATTGTAAGTACTCCATAATAGGAGATTGGTGTATGATAGATTTTATATACTAGGCATGATTGAATACAAGAGGCACTTGAGATACACTTAGCAAAGTTATTGATTTAGATAGGAAAGCTTGTGTTACTCCTAGGATAGTTAATCTAATATGGGAGGTAGCTTTTGTATTTACTTGTTAAGTAGGTTTATTCCAAGAAAATTAAAATGGTGATGGGTTAATCTAGGGTGAAAAAATACCCATTGAAAGACAATACCTATATGTACTTTAAGATATCCCTAAGTCAAATCAGCCCTTAGTAGTGTATGTGATAGATGATTCTTAGTAGGAATACTGAATGTAACACTTTGATCAAAGTAGCGTAAATGTCTGAGACTCCACTATGGATTATATGCCTACTAAGACTACATTATTAGTTCACCGTGATCTAGTATTACATGCTAGTTATAGATTGTGGGATTACAAGTTCTAGCTATATAGGACACAACACTATGCTCAGTTGGTTGTCATTATCAATTACTCTACCAATCTGTTTGTTGAAAGGAAGGGCCATTTATTGAATGATAGACGTGCGGGGGACCACATTAAGAGTCTGTGGTTGGTGGAAAAGTGCTTGAGTGATGCTTATCCTCCATAACAGACGATAGAAGAACCAAGATTTGAAAGGAAGGATCTTGAAACGTCTTACAACTATTTGTTCTAAAGCTCATTGGAGCTATGTATGTATTCTTGTATTGTTGTAACTAGTGAAGTTATTGTAATGCAATGGAATCTTTATTGTAATATGATATGGAATCTTATTTGTATATTCTTAATAAAGAAAGATTTTTTTTTATTGCAATGACTTGTTATTTAATTTATTTACTCACAAGGTGTAAATTTAGAAATTTTTACGGCATTGAAGGGTTGGCATGTTACATGTGGTATCAGAGCTACCAGGTTCAACACTGAAACCTATGAGCTTATTATGTAACAATATGTAAACCTTATTAGAATATAATGGTTAAAAAGTTCTTGCGCCACAACAACAAGATAAAAGAACATAGACAAGTGAAATGGAAGTTGATAATTTTTGGGAATTTATCTAAATTTGGGACTAGTTAAGAGTCGTCCCTGGAGTTAGGAACTCCTAGACCAACAACTTATGATATTATTTTGGATTGCAAAAGATTATGCAATCAAGTTATGTAGGAAGGTTAGGAAGAATAACCAATATATAGCTTTATCCTATGAAATAGTTATATGAATCTAAGGGGATGGGAATAAATGAGATAACCCCTTTATAGTAGCAACCTATAGTAGTAAAGAGTCAAGAATTTTTGGATTTAGTGAAAATAATATGAATCTATGTGTATGCATTGTCGGTATAAAATTAGATCGAAGTAGAGAGTCAACGAAAGAGGTATCCATAAGGTTGGAGAAATATTGGCCTAAATCTAAGTCTTCTATAAGGATCTAGGATCTTTCAAAAAAGAGTTAGTACTTAAGGAAAAGGGAAAAGACCAGAAAGGTCAGAATAAGGTAATCAAAGAAGTGGAAATAGTTCCACCAACCAAAATCAATGAGATCAATTTGGAGTTTTGATTAAGATGAGAAAAAGAGACCAAGAAACTTTTGTATCTCTAAAAGGTTATGAAGATTACTAAGAAGTGGTGAAAGTCATTAGAAAAGGTGATTATAGGAAAGAAACTTGAAAAAAAGTAAATCAGGTTAGCCTGACCAAAGGTTTGGATAGTACATAGATTGGTTGGAGTATAAGATGAACTCACCAACATGTCTGTAAACATAATATTCGTTTAGAGGTTATAAAAGGAAATGAAATACAATAAGGAACTATGTGTCAAAACAATAGAAGTTGCACGAAAAATAACATTCTAAGTATAAAGGTACATCAATGAAAGAGGCTTCTGAGCATGGATATTCCTCCACCAAAAAGGATATTGGAAAGAAAATGGAAATATTAGTGTGCCTCTTAACTTCTAAGTTGCTGATTATTCATTAGATCTCCTTTTGACCGATCCCAAATATTGAATCAATAGGACTAGAAATCAATGATGAATCTAGCTTTGGGAAAAAGTATATTCGAGGTATGCCATTGCGGCAAGAAAAATACAATAGAAAGTTAACAACAAGGAATGACAAATCATTTCAAAGAAGCAAGTTTTTTCTAGGAGTTCAACTTTGAGTTGAACAAATTTCATGAAAACACTAAGGGGGGAAGGAAGAGAGTGAATTGACTTAGGTTAAGTACCCCACCCAATGAAAATTGTGAATATATTTTCAATTTGGAAGAACTAATGACTTCTTCACAAGTCATGATGTTAATTAAGTCATACATTTTATGACCAAAATAATAAAGTATTGGAGTTATTGGAAGATAGTAAAAAGGTTGAGAATTGTGACCAATGAGAAAGGAATATTACCATTCAATACTTTATATTTATCTGATTGGAAGATCAAACAATATTATCTTTGATGCCTTAGAAAAGGATAGGCAGATAACTTGATCATGATAGGGAGGATCATTTTCTATGAGATTGACAAAGGAAGATCTAGAATTTACTCATGATTGGAAGAAAGTGTCTCTTCACTCCTATATACTCTATATGGGGGAATTAGATAAAATTTAATTTCTATATAAAAGTAGTAATACTACATATTATGAAATATATTTGTGTCATGAAACGAATTGACACTATAACTTACTATGCTAAAGAGTCCTAGGGATGATAAGGTTTAGCTATTAAGCCATATATATGGTTTGAAAGATAATGAAATATGTGACGCTATGCAACCACATCAAGTATTTTTACTTGATTGATCACTTGATTATACCTTACTTTTGAATGAAACCCTAGGATTGGAGTAACCTAATTGGGACGAGAAAATTTCATGATTGGTAATTAGGTATGCAATTAAAATTCATATCTTCTAGGGACCAACATGATTAAAAAAGGATTAATACTTGAAATTAGTACCAATTCTTATCGAGAAAATTAGAATGAGTTAAAATATGGATTACATCTTTGAAAATAATCCAAGGATGGGAGAAATCCAAGTTGTGGATGTTTTAAGATAACAGGAGATTTATTTCCGTAAAAACTCCTAACCATTATTACTTGAGAATTAAAGGTGGCATGAGATCATAAAATAGTTTTTCACTTAGTCAAAGAATAGACTATTATTGGATATAAAGGAAACTATGTACCCAAATTTTTGGAAGATTCAAGAATGAAATGAGGAAATTAATGT
This sequence comes from Sequoiadendron giganteum, assembly GCA_007115665.2. Lineage (NCBI taxonomy): Eukaryota > Viridiplantae > Streptophyta > Pinopsida > Cupressales > Cupressaceae > Sequoiadendron > Sequoiadendron giganteum. The sequence continues at coordinate 168,918,570 of VCHN02000014.1, read as the reverse complement.
CAAAGTTGGGACATTGGAATGACAAAGTGAATTGTCAGATGGGGAACCATTATAACCTAGGAAAAGATATAGTAAGAGGTTGGGGTATGTGCAGGATCATGATGGCCCATGTGGCTGGCGAATTTCTTTTTACCCAAAATTGATGAAACAAAAAGGGTTTTTAGAGGATATTTTCAGCTTTCCACCAATATAAATTATGCTTTACTTTGAATTTATTAAATAATTATTATTTATTTTCTATTAGAATTATGAATAAAGTCCTAATTGATAGGCTGATTGAAAAACATCTATAACTTTCAAATGGTATCATATTTTTTGAATCCAAAACATGTGTCACATTCTATGCTTTGCATACTATAGGATTAAAAAAAAAAAATTGAATTTTATGAATTTTTTACCAAGTTAAGGTGGTTAGACATACAAGCTTTTATATTTTTTAAAAGTTGTAATTCAAAATTCATAAGGGTATGTGCAGGATCATCATGGAAAAAAAAGGCCCTTAAGTGGCAATAAAAAGACAAAAAATAGTATTTAAATTTCAGGGTAAAAATAAGAAGTAGGTATCTATCTGACCACTCTAACCACAATAAAATGATAATATTTTTTTATAAGATTTTAGATATAAGTAGAGAACTCATGTCTCGATGTGATACATATTTTTTTATAATTTATTTCCAAGTAAATAATTAATTATGAATTTTTTATTACAAATTTTAAAAAATATAAAATCTCATCTATCTAACCACCTTAACCTGGTCAAAAATTCATGAAATTCATTTTTTAATTTTTTAATCCTATAGTATGCGAAGCATAGAATGTGACACATGTTTCAGATTCAAAAAATGTGATACCATTTGAAAGTTATAGATGTTTTTCAATCAACCTATCAATCAAGACTTTATTCGTAATTCTAATAAAAAATGAATAATAATTATTTATTAAATTCAAAGTAAAGAATAATTTATATTGGTGGAAAGCTGAGAATCTCCTCTAAAAACCCTTTTCGTTTCATCAATTTTGGGTAAAATAAAAGTCGTTAGCCACTTTTTGGCCCATCATGATCCTGCACATACCCATAATTAATTATTTACATGGAAAAATATTATAAAAAAATATGCATCACATCGGGACATGATTCCTCTACTTATATCTAAATGCTTATAAAAAAATAGTATCATTTTATTGTGGTTAGGGTGGTCAGACAAACACCTACTTCTTATTTTTACCCTGAAATTTAAATACTACTGCATTGAAATTTCAAATTTTCACTAAATAGATTTTAAAAAATAAATAAAGGTCTAGTAGTTTAGAAACTAAATTCAATTTGCTACAGATTCTATTTTTACATTTTTTTGAAATAATATAGACAACTTATTCAAATTTTTACATCAAGTTATCTAACTCTGATTTTTTATCTTTTTATTGCCACTTAAGGGCTTGTTTTTTCCATGATGATCCTACACATACTCGTTGCACAAAATGTGACAAGATAATTTCTAGATGTGTCACACAAAAATTGTAGCCTTGACACTTTTTCACTCATTTGGGCCTTTTCCCTTATATTTTGGCCTAGTTTCGCTTTGATATGATGTTGTAATGTGGCCAACACATTCACATTAGGCTTTGAATGCTTGCAAATCAATAACAACCTAATGATGTTTTGCAAAGGTGTTGTGAAGTGTTGTAACACATCTTCCCACTTTTCTAAGACCCTTAAATCAACACAATTCACCTAAAAAACTCCTTTTTACCTCTTTCCAAGCCTTGTGCCAAAGTGTTGTAAGGTGTTGCAATATATTTTCACATTTTCCTAGAATTGTCATCACTAATTCAACCCTTTCTTATGATAAATTTTCCCCTTAATGTACTTTTAGGCTCGACTTAAGTGTGTTTTAAGAGGCAAGTCTGTTAAACATCATTAAACACTATTTAATTCCCGACCACCACTTGAATTTGTCCAAGTGGACTAGGTCACCACTTTGGGAGACCTAGTCCCTTTTGGCATAAAATTCAAAATTGAAACAAAATTCTAATGAGAATTTTCCTCCAAAACCCTAAGGTTAGCCTATCATGTGTTATTTTTGGGAAATTAGGGCATATCATGTATAAATAAGGGTTTTCATCTTCATTTTATCCCTTACCATCATTTAATCTTCACAAGCACTCAAGCACTTAATCTTCTCAAGCAAGCAACAAGCATTCAAGCATAAAGCACTTCAAGCAACCTCCATTGGAGCTGGTTCTTGCATGTTTTCAGGCATCTTCAACAAGGGTTTAGTTTGTATGTAGATTATTCAAAGGGTAAAGTGTTGAAAAGGTGTTATCATTCCATCCACAAGATTCCAAATAAAAAAACCCTAGAAGGATCTAAAAGACAACTTGCAGGTCGTTTTCTATAGATTTGGACATAGGTATCTATCAAAAATAGAAGTACAAGTGGGAACCTACAAATTCTAGAACCTCGAAACTCCCAAAAGAACTAGGAGGACTAGGTCACCATCATTGGTGAATTAGTCTTTGTACTAGGCCTAAAAAGTGGTTTCTCTGTTTCTGGATACCCTTTTACCAGACACCCATTTTGACAAAGTTTTCCGGGAATAGGACTAGGTCGCCCATTCTGGCATAAGTGTCCCAATAAGTAGATTATGGAAGATTCCAAAACACCTCCTCTACAAATTTTAGTTTCGAGGTGCACCATGTTAGAGTAATAAGTTATTATACTTAATTCATTATATCATACTAGTTAATTAATTAAGTCACTTATTCCTTTAGTTCCTTAAGCTAAACTTAGGCACATTAATAATTGATTAATTATTAAGTGAGTACACTAGGGTTTCATTTAGGGTTTCCCTTTTAGGGTTTCTTGATCTCCTTCATAAGGATTGATCTCTTTGTAATAATTGATTCTCAATAATGCATTTTGACTTTGAGGTTTACAAAACATCTTCTTTGGTTCTGCATGTCTTTAGCATGTGACAGGTGATTGCATGTAGGTGATCTTGGTTTCTAACATGATATCAGAGCTCCAGACCTGCAGCTGCCTATTTGTGATCTGAAGATATGGCCTTTCAGTGAGTTTCAAGTGCAAGGGTTTCCACAGAAATCTTTTTTGCAAGCTCTAGAGGTAGCAAATTTTTTGGAGCATTTTGAGCACGAATGGAGGTCACCATCACGTTCGCAGCGGGAAAAAACCCTAAGATCGCCCTTCATTTCATCGATTTTGGTGAAGTTGGTCCGGAAGGCAAAAAACATTTGCTAGGGAGGTCGTACGACCTCCCTGGCACACTTCTCAAGGCATGAATTTTGAAAAAATTGCAAAAAATTAAAAAAGTGCATGTTTTTTAAAACAGTTTCGGCACTGCCAATAGAAAAGTGGTGCGCCATCGCTGTGCCACCCGACAGCCACTGGGCGGCCATCGAGCAACCATCGCCACCAGTGGCTCCCTATTCCACCACTGGTTCCAACACCAGCCCCCGAGGGCCCTCTCTGCACCCACCACAGTTCTATGGGGGATTGGGAGCTCCACGCTCGACCCCCGGGCAACTCCAGCCCCCAGTCAGGTCATATGGGTGACCACGACTGATTTTTTTTTTTGCAGGGGGGCCGAATTTTTGAGGTGACAACTAGATGGCCGTCAAATTTATGCTCGTGAATGAATGACGTTAGTGGCCATACGACCTCTTTGCCCCCTCCTAGCCCTGATTTGCCTAAAAGAGCAATTTATTTGTTTTTGGCATAACTTGGGCATAGAGTATCGAAATCGAGCAAATGAGATATTGTCGGAAAGTTGGTTCCGAGAAATTTCTTGTGGTGTAGTTTACATTAGTTTTCTGTTTTACTGAATTTATTGTTGTTTGAAGTCAGATGTTTATTTTATGCTTCCGAGCTCATAACGTTTTGCCACGATCTCCGATTTTCGCTATCTTTGCGGCATTGGAAAGGTATTGAGGAGCTCTATGTTTTTGTCCATGCACTTTTTTCTGTATCTATCCCAAGTTTATTGTTAATATAGATTTGGCCCGATGGGTGTTTTGGAGAATACTTGGATGTTTTGGGAGTTGGGAGAGTGCAACTTGGATCTTTGCACTTCATTTCAGTATCAAATTCATTCAATAATTGACTATTGCTTCATAGATTCAGGGTTGTTCCCGTTTGGAGTTTTCGCATGTCGTATGGCATCGAGTCTGTTGTTGCATCATTATGATTCTGATATGGTTTCTTGTAGATAGAATTATCTTTCCTTGCTTTCTAGATTGTGGTTCCAGTGTTACTCTATAGTGCTCTTCCAGTGCTTCTTTGCAGCATGTCATCTCATTGTAGGGGGGTTTTTCCCACTGAATTTTCCTTCTCTACCTCTTTCTTTCATTTGTAAATGGGTACCTGATTAGGTCTAGTTGTCGGGACCCATCCTTGCTTGCATGCATCTTCTTCTAGTGTTTTAGCTTCTTCCTAAGTTCATCTTAAGGGGGGGTGTTAGAGTAATAAGTTATTATACTTAATTAATTATATCATACTAGTTAATTAATTAAGTCACTTATTCTTTTAGTTGCTTAAGCTAAATTTAGGCACATTAATAATTGATTAATTATTAAGTGTGCACACTAGGGTTTCATTTAGGGTTTCCCTATCTCCTTCATAAGGATTGATCTCTTTGTAATAATTGATTCTCAAAAATTCATTTTTACTTTGAGGTTTACATAACATTTTCTTTGCTTCTGCATGTCTTTTGCATGTGACAGGTGATTGCATGCAGGTGATCTTGGTTTCTAACACACCATTTCTATCTCTTCCAGTTTCTTTCCATTTTACATGCATCTAGGTCATTTAGTTTACTTTGCATATAGTTTACATTTACACTTAGTTTATATTTCATAGTTAGTTTGTTCCATTACATTGCAACACTTGGATACTCCCTATCACACACAACACAACCCCTATCTTTAAATGAACTCACCAAAAGATACATCGTTAGTGCAAAAGAGAGTCATTTTTCCAATCTTGTCCCTAAGTGAGAAACCCTAGGGACCTAATTGGGGAATTCTCTTTTCCTTCTTGCATTATCTTTTTGGTGGTTCATTTTGGTGAACCCATCCTTAGAAGACTTCCTTTCACTTCTGATTTTTTCATTTCATCCTAGGGAAAGGCTTGCATTGCATTAGGGTTTTTCATTGTATGCATTCTACGGTTCTTAAAAGTGCATTAGTGAAAAGTTCATGATAGATTACACTTTGTATTTCATTTTGATTGAAAAAGTACAAAAATATCTACATTTACATTTTGTGTTTTGCATCAGAAAGGCATAAGAATCATAAAAACTAATCAGAAATTCATAAAACTATCAAAAATATCACTACTGGGACTAATTCGCCACACTGGGTGACCTAGTACCCTTGCACTATTCACACTGTAATTTCTAGCATTTTCAAAGCAACTTCTGCACTTCTATTTTCTGGTTTTGCATTTCTATTTTATTTTCCAGAATTATGGTTATAAGCATTTTAGTCTCCTTTGTTTACATTGCATTTGCATGAGAATTTGGTTTTCTCTTGTTGATACCATAGTGAGATGAAGCTATAGAATTATGGCATCTCACAAAAATACTATTGTAGATCTTGGGATCTCTCGATCTTCTACTCCTAGTGTTGATAATAGTGCACTAGGCCTAGAAACCACCCTTAGTAACTCTATGCATCTAGGAAAAACTCATGTTGACAATAAACTTGATGAGCTCCCACATGAAAAGTTATTTCACATTCATGCAGACCTAGCCAACTTCCAATGTGAAGTAACCTTTGAGAACATATCCATCACTGCCATCCCCACCATAGATAACATTCACCGTACGCTTGACAGTGATGTTGGCCTAGGTGTTGTGAAGAAAATAGTGGAGATATACTAGAAACATGCCTCTTCCACACCTAGGATCTCTCAACCAACCACCTCTATTGTTAGCCAAGGAGGACCTTTCACTCCTCCCCCCTCAATAATAGCTTCCATTCCTACCTATGCATCTCCCAATGTGACAACAACTATACAACAAATTATCAAGGTGATACCTTCACTTGGCCTTCTAACTAGTATCCCTACTTCTTATGTGGCATCCCATCCCTTAGAATTTTCCACCATACCCCCCATTAGAATCCTATTCACTTTCCCTTCAACTACATTCACCTCATCACCACTTTCCCTTCCACCTAATACCACTTATACGGATCCTCTCATCACACAACTTTTTCACACTATTTTATCCATGCAGCAATAGATTTCCACCATCACTCAAAACCAACATGGTTCACCCACCCATTATGTTTGTAGAAATCCATTATCTTTAGAGATCCTACGCACCCTAATGCCACAAAGAATATAAATACCTATATTTGAGAAGTACGGAGGGAAGGGTGATCCTTCTAATCACGTTAATGCTTATACTGCTTTGTGTAGTGATTTTTCTCTTTCAATGAAAAATTGTTAGCCAAGTTGTTTCCTAGGAACCTCAAAGATGTTGTCTTGGATTGGTTTTCTTCCTTACCAAATAATTCAATTATTTAATTCAATGTACTTGCTAATTCCTTTATTAACCACTTCCAAGTGCACATGAATCCTAAAAAGACCTTGGCCGATTTGATGAGATGTAAGAAATACATTAATGAAAAGATAATAGAATTTATCTCCCATTATTAGGCATTTTATTCCTTAATTGATGTCAAGATACTTGATACACATCTGCAAAATATGTTTACTAAAAACTTGCTAACACCCCTTCAAGACAAGCTCACCCTGATGAAGTTCCCTTCCTTCATGCACTTATGCCAAGCACTCTGTAATTATCACAATTCAACTATATTCATGATACGCGATCCACTTCTAGTCGAGAAGCCCGATGCTATCAACCAAACCAACTCTCAACCATTTTGAAAGCCAAATAAATTGTTTTTGCAATTTAACCCTCCTTCCCAAACTACCCTTGACAATAATCAAATAGAGATTGTTAAGACCACGGTGCCTTTCAATTAGGGAGATCCTAAATGAACCTTCACGCCTTTGCCTGATACCCTCCATAATACCATGACTCAACTGCTCCAACAAAAAATGATTTCCTTACCTCATGTCCATGCAATCAATCCTAATAAGCCTTTACCTCCATCCTATAACTCCAACACTTATTGCTATTTTTATAGACAAAACGAACATGACACCGGAAAATGTAAGCATCTTAAACACCTTGTGCAAGACCTCATTAATTTGGGCCATGTATCCATTTTTGGTATTAATGATAAAGGCAATAAGTGTGTTGCACCCCCAAACCAAAATTTATAGATTTTCACCAATCCCATGCCTAAACATAATGTGTCATTTATCAAAGCTAGTGAAACTTCACAAAATGATGTTATGAATATTGATACACAAGATGAACACTCTGATCATCTTTCGAATGCAACCCATGTCAAGCCTATGGATGAGATGGTAGGAACAATAGACATCATCCATTGTAAGGTCCAAACCAAAACATCTTTTGATATTACTTTTTCACCTCTAGATTTATTCAAAAATCTTCCTGATGGTTCTCTCTACATAGCCGGTAGAATCTATGATAAGCCCACTAATGGGATACTCATAGATCCCTCCTGTGGTGAGAATGTGATGATGAAAGAATTTTTGGTACCACATGATCTCTATCAAGATGTTTATGATAAACCTAATGCATGGATCAAAAAACATAATGGTTTTTCTTGTCCTACAATTGGATCGATCGCTCTCCCATTACACATAGGCCCTAAGACATTGGGCGTTACATTCTCTATCATCCCGTAGTCAAACCAATTTTGTTTGTGGTTAGGCCATCCATGGCTTCTCTCAATGAAAGTGGTCCCCTCTGTTATTCACAAATTTTTGAAGTTTCCTATTGACAATGACATATTGACCGTCCACCATAGTGGCTTCAATCCTTTATCCGCCAAAGGAAAATTTTCTTTAGAAGCCATTTGACCCGAGCCAATGGAACCCATCACTCTTAGAAGAGATTTATTTTTCATTGCCTATTAGAAGTTTAAAGAAAAGAAAATATCTGAATTCTCTCTTCGCAAAATTCCTCCTTCTACCTCTAAAACACCCATTCTTTATAAAGATATGTTACAGCCTGAATTCAACATGCCTAACCAAACAACACCCGAAACCTCCTCTACATCATCCAAGAGGCCTAAAGATCATGATATTAATTCTATCCTGCCTCCTCATATTAAATTATATAACGCTAAGGAGAAAGTGGATGACCCACCTATGGTTCCTCCCATTTTTCACCCTAGGGATGACAAGCAACCTATGGTTGACCAACCCACTCCTTCTTAGATGCAACTTGACAAAAGAATCAAAAGAAATAAAGGAGCTCGAGAGCATAGGCGTTGTTGTCGTGCTCTTTCTCGCCAATCACATGATGAAGAAAATATTGAAAATCATAATCCACATTTGCTAGAAGTAGTGCCAAATGACCCTTCTCCTCCATCATTGGATCCTGATCCTATACCTCCATTGCAACCACTCTTACATGCTTCAACTGATATTGTCCTCCATCCTCCTATTGTCATCAATCTAGATGATGATAAGGAGGAGAATGATAAAATAGATGAAGAGGTGCACAACACTTTGAATTCATCATTTTCCTCTTCCATGAGCATACATGATAATTCTCCTCACACAAGCATTGACCTTGACGCTAGCTTAGCAATTGTTGTCGTTCCTCTTGCTAGTAACCCACCTAAATTTTATACTAGGAAAGATTGGGAGGCGGATGACTTGCTTGATGATTGGCGCACATTTTCCTTACTAGTATTTTATTTTTATTTTGCATGTCTTCTTGTGTGTGACGTGTTTCCCCCATATTGTTATGTTTTATTTCCTCTCTCTTTGTGACATTCTTCTATTTGTACCTTCATTTTTCTTTATGTTGTGACTTCACTTTTGCTTTTTCTTTTCCTTTTCCTTTTTCTTTTTTTCCTTCCTTTTGGGGATGATGCAAGGCATTGAGACCACAATGTATCCTTCATGTTGACCCAAAAATGACTCTTTTACTTTTTCCTTCATTTGGGGATGATGCAAGGCATTGAGACTGCAATGTCTCCTTCATGTTGACCCAAAAGGCCCTTTCCTTTTCTTTTTTCTTTTTTTTCCTCCTTTTGGGGATGATGCAAATCATTGAGACCACCCTTCATGTTGACTAAAAAAGGCTCTTTTTCTAAATGTATTTTTATTTTTCTTTTGTTGTCCTTATGGGGAAGATACAAAGCGTTGAGACATCCTATGTCTCTTCCATGTTGATCCAAAATGACTCTTTTTTTTTGCCCTCTTTGTGTCATTCTTCTAGTTCAATGTATTTGGGGGAATGATGATAGTTCCATACTCTCTACATAAATAATGCAACAACAAACATACTGACCCCAAAATCATAGATCCCTTATGTGTTAGGTATTTTCCATTTTGGGGGAAACCCCCTCTCTCTTTTCCTTTTCCTCTAAATGACACAACCTCCCTTGGAAACATATCACTTGGCATAGGGATTTCCACATAGGCTCTCATGTCCTTTTCTTCCTTTTTTTTTCATTTTTCATTTCTCTACTTTAAAGTAATTGCTCACAAAACGGTGTGTAGAAATTCCTTTAAAGTGGGGGCATACATTGGCATTATTTATTTTTCATTTTTCTTTTTCTTGTCGTTAGTTCCTAGTGCAGACTTATTAATTCATACTATGTGTTTCTCACTTTGTGGATGAAATTGGGTATAATGTCCTTCATGAAAGTGACCTATCTTAGCATATTGCATTTCTCTTAGTGGCCTAATATGACACACTACATCCCCTAAGTTGTGAATTTTATATTATTTAATTGGTCCTCTCTTGGAGACATTAGACACAATGCTCCCTAAGTCAAAGACCTCACATGAACTAAATAAGACTCCTTTGAACATCCCTTTTATTTTTTTACCTTTTGCATTTTTACATTTTGCATATTTTCATCTTTGTATACATGGCCTCCTTGCATAACACAACTTACATGCCTGTAGTGCCATCCTGCTCTTGTTCATGAGCTCCAAGCATACAAAGCTTTGCTTGTCTCATGAACCAAAAACCTTTGTCTTTTGTGGCGCCTTATCAAAGTTATCGAGGTATAAATTTGGTATGGTTGAGCAAGAAGCCCAACTAGTGACATGACTTTCCTCATAAGCCACCTTTGTGTGTGTGAGTGCATACCAGCCGAGCATATGTTTCTCACCCTTTTGGGCCTTCTCACCCAGTGGAAAATTGAAATTCTTGTCACCCTAGAGTGAGTACACTTCCTTTCAAACAAAAAGCCTAGATATGATCCACAAATAGCTAGACAAACAGTCAAAGCTTGATCTAACTTTCGCTCTCTCTTCACTCTTTCACATCACTCCTTTTGTGATTTTTTGTGCTTATGTTTGGTTTTCCATGGGATCTTGATCTTGGGGGCTTTATCAACCCTCTTGATTACAGTAATCTCCCCTTACTAGCATGAATACATTCAGATCCCTCTCGATATGCATGACTCAACTACTTTAGTGTGAGTTTGAAGCAAGTTCATCCTCTCACTAAAGTGGGGGCTAAATCTGTCACCAAAACGTGTAGCCTTGACACTTTTTCACTCATTTAGGCCTTTTCCCTTGGATTTTGGCCTTTTTTTGCTTTGATATGATGTTGTAATGTGGTCAACACATTCACATTAGGTTTTGAATGCTTGCAAATCAATAACAACCTAATCATGTTTTAAAAGGGTGTTGTGAAGTGTTGTAACACATCTTCCCACTTTTCTAAGACCCTTTCAACACAATTAACTTAAACAGCCCCTTTTTACCTCTTTCCAAGCCTTTTGACAAAGTGTTGTAAGGTGTTGCAATACATTTTCACACTTTCCTAGGCTTGTCATCACTAATTAAACCCTTTCTTATGATAAATTTTCCCCTTAATGTACTTTTAGGCTCGGCTTAAGTGTGTTTCGGGAGGCAAGCCTGTTAAAAATCATTAAACACTACTTAATTCCTGACCACCACTTGAGCTTTTCCAAGTGGACTAGGTTGCCACCTTGGGTGACCTAGTCCCTTTTGGCATAAAATTCAAAATTAGAACAAAATTCTAACGGGAATTTTCCTCCAAAACCCTAAGGTTAGCATATCATGTGCTATTTTTGGGAAATTAGGGCATAACATGTATAAATAAATATTTTCATCCTTATTTTATCCCTTAAAATCATTTCATATTCACAAGCATTAAAGCACTCAATCTTCTCAAGAAAGCAACAAGCATTCAAGCACAAAGCATTTCAAGTAACCTCCATTAGAGCTGGTTCTTGCATGTTTTCAGACATCTTCAACAAGGGTTTGGTTTGTATTCAGATTATTCAAAGAGTAAAGTGTTGAAAAGGTGTCATCATTCTATCCACAATATTCCAAATTAACAAACCCTAGAAGGAGCTAAAAGACAACTTGCAGGTCATTTTTTGAAGATTTGGACACGGGTCTTTGTCTGAAATAGAAGTACAAGTGGGCACCTACATATTCCAACCTCAAAACTCTCGAAAGCACCAAGAGGACTAGGTCACCATCATTGGAAAATTAGTCCCTGTACTAGGCCTGAAAAGTGGTTTTTGTGTTTCTGAATACCCTTTTACTAGAAACTCATTCTGACAAAGTTTCCTAGGAAGAGGACTAGGTCACCCATGGAATAAGTGTCCTAGTGAGGATTTCCAATAGATTTCAAAAGATTCCAAAAATCCTCTAAAAATTTTAGCTCCCAAGTGCACCATTTTTGTCTGTTCTAGTTTCTTTCTAGTTTGCATGCATTTAGGTCATTTATTTTACTTTTCATATAGTTTACATTTACACTTAGTTTATATTTCATAGGTAGTTTGTTTCATTACATTGCAACACTTAGCCATTCCCTATCACACACAACACAACCCCTATCTTTCAATGAAATAAAAAAAAGATACATCATTAGTGCGAAAGAGAGTCATTCTTCCAACCTTGTCCCTTGGTGAGAAATCCTAGGGACCTAATTGGGGAATCCTCTTTCCCTTCTTGCATTATCTTTTTGATGGTTCACTAGAGTACCAAAAAATGAAGACTAGATGTCGTTATCGGTAGAACATGTATACTCTCTTGAGATTCCAGAGGGAGAGTGGTAGAACACAAGACATATCAATCTGTCCATGTCGACAAAACTAACATAATGTTCTAGTGGAAAGACTCACCAACTCTATTTGGGAATTTGAGTTGTATGATTTTGGTCCTAAATAATATATTGCGAGAAGTAGCTGCTTAGTATTCTTGAGAAGGTTATCTTAGTTATGAACAAGAAAATAATGATAAGGTTGTGTAAACCATGATCATACTATGAGACATTCAGTTGAATGAATTTGTAATATATTATTATAGCCAAATAGGAAAAAATAGTAAACCAAATCTTTAATGATTTATAAACTTCTAACATTGAGGTTTAGACCATTACATGGAAAGGAAGGTTGGAAACTCTATTAGGCTGGAATAGGCTAAGATATAGGGTTAACCTTAGACATAATAGGTTATCAAAAAGGAGTAATAGATCGAAGAGATTGATGAAAATTTGTCAATACAAAGCTTAAGTATGAAGCAGTATCAGAATTTGAAAGGTGTCCAAGAGAAATGTTATGCTCAAGATGGATAAGTAATCAAGAAAAATACTTTATGGGTAAGGAAAATGGATGTGTAAGTGATGGATGAACTCAGTTTCTGAATTTTATAAAAGTATACATACCAAAGGGGAAGGATGGGACCCCTGATGTAGTGCAAAATGCATCGTTATTCCTTTTCTATTGGATTATACTAAGGATAAATTCACAGGCCAATGATTTCTGATCACTATGTCTTAGGTGTTATGTATAGATACTATTGTACCTAGGATGTGTATATGTGATAATCTAATAAAAATATTTGGGAAAGTAAGTATGTGTGAGGCATACAAGATTTCCCTATGCAATAGTGAGGGCACTCGAAGCAAGGTCCATAAAGGACAAGGTTGCAAGGTGTGATGTTACCTAGGATGAATGTTTTATAAATCTTACATATTTTGAGAATGGTACGTAAAAACCTTATTTGACTTTATTTGTAAGTTAAAGTTCTGTAGATCATCAAGGATGATGATACACAAGGGGGGAAATATGTTACACCCCAATTGTGTAATTACTATTTACTATTACTATGTAGGGTAAAATGTGAATGCAATGTGAATTATGGAGATGAATAAATTATGCTTGTAATTTTTTATCAATGCATTATGAATGTATGCTATCACATCTGATGTTATCTTATGGAAAAGTACTACCTAAATGTGAAATGGAAGGTTATTGAATTAATATTCTAACTTTGGAGATGTATTACATATACTACATATTTTGTGAACATCTGATTACTATAGGCATGTGTCAGTGGTTGTAGGTAAATGTGCATTCCTCTAGGAGGAGGGAAAGTATCACTCAAGAGAAGATCTTGGTTAGGTAATCGATAATGTAAACTATATGAGCATACACACACCACAGTAGATTGGTCGAGTCAAGACATAGAAGTTGGAAGCTAGTAAGTCATCCCTAGTTTGATGAGTCTGCTTTAGTAAAGGTCTTGCTTACTATCGAGTGCATTATTGGGTGATGTTTGTTTGTTTGAGCTTTTGAGACCTTCCCAATTTTATTGTGCTTGATTGTATGGGTGAATGAGTATTGGGATATATGCATCTATATGCATATGTCAGCATACACATATGATGGATATAATGAGATGTCCATATGAGTATGATGACATATGTATAAGATATGCATATATGTATATAAATATTTGTTATGATGTTTGTGAGAGTATAATCACATGGTCATGATCATTCTGATTTAGAATGGATCATTCGACTAACATGTTGCTATATAATATATATATGGACAAATACACACATAAGCATAAAAGCTTAATAGAGGAGTGTGAATATACATACATATTTATATATATAATATATTACTATTGTGTGTGAATGTTTAACTATCAATATTCATTTGTATACGGAATGAGTACATACTTGATTGACTTGGGATATAAATATATATTAGTACATATATATACATACATACAAAATAGTGTTAATTCTCTTTATTGATGTGCATATATATATATAGGTTCATATATAAATGTATATGTTTATAACCATATGATGCTATTATGTGTTTGAGGTTTATGTATCTTGAGCTTTCCATCGATACATATTGACGTAAAAAGTATACATGTATATGAGTATATACATACATTGATCCATGTTGGGAGCATTATCATACACATGTATGTGTAAGTAGAAATACTTACAAATCTACTTACATGAGGGATCAATTATATATATATATATATATATACACTTAAATGAATGTATGTATCAACAAGGGAATGATAAGATATTGGTAACCTGATATATGTGTGTGTGTTTAACCACATTTGGTATTGAATGGTTTACTTAATTATCATATCATGATATAATGTATATGCTAATACACTCGTAAGCATTAACGCTTATCAGAGAAGTGTACATACATAAGTATATGTTTATGAATATACAAGCGTATTGTTATTTATGAAATATCATAAAAAGAGTTGTACTTTCAAATATAGATTGGGTATATATTATAAGGATAAGATTATAAATATATATGTAGTTGATAGGGTTATTATGTGAAAGATAACTTGCTTGTATTTATTTACATATCTATATATTCAATAGTGGTTTACAATTTTTGGCCAAACTGGACACTAAAATTATTATTTTTAACTAAATCTTCACATTCGAGCACCTATAGCGGCTAAACCGTGAGGAATTTGAAGATGATTCAAACTAGAGTCTCATAAAATTTTGTTTGTAGATTCTAAAAATATTTTTTTCAATTTTTTTTGGAATAAGATTGCACTTCTTTTTCCATCTCCCATGAAAACTGGTTTTTTTTAGAAAACAACATTTTTAAAAAGTGACGCTCACCGTATACAACATAAATTTTTTTGTATGAAGGATAAAATTATATTTTTTTTGAATTTAGATTTTTAACTACAATATCTATCACTTTCATTTAGTCTCATATTTTTTTATTGAATATTTTTTCCTTAATAGAGTTTCGAAGTCAAACCAATTGCAATTCAGACATAGGCAGACTGTATACAACATAATTTTTTTTGAATGCATCGAAATTCAATTTTATTTTTTTTAATGGATCAAGGACATCAATACCCAGCATGAACATATTTTTTTTTTTTTTTTTTTTGATAATTTTCTATTTTTCCGCATGCGCAAAACAAAGAGCTTGATTTTCGGTGAAAAACCTATGTTTAATCAAACTAAAAAAACACATATATAATAAAACCAAAACATATTAAAATTATATTCGTGGGATAGCTCATTTCGAGGACTACCATAATCATTTGAAATAAATTTTAAATGAATTCATTTGATCCCCCAAAAGTTAAATCAAAAGTGATTTTTTATTAGCATTTTGATAGATGTAAAGGAGACTCATTTATAGGTATGGTTTAAAACTAGCGAGGTTCTATCCAAGTGGGTTTGATATAAGGTGGTTTGATCAAACCCTCTTCAATTTGAATCCTTAAAATGGAACTTTTAAAGGCTTAAATCATTATATTTTCTAAAAATATGTGATTTTAGCAAAAATTAGTTCCTCTCAGAAATTGTAAACCAGCTTTGTGGGATCACACTGAAAACTTGGTGATATAGGATAAATATGCATATATATGATCTAGTATATATAGATATAAATATATATATATATATATATATATATATATATATATATATAAATGTAGCATTGATGCTATATATATATATATATATATATATCTATTTATGTATATGTATTACATAATTATATATATATTTATATCTGGTGATTTCATTGTGCAATATAGCGCATACATATGGGCATAGAATAGTGTATGGATTTGAAATTCAAAGCAAGTGAAACACTGTGGTTGGACACTTATATTAAATGTATCCAAGCCCATATTAATCACGCTACTCTGCATGTATGTTTTCATAGCACAATATATTCACATGCTTAAGAGGATAATAAAGTGTGGATTCAATGCCTTATGCTTGGTTGATACTTAAGGTAATAGGGCACACTTTATAATGAATTCAAATTATCCTTTTAAAAACAACAACCATATAGGGCGCATAAGTTGACAATCTAAGACTACAATATGTGGTGTGTGTGAGTTGAGGGAGATAGTGAAAGGTGCAAACTTTGGTGGAGAAGAACCAACTTATGTAGTAAAATATGTGCAACATATATTGGAAGTATATAATTTGATTACTTGTGGTTGTATGTTGGAAGGCTGATAAAATAGCTTATAGCTGTTATGTAAAGTTGATTATCACTCTAAGTGACACATGATATAAGAAATTGTATTGCATTTGATATTGTTGTCGATATTAAGGCATAGACTTGGTCGACGCCTTTGGTAAGACCATCCTTGAATTTGTCAATTGTTTTAAATGCTTTGGTCGAATCATCCTCTATAAAAATTGATGGATGTTTACTGTTGAAAAATGGTAGTTGACTATTTCTATGGGTAGTAAAACTGCACCAAACAAGAAGGATAGAGGAGTGGATTTGGTGCCACCTCTGAAACCTAGTTTTTGTAGATGTATATTATTTATGACAATTGAAATTGAGCATATGCATATTGAATAAGTCTTGTAATTGTTGTCAATGCTGCAAGTTGACCTATAGGTGGTTTTACTGAGTATGAGCTTAGGAAGTTGCCACCATTTTGCTAAGTTTCATGTGTTTCTTTGCATGGAGCTTGTTGTCCATTTACATGCCTAAAATATAGGCCATGAGGTTGCTATGATGCTTTATAAATAATAGAGACATTTCATTAGTAAGGACACATTCTTTCCCAAGAGATTACACATCTTTTACAATTCCTTATTTATATGTTATTCCTAGCCATACTTATTTTATTTTGTGAGTGAGAAAGAGTGAGGGTTATTATTTTTTGAGAGGAAACATTTTTGTTTGAGAGAAGTAAGCTATCAACTTGTGAGATAGAGTTATTTATGACATTCTTGAGAAGCTAATTATCAAGATAACTATTGTTGGAGAGGGTTGCATTAATGTCATTTATTTGGATAAGTGATAATAGCCGTGAGAATCTCTTCTTCTTTGTTATTTAATTTTGAATGATATGTTTTCCATGATTTCTTAAAATATCTTTTCTAGTGTGTGCATTAGAGATATTAGAGTGTCTTTGAAAAGGAAATTGAAGCTTTTATGTTGTTCTTGTAAGAAATCCATAATGGGAGATTGGTGTATAATAGATATCATATACTAGGCATGATTGAATACAATAGGAACTTGAGATACACTTAGCTAAGTTATTGATTTAACTAGGAAAGCTTGTGTTAGTCCTAGGATGGTTAATCTAGTATGGGAGGGAGCTTTTGTATTTACTTTTTAAGTAGGTTTCCTCCAAGTAGATTAAAATGGTGATAGGTTAATCTAGGGTGACAAAACACCCATTGAAGGAAACTACCTATGCGTAGTTTAAGATATCCCTAAGTCAAATCAGCCCTAAGTAGTGTATGTGATAGATGAATCTTAGTAGGAATATTGAATGTAACACTTTGATCAAAGTAGTGTAAATGTATGAGACTCCACTATGGATTGTGTGACTACCAAGACTACACTGTCAGTTAACCATGATCTAGTATTACATGCTAGTTCAAGATTGTGGGATTACAAATTCTAGTTATGTAGGATAGAACACTACGCTTAGTTGGTTTTTATTATATTGGTTACTCTACCAATCTCTTTGTTGAAGGGAAGGGCCATCTATCAAATGATAGATGTGTGGGGGATCACATTAGGAGTCCGTGGTTGGCAGAAAAGCACTTGAGTGATGCTTCTCCTACATAGTAGGTGACAAAAGAACTAAGATTTGAAAGGAAGGATCCTAGACCGTCTTACAACTATTTATTCTAAAGCTCATTGGATCTATGTATGTAAATGTATGTATTCTTGTATTTTTGTAACTTGTGAATTTATTGTAATGAAATGGAATCTTTATTGTAATATGATATGGCATCTTGTTCATATATTCTAATTAAAGAAATAATTTTTTTATTGCAATGACTTATTTAATTTATTTACTCGCAAGGTTTAAATTTAGAATTTTTTATAGCATTGAAGGGTTTGCGTGTTACATTCCCAATAACTCTAATAAGGTGATACACATATGATAAAAAATGCCAAGATAATGCATCAATAAATCCAATATTTGTGAACAAAGTGAAGAGAATAGTGGAATGTATGCACCCCCACCTTAAAGAAATTTCTTAACACCCACCTATGAGCAATTTATTTAAGGTAGAATAAAATGATAAATGCAATGTGACAAGGGGGTTTCCCCTAATACAAAGCCATGAACAAGACAAATATTTCACATAAGGCATCCACATATATGAGGTTAGTATATACCTTTGATAATATATGATATGATTATGCTTGGAATTGACATCATTCCCCCAAATACTTATGAAACTATGAACACAACATAAAAAATGACACATGAAGAGAACAATACAAAATATTGGGTCAACATGAAAAATACCTAAATGTTTCAAATGTCTTCCATTGTCCCCAAAAGGAAAACATAAGACAAAAAAATTTTTATGACATAAAGAAGAATGGAGATACAAGTAGATGAATGTCACAATAGATTCATTTTATTTATATGCTTGTGTTGACAAGAACAACAAGGGTCATCCAAAGAAAACTCGTAAAAATAAAGACACAACAAGCAACACCACTTGAGAGATCACATCATATGCAAGCAAACATTAATAACACATAAATCACACATAAAGGGTACTGTACATGTGGTCCAATCTAAATCAATCTCTTGCATCCCAATCTTTCTCATCATATATATGAGACAAATAATTAGCCAAATAGACTACAAGTATCATACGAGTATCACCAAGTTCAATACGTGGTCACTCTCATTAGGAGGGTCATCACGGTTACTCCCATATAAATCCATAGACTTCAAGAACAACAAAGATAATTCATTATGCACCTGTTCATTGATCTTAGCATATTCATCTTCACTATCCAGATTTATCATAATAGGTGGTTGTTGGCATAAAAATTAGCACCTCTAGAGTGCGAGTTGGTATGAACAACTATGCACAATGCATAATGTCTTCTCTTCAAATTAGGACATGAAGCTCCCTCTTTTGCTGATATGCGTGAAAAAGTAAAGTATTCTAAATCCTATCATTTTGACTCAACTGGAAGAGGCACAAGGTTAAGGAAACTAAGAATGTTGCAACTAAGGATTTTCTCTGGTTTTGCAAACCTTAACTACAACTAAAAACTAAATGCTTTTAATCTATCTTATTCACTCAAGAAAAATAGAGCATGAGGAATTAGGAGCAGGAATGTGTTTATATGGTAAAATCTACAACAATATTTACAAGGAGGAGGAACCCCTTTTTGAGGCATAGGCTGCTATGAAGTTTTTTAGACATGTCATCAAATGATAAGCTTAATAACTAAATTTCCAAGGAGGAGAAACCCCTTTCCAAGGCATAGATAAGCAACTAGCTTATTGGTAATGACACATAGATGATAATTCTTCTCACTAAATTTCCAAGGAGGGGGAATCCCTTTCTGAGACGTAGATTGAAAGAACAATTATTAACACAAAACGAGGTAAGAAAACTAGGACAACAAATTGTATTGGTGAGACACACACACAATAAATGATCAAACTAGAAACCCCATTTAACTAAGATGAACAAACACCATAATAATAATATTAAGGAAAGGTGACTCAACTATTTATTATAAACGTAAAATAACATGAATAGATACAAGAACAACAATATTCTAGGAAAGGTGGGCTTCGCATATATTACTATCATGTGAAAAAGTTATTTACAAATGAGGTGAAAGCTCTTATTTATAGACATCTAAGGTGCAGGGAACCCTAAAATCACCTTGAGTCAACTACAGTCTCGTAGAATGCGAGATTTATTATTTAAGTCTAAATAAATAAAACTATACAACTAACTAGAAAGCCACCATAAGTTAACTGATACAAACAAGACTAAATGGACACATGCAACATGCACGTCCTTATTGAAAAGAGAGCTAACTGATAACTACCATTAGTCAACTAGTCCAAACATAAAGTACATCCTCCTGCGAAGATATCTCCAAGAAGAGATAGGTTTTCATGAGATCAAAAATGAGAACTCAAGAAATGATGTTGAGTTAACTACTGCTTCCAACTCATCCTCGTAAATAACTACAAGATCTAACTAGCTATCTACTACAAGCCCTCTCTGTCTATCACCTCGTACAGGAACTTGTTGATGGTCTCATCCTCTGGCACTCTGACGTTGTCCATGATGATGAACTACCTATTCAACTCCTTCTCTCCATCCTTGATCGCCCTCTGACTCTCTTGGACTTTTGCAGTCACCTTGTTGAAACTGGTTGTCATCATTGAGAAATTATCCAACTTGGACGCCTCAAGATCACCATCAAGATCGTCATCCACCAAATTTTGGAACTTAGTTTGCACAACCTCGATATTAGTGTAGGTACCATCTTCATGAAGATAATGGCATGGGATGAGTGAATTTGGCGGCTCTGTAAATGGAGTGATGATCTTTGTTCTATCTACAACTTGACGCTTCTAACACTTTTCTTGATCCTTCTCAATGGAAGAGTGTTGCATGATGAAACCATGAAGTTTGACCGTGAACACTCTGGTTGTGATAAATGCACACGAACTCGCCAGACACACATAATTCTAATGGTATCAACCCTCTAAACTAGCCTTGGAAATTAGCTTTACGAGGTATGAAACCATGTGGAATTTGAGTGAATACGCATGTCAAATTGTCTAAATCAACCCCTCGAATGCGCTTGATGCAAAACAGTGTCAACGTTTTTTATTAAATCATGAATTAAGACCAAGTTGGTCTTGAATTCAGTTTGAGTAAACTACCTTATGAAAAACTCACCTGTTGACTGTAAACATGACCACGTTTTGACAACTTTTCATGAAAGCTAAAAATAGCTTTTGACGAGGCTAAAAATAGCCTGTTGAGGGGCAATTTTCACAAAAAATTTCAAGACGTGGGTTTTGTAGAGAAAATAATTCTAAGCAAACCCACAATGTCAAAAATTTGAGAAAACGCCTTTTTCCTTGGCATGCAAGAGCTTTTCGGTTGAGAGCTTCAGTGGCCGTAGGGGGTTCCCGGGAAAACATTTCGTGTGCAAAATTGGCATATGGGTATTGTAGGTGTTAGTGAGTTGAAAAGACCTAGATCCTCCATTTTACAAAAACATTGAGTTTTAGGCCTGCATGCAAAAGGTTTTTAGTTGAGAACTATAGTGGCTGTAGGGGTACCGGGGACAATTTTTCCTGAGAAAAACATAAACATGGGTTTTGTAGGCAATGGAATTCTAAGCCAACCCAAATGATTCATTTTTGGAAAAAATGTGTTTTAGGCCCACATGAAAAGAGATCTTCTGAAAAAAGCACAGTGCTCTAGAATGGAGGCAACAAGACAATTTTCTTGAAAAAATCTAAGACATGGGTTTTGCTGCTATCATTGAAATAGATGAACCCAAATGATTTGTTTCTAAAAAATTTTCTGTTTACTTTGACATGCAGAGAATACCTAAGATGAGAATAAAAGAATTTAAGACAAAAGATAGAAGTTTTTGTGTTTCTGCTTCTCTAAAAATTGCCTATGCTTGAATTGGATTTGATGTAACCTGCATGCAAATGGAGAATGAAGTCTGTAATATCCTTCCTCTAAACATTTTGGATCTAACGCCACGAAGAACACTGAATTCTAACATCTATAGCACCTTCAGATCATTATTTTCTCAAGAAAGGCATGTTTTATCTCACTCACAATGAATAATAAATGGACACCGCATCTTTAATAAATAAGAATTTATCATTAAAGACATCATAAATGCATGCAAATTCTTATAAATGATGCTTGTCCTCTAATTGGTCCTTCAAAACACATGCCTAGCTTGTGATTGGTCAAAAAAACAATTAATTGAATGAAGAATATGCTCTAATCAGGGTGCCACCTCTCACAGGCACATGCAGAAAGAACTCACCTAGTTATAAGCTAAAATAAGCCAAGGAGAAGTTGACTTGAAAAGAGTTGAACTAAAGATCTAATTTCAGTTAACTGTCTCCACCTTTAAAGGGCACCACTTCTCTTGAGTTCAAAAATTCAACCTTTGAATTTAGGCACCTCTTTCTAGACTTAGCCATTTTCTTGAAAATTTGGATTTGAAAACCTCATCGGAGCTCACATTCGATCATTGATTCTGATTGTCTAACATGTCAGATTGACTGGCTAGCAATTTCATTGAAGAGTAGGACCAAATTTTACAGGAGTCTCCTTGAGGCTGCAAACCCTAATTCAACCATCCAAGGCCTCAAAATACAGGGCGTGCCTAGCCTTTAGGGGTGCTTTTGACCTCAAACAATAACTTTCAATGCGATTCTGACCTAACTTCACTTCATGTTTCCTAGTGCTTGGCAAAACATCAAAACTAGTTGAGAGGCTCAATGTGGAGCTGGTTGGATTCTGAACAAGATCTCTTGGAGAGAAATTATCATAAAAACATCATCTGATGGCTTAAAAACAAGGGAACCCCTAGCCTCTAGGGGCGCTTTTCTTCCTAAACAACCATTTTTTAAACTAGATAAAAACCACTTAAGCTCCTGCTATAGGCTGTTGACAAGTCCTCTAACCTGGTTGAGGTATGCAATGAAAAGATATAAGCAACACAAATAGGATGAGTATCTGAAATGATCAAAAATACTGAGTTTCAGGCTCCAAAACCTTGGGTGCCCCTGGTCTGTAGGGGTGCTTTTGCCATTTTTGAATATTTTGAACATAATTGAAACCCTATGTCTGACTCATGATACTGACAACCCAACAACTCTGATTCACCCGCTGATGGATGCGTTGTAAAGCTAGATCAAGTTTGAGACAAACATCCTAAGTGTCGTTTAATCAGAAAAATCCATCTAGTGCTTCAAAAAGAAGGGCGCCCTTGGCTAAGAGGGGTGATTTTCACTCCAGTGTTATTCATTTTTTCATTTCCCTCATTTCACATTCAATCTCCATTTTTAGGTGCTAGACATATTTGTTCGACTGGTTGGCTGGTTCATCATAGTGATAAATCTTAGAAATTTGATCTGGACCTCCAAAATCAAGGGCACCCCTTACTCATAGGTGCGCTTTTGCTCCAAAGTTTGAAATTTTTCCAGCATTTTCACCTTGACGAAAGTTCCCTCCGAGACGAAGCATCAATTTAAACATATCTCGCCATAGAATCTTCATCAGAGCATTTTAAGCTTAGATTTTGACACTTGGTAGCTGGCCATTTTCCATTGTTGACCTCAAAGATCTTAACTTTTCAATTGAAAAAAAAAACCTACCCACCAGGCTTAAACCAATTTTTAACTGAATCCAACTTCACCATTGTGGTTGTAAAGAAAAATAAGCCAATCAAAACAATTTTTAGTTAATTTTGTCAAGTTCCAATTTTTAGGGGTTTTGACCTTAAAATAGGGGTCCAAAAACCCTAATTTTCAAAATTTTCAAACATTTCCAGTATATTCCTGACATCACACCAACTCAAATTTCATACTTGATTTTCCCAAAAAATATATTTTGACATCATTTTAACAAGGTTTAAACCTTTTTAATCAAAATGCCTTAATGAAGCAAAAAATTTGGTTTGGGTACAACATTAGGCTCCATCTGGTGACCATGTCAGATACTTACGACATAGGAGAATTCAAGAATCTCTAATTTTTTGTAGACCAGTGACTTAACAGTTGGGCATTGGAGTCAGGACTCTCTTTCCTAGTCACAATACTTTGACTTTTCCTAAAAATCACCTATTACAAGACTACCTAAATCACCTAAAACACGACATAACATCATAGAACGGGGAAACACATAATGACATAATTAAAAAGTGTAAGAAAATTATTACTTTAAAAAAATTTACTCCACCCCCGAAGAGATGAAGTTCTTTGAATACTGTTCATTGCATGGTAGCGAGAAGAGCCTCCCATTGATGTCATTTTTTCCTGAAAGGCTTTACTTCTCTTCTGATAGGCATTGCAGGAGGCAATCCCTCTGGGATGAAGATTCTCAGGTTTTCACACATCCATGTAAAGATATTCTAAAAAAAGTTAGAATATGATGCAAATGGGAAATCTAATACCCCTGAGGCATAAGTTTTTCTATCGTCCGTCCTTGGGATGTTGGATTCTTCAAACCAATCAATTGAGTTCCAAACTCGATTTTTATAATGCCCTAGGTGATCTTTTCTGACTTGGAATTATCATTTAACCAGTTCATCGATCAAATCTACATCACCTTTAACACATAGGATTTTGATTCCCATGTCTTCGACATCTTTGAGGCCTAACAAAAGCACCTCTTTTTCAACTTTAGTGAATTCCAATTGCACAAATGGGTGCAATTGTCCTTTAGGGGAGATGATCAATTTCGTTGCTTCTAAAATTATATTTAAACAATCTCCATCAAACTATATTCTCCATGACTTTGTATCCTTTGTCGGTCTCTTTTCAGAACAAGCATTGTTCTAATGTTCAATTTCTATCTCTGATAGAATCACACAATTACTAGAACCTGTTTCAAGCTTTGCTTCTTCTGGAATAGATGACTTGAGCACATCCCCTTCTTTACAACCTTGAGAATCTTATCTAGTTGTTCTGGATGATCCTGAAGATATTCCAGTTGAGATATTTGTACCTTGGTCCTTGTCATGGATGCTATGATGTGAAATTTTTTTCAAGATGTCTCTTGAGCACTGGCATGGGTATGTGTAGGATCATGATGGGCCAAAAAGTGGCAACAGGTAAGTGATACGATGGCCCATGTGGCTGACAACTCTTTTTTAACCCAAAATTGATGAAACAAAAAGGGTTTTTAAAGGAGATTCTCAACTTTCCATGAATATAAATTATGCTTTACTTTGAATTTAATAAATAATTATTGTTCATTTTCTATTTGAATTACAAATAAATTCCTAATTGATAGGATGATTGAAAAAAATCTATAGCTTTGAAACAGTATCACATTTTTTGATCCTCAAACATGCGTCACATTCTATGCTTTGCATAATATAGGATTAAAAAAAATAAAAAAATTCATGAAGTTTTGACCAAGTTAAGGTGGCCAAACATACAAGTTTTTATATTTTTTAAAATTTGTATTAAAAAATTCATAATTAATTATTTACTTGGAGAAAAATTACAAAAACATATGCATCAAATTGGGACATGAGTCCTCAACTTATATCTAAAATCTTATAAAAAGTATTATCATTTTACTATGGTTAGGGTGGTCAGACAAACACCTACTTATTTATTCCCTGAAATTTCAGTATTACTGCATTGAAATTTCAAATTTTCACCAAATAGATTTTAAAAAAGAAAACCTATTAGCTTAGAAACTACATTTAATTTGTTACAAATTCCATTCTTACATATTTTTTGAAATAATATAGATAACTTATTCAAATTTTGATGTCAAGTTTCCTAACTCTGATTTTCTGAATTTTCATCGTCACTTAAGGGCCTATTTTTTCCATGATGATCTTGCACATACCCGCATAGTAATTTCATATGAAGATTTGAGTTAAGAAGTGGGAAGCACTTCTTTACCCTTTTTGTTTGATTTTTTTCTTTCTTCTTCTTTATGTTCCTTGAATTGTTGAGCACATGTGAACATAGGCGTAGCGTATTGATAATATTCTTCTTCTTGTTCTTGATTTACGGGTTATTTATCAAAGTATGTCATAGCGGAGTCATCATCGAAGTTGTCTATTTGTCGTGAAACAACCTTCAAACTTGGTGTTGGTACAAAACTAGAAATTGGAGCAGCTTCAGTGTATCCCATTATTTAGATCATTCTCAGATTCTCCGAACATGTGGATCTGGTATGTGCATTGGTGGCATGGAAACAAAAAAATAGTGTATGGTGTGCAACTTCAATCATTAGTCTTGATGGAGATGTTGGAAATCACGGCTAAAGAATGTCTCTCTTTGGCTAGTACGGTTGTTGAACTAGAGATCTGATAGAATCTGCTTTGATCAGGCCGGAAGTGATCATATTGTGGTCCAACTTGATGGAATGTCCTTGTGCACTCTTCAAATCTGTCACATTTTCCATCTTGAGGAAGAAGGCTATCTCTGATGGAAGAGCATTTATGAAACAACATATCAGAATCTCTGGTGATGGATCAAGTCTAGAAGAAATTATTGTAACAAGATGATTAAATCTTGCTACAAAATCCCTCATATGTTCGTTGTGCTCCATCTTTGAATTTGTAAGTTGGGTGAACAATAGGTGACTGACTATCTTCAGCGAGCTTGAATTTCGCCAAAAACTTCTCGCTCATAGTTGCCCAGCTTGTGATACTGCTTGTCACTAGGTGATTGAACCAGTTGGCAGCATTTCTTGCAAGAGTCTCAACAAATAGACACACCGCAATGTCTTCATGTGCCACATGCAATATGATGCAAGTTATTGTGAACATAGAAAAATGATCCTCTGGGTGTTGAGTTCCATTGCCGCAAAACCAGGGAAAGCGCTACCTTGACCCTTTAGGTAACTCATGATTTACCTAAAAATCCAAAGGTCCAATTTTATTACCCTAAGGTAATGGGGGTGGATGTCTCTTTCCAACATCAAATGTGTTGTTATCATCCATTTATTATGTGTGGATCATGCAACCAGATGCTAGAGTGTCATTCTTGTGAAATAAAAGTTGTGTCACCAAAAAGTGTAGCATTTGAAACTTTTAACTCATTTGGACCCATGCCTATGGATTTTGGGCCTTTTTCAACCACTTTTTACCCCTTTTCCAAGCCTTGTGTCAAAGTTTTGTAAGGTGTTGTAATGCATTTTTGCACTTTCCTAGGTTTTTCATCACCAAATCAACCCTTTCTTATGCTATAATGACCCCTTAATGCACATACATGCCTTATTTTAGTTTGTTTTGTGAGACAATCCCAAAAAACAATAATAATCACTCTTTAATCCCCGACAACCAATGAAAAATGCCTAGGTGGACTAGGTCGCCACCTTAGGCAACCTAGTCCTATGTGACATAAAAATTCAAATAAACTTAAATTTTTTTCAAGATTTTATCTCCTAAACCCCAATGTTGGCCTGTATGGTGTTATTTTAGGGAAATTAGGGAGAAAATTGTATAAATAAGGGTTTTTCCCCTCATTTTCACCCTATATATTCAACCCTAATTCCTCATTATTCACAACTCACTCAATCTTCTCAAGCACTCATCCACCATTCTTCTCAAGCAAGCTAGGGTTTCTGCATACTAAGTCATCAAGACATCTCTCAAGAAGCATCCAAGGGTTGAATCCTCCATTGATAAAGTTCAAGATCAATCATCATGGTAAGGTAACTAAGTCCATTTTTTCACATTTCATTCTTTCTCATTTCATTTCATCATTTGATTTAATTATCTACAAAGGGGTTTAACCAAGGCAAACCCATATACCCTAACAATCAGCATTTCCTTCTCTCTCTTTCTGTGTTTGCAGATTTAGGTGTCTTGGAAGCTTGGAGATCATTGAAGAGTGGATTTAAATCTTGTTGAAAACACCTCCTTGTTGGCTAGGAAAAATATCCATTAAAAGTCTCTTATAGGCCGAGAATCAAAGTTTCAGATCCAGACACTTGGAGAAGCAGAAAATGTAGACCAAGACCTCTAGATTCCACTTTCAGACTTCTTGAAAGGCTATAAGGGACTAGGTCACCATTAGTGGAAACCTATTCCCACCTTACATGCATTTCTGGGTTATGTATAGATTTAAGTACCCTTTTGGCAGAAACGGGTTTCGATAGATTTTCACAGAAAGACGACTAGGTTGCCCAAAATGGCGTAAATGTCCCAATGGACCTCTGCATCCGATTCTTCAAGTTTCTAGATCTACATGACATCCCTCTTCAGCCTCTAGGTGCACATCTTCCTTCCCCCTCATTTCTATTAGAGTTTGTTTACATTTCTTAGGTCATTTGCATATCATAATGTGTTTTCCAACATAGTCTCATTTCCTAGATTTTACATTACTAGTTAGTTTTTATTTTCCATTTCCATCATTTAGGGAATTCCACAAAAATCACTTTAAACCCCTAACCCCCTTGAATGAAAACCAAAAATCCTTTAGAGTGAAAGAGAGCACTATTCCTCAACCTAAGCTTCTAGGTGAAGAACCCTAGAAGCTCATTGGGGGATCCTCTTTCCCTATTTCATTTTTGGTGGTTCATTTTGGTGAACCCGACTTTTGAATCCCCTTTTTCTCTAATTAGAAGTCCTTTATCATACTATATTTGTATTGCATTGCATTTTGCATTGTTTACTTTGCATTCTAGGGTTTTACAATTTGCATTAGTGAAAAGTGCATATAGGTTGCATTTTTGCATCTTAGAAAATTACACATCTTTGAAATTTTGCATTTTCATGTTAGGTCTGCATTACCCCATACAAAAATCACCTACATCCATCAAAATTTTCTGCAAAATCTCAAAAAAATCACTAGGACAACTAAGTCGCCACTCTAGGTGACCTAGTCCCTTAGGCCTCTGAAACTATCCTTTACAGGGCTGAAAGCTCTATTTTTATGCTTCTATTTTGTGCCATTACCCATCTATATCACTAGGTTGTGTTTTTCTAGCATGCATTTCATTAAATCTAGCATAAATTAACTCATTTCATGTATTGTACATTTTCACTTTTGCATTTACAACATTTTATTTTTAGGTCATTGCATAGTGTAATCAGTCATTTACCTTCTTTGAAATATGAAAATTTCATTTCATTATATGCCTTTACATTGCATCTTAAGTTTACATAGCTTTTTTTATATTTTACACAACGTTCATGGTACTGGTGGATAGCATTAGACTTTTACAATCTTCATTTTCTGCATTAGTTCCTAGATCATTTAAATCAAAATCTTTAAAAAATGCAAACACAACATTAACAACATCACATGAACCCACTCAAAAACTTAGAAATAGAAAGCCCTTTAGTAGTGATGAACTATAAATGATAGATGAAGACCTTGATGACTTCATCTCTTCTAGCTCATTCTAAAGCTTTGAGCGATGAGGCTATAGACATTGATAATCATGATAATCATAATTGTTCTTCTCCTGATATCTCTCAATTTGGTGATGAAAGTATCTTAGTGATAGAAGACACAACCATTGAAGATCATGATGTTCTTTCTTGTCTTCCTCATCCTCATTCCCCTTTGAAAAACATTAAACCACACAATGCAGACATCATCCCCTTACCTAGTCTCTATAACCATGACCCTCAAACATGTTCTTCTCATATCCCTCCTCAATGAAAAGAGGATAAGTTGGTGTTAGAAGATACCTCTCCTAAGAGTTATGAGACTCTTGACCCTCCCTTCCCTCATCCTGCTACCCTTTGGGACAATCTATTTGACAATCATAGTGGTCCCTCTCTTGATGCCTCTTATTCTTGTGATGAAAAATTTGATGAACCTCTTCCAATCTCTCCTACTAGGGTAGGTTGTATGGAACAAAAAAATGAGACTTTTCATAATCAAATAGAACCCTTCCCTCACCCTCCACCCATTTTTAATCC
The DNA here is from genome assembly GCA_007115665.2 of Sequoiadendron giganteum. Taxonomy (NCBI): domain Eukaryota; kingdom Viridiplantae; phylum Streptophyta; class Pinopsida; order Cupressales; family Cupressaceae; genus Sequoiadendron; species Sequoiadendron giganteum. The sequence continues at coordinate 168,888,741 of VCHN02000014.1, read as the reverse complement.
AATCATTGATCATTCCCCTACTTGTGACAAAGTCATTTTAGAAGACACAATCCTTGAATTTTAGGAACATGTGGCTTGCAGTTCTCCTAAAACCTCTCCTCTTAAGGCATATATCATGATGCAAGACAAGGATAACATTGAATCTCCTTCCCAAGGGGATGTAAATATTATCCAACCTCAACTCATCCTTTATCCCCCTTCAACCATACCTAAACCTGAATTTAACCTCTACCCACCTCATCATAATGTGTCACAAAAACTGAGTGATCATACCCTTGCTCATACACTTTACACTAGAAACAACCCATGATCCCAACAACCAACTTCCACATCCTTACCTTCATCCCCTCCTATCTTACTTGTTTCCCCTCACCTAAATTCCATCATTAGGGAATATGACCTTGTTGACCAACTCAGGAATACTCATGCTAAAATATCTTTATGGGACGATATCCAAGCCTCCCCTCACTATCACGACATGGTGAAGAATTCCTTGCAACAAATTCTTGTCCCTCCTAATGTGCAAACAAATGATATTGCATCTATGATTCAAGGCTTAAATGCTAACATTGTTTTCCACCAAAGTGAGCTCCCTCCTTTGGATGTGCAAAAACAAGTTGAAGCCTTCATGATCATATCTCAATATAAACGCATAGGGATCAAGCAAACCCTTGTTGAAAATGGCTCCAATATTAATGTGTGTAGTGTCAACCTCTTGGGTAGGCTCCATATCGATAAATCAACCATTCAACCTACTTCCTTATCTCTTAATGGATTTGATAGTAAAGGACAAAAGCCGCTTGTTGTGATCACTTTTCCTCTTATAGTTGGAATGGCCACATTAGACACACTAATCCATGTTATGCCCAATGATGTTTCATATAAAATTATTTTAGGTAGGCCATGGATTCATGCAATGAATGGAGTTCCTTCCACTCTTCATCGAAAGATGAAGTATATGTACAATGACAAACTGTACACACTTGATGTTGTTCCTAAACCTTACTGTGTCTTACAACTTGAGAAAAATAAATCCAAACCCTTCACCACCAACCAAAGAAGTGGAACTCATACAACCAAAGTCCTTAGACAATGATTAGGGTTCCTTCAACTTCACACCTCCTTTATTAAGAGAATCCAAGATCACATGCAAAGACTCTGAAAATGGAAACATAGTCTTGTCAGCACAAGACTTGATAGATCCTTCACAAGCATCCACCTAAACTACTTTAGACAAATAAGCCAACAATGAACCCTCACCCGATCCAAAGTGCTGAAAAATCTCTATGGAAAAGGTTATGAGCTCATGAAACAAATTGGAAATATTGGAAAAGGTTGTGGTGTTGATGAACAAGGTATTCATAACCCTATCAAGACTAACATGCAAACAACAAATCATGGTCTTGGATTTTTTCCTTTCATTGAAATCATCAAACCTTCCTCTAACATCAATGTAATCCCAAATCACCCTTCTAACCCTACCTTAGAAAGTGATCCTTTGCAACCAAGAAGGGAATCTTTGCTTAATGACAATGTCATCTCACAACCCACTACTGATTTAGATTTTACACACTCCCCCAAGAGAGTGTACAAAATATCATAATCTATAGTGCCTTGCGTAAGTATGACATCATGGACTCTACTAAGTAGGACCTTTATTTGTTACACCATAAAGGAGCACCTTCTCCCCTTGATCAAGAGGATATCTTGTTGAGACTCCTCCAAGATCACTTGATCTACCTTCCTCCCTGAACTCGAAATAAAATTTCCAACAAACATTCCTTTTGTGCTTACCACGGAGTTCATGGTCATCACACTAATGAGTGTAAGGCCTTGAGTAGTAAAATTAAACATCTTAAGGATTTTGGTTCTCTCCCTTATGTGGAGGCACCTCATTCCTCTAATCGATATTGATTTTTACTCTACCTTGCTTTCACCAATCCTTTCAGCTCACTCTTGTCCTACACTAAGTGGGGGCAAGGGGTTAGTTATCCTTTTCCCTCGTATGCCACTTGTTGTCTCTTTCAACTACTCGTTAACCTTTCATGACCATATAAGAGAAATCTTGGGATGTGGATGACATGTCTTAAGTTGACTCACATGTGACATACACCCCTTCTCATTATGCAACTTATAAAAAACATACGATTTGACATAGGGCTTTCCAAACAAGCTCTCATGTCTTCTTCCTCTTATAATTTAAAGTAATTGCTCACAACAACGATGTGTAGCAATTCCTTTAAAGTGGGGGCATACATCAACACTCACATGTTATTGTGCAATTTTCCTTTTCTTGTGATTCCCTCTCTTGGAAACATTACGTATAGTGTTGCCCATGATGAGACATTGCACTTGTCCTCTCTTACAAACAAGATGATACCATTTGCACTTTTCCTCTCTTGGAGACATTATGTATGATGTTCCTTAAGATGAGACATTGCATGAACTAAGAAAAACCCCTTTGAATACTCCTTACACCATAATTTCAAATGTCATTCTCTTTTGTGGTGCCTTATCAGAGTTATCACAAGGTATAACTTTGGTATGGTTTGAGCGGGAAGCTCACCTAGCGGCAGAACTTTCCGCATACCCACCTATGTTTTTCAACTTTTGGGCCTTCTCACCCAGCGGACAACCAAAAGTCTCGTTGCCCCAGAGTGAGTACACATCATCTTTTTGGAAAAACAACCTAGATTTGATCCACAACTAGCTAGACAAATGGTTGAAGCTCGATCCAAATTTTCAGCTTTCCCTTTCTCTTCCATTCAAGTTCTTGTCATTGCATGATCATGTATCTCATTTTTCTGCAAGTATTCAGCCTTGAATGTGTCCTTTGGCATTGATGTATTTTTGACTTAGAATCTCAAATCCTGGGGGTTTGACCACCTCCTTCATCTTTCCCATTCTTCGCCATCTCCATTGGGCTACTTTAGTGTGAGTTTGAAGCAAGTTCATCCTCTCACTAAAGTGGGGGCTAAATGTGTCACCAAAAAGTGTAGCCTTTGACACTTTTCACTCATTTGGACCCATACCTATGGATTTTGGGCCTTTTTGAACTGCTTTTTACCCCTTTTCCAAGCCTTGTGTCAAAGTGTTGTAAGGTGTTGTAATGATTTTTCACACTTTCTTAGGATTTTCATCACCAAATCAACCCTTTCTTATGCTATAATGACCCCTTAATGCACATAAAGGACTTATTTTAGTTTTTTTTTGAGGAAATCCCAAAAAACAATAATAATCACTCTTTAATCCCTCATAACCAATGCAAAATTCCTAGGTGGACTAGGTTGCCACCTTGGGCAACTTCATCCCATGTGGCATAAAAATTAAAATAAACTTAAATTTCTTCCGGGATTTTATCTCCTAAACCCTAAGGTCGGCCTGCATGGTATTATTTCAGGGAAATTAGGGCACAACTTGTATAAATAAGGATTTTTACCCTCATTTTCACCCTATTCAACCCTAATTCCTCATTAGTCACAACTCACTCAATCTTCTCAAGCACTCATCCACCATTCTTTTCAAGCAAGCTAGGGTTTTTGCATACTAAGTCATCAAGACATCTCTCAAGAAGCATCCAAGGGTTGAATCCTCCATTGCTGCAACTCAAGATCAATCATCATGGAAAGGTAACTGTGAACGCATAATTCCCAAGCTCCCTTTAGGTGAGTTTATTTTTTCCTAAGTATCAATCACGCTTCAATGAAGAAATAAGCATATCAGGCTCCTTTTGTGCAAATTCTTTTGCAAATACCACCATGTATCAGTCGAGCGCTCCTCGCAAGTTTTCCTTCGGGCACTTTTCAAAAAACTTGTGTTAGGCTTCCACGCGTAAGTAATTTTCAACCTTTTGTGCCTCTTTGTATTGCTCCCCTTTTGGGCCCCGATCACATGCCACATAGCATCTATGCATGTATATATCTATGGCAGACCCCACCATCGGCACGGTATACTGAAGACCTCCACTTGTCTTCACAGCATAGGTTATTTATCAATTAAGGAACGAATATAATGTCGGGCCTCAACCACTTATTGTGTGATCTCCTAAAGAACTTCACTGCGGGAGGAGGCTAGGCAGGAAACAACCTTTCACCAGCTGCCATGTTTTGTAACTGCCGCCATGAATTGATTGCACATGTCAAGTGCTCTGGTATGTTGGGACCACTACCATAATTCATAGGGGATGCATCTAACCCTTGGATGTCTTCGTTCATAGCCCAAATCTTTTCGGTTGTAACGACCAAGGGAAAATCATTGCTAATGCATCATTGGTCATAATCAAAGCATCGTTTATGTTACTTGCTCGAAAAAATGTGATTTCATTATAAATAATGCTTCTCTTTTCGAAGCATGGGGTTAGAATTTTAGTTCAGAGTTGGGTAGAGGAATTGATAGAAGAACCATGCCTTTGATTGCTTTATTATATTATTGTAAATAATTCATAGACTGTGCTATTATTCGGCCTTCCTGTTTTCTTTGATATTTGATAAATTTTACTATGCCATTATTGTACTGGATTAGATCATATCTTGGACTCTTCTTTCTAGTAAAATGCATGAAGTTATTTTATGTCATATGATGAATCACTCAGGCCTCTATTTTTATTCTACCATTCTAGAATGCAACAAACTACCCACAGGCCCTTAAGTCATCCCCAAGATAGATTTATCATGCCACACATCTAAATATAGGGGTATCACCTTAGTTAGATCCCTTTATTTTATATCAGCTTCCTTTTCCCATTTTCAAAACCCCAGTTATAGAAGAAGCGAACTTCTTTAAAATTCTGAAGTTCTTAGTTTATCACAATACGTCCCCCCCTAAAATTGTGTTTCCTATAGAGGGCTATTATCTTTCTGATTTTTGGCATCAACAATTTTTTTCTTTCTTGGCACGCCCAATGGGACTGCAAAAAAATAACTAAATCAAAAGGGTGTGTAAATCATCAACATGTCATTAGGCCACAAACCGCAAAATAAACCCAGTTTGTTAGTGTCCCTGCTAGTAACAGCTCATAGCCAAAATCATCCAGTAAAAACTTTGGATCCTAGCCATAATGTTGATCGCAAACCAAAATTATGTGGCTTGGGACACCAGAAGTCCCTTTGTTTCCCCAATGATACCTACTATATGGTCCCCTATCTCAATCTCTACTCTAAAAGCTATTCCAAAGTTCACCAGAGATGGCTCACGAACACCATCTAAACATTTACAAGATGTTGCGGACGTATGCTTGGTGCACGGAGTAATAGATCAAAACATAGCACTGAGATTGCTTGCAACTTCTTTCAAAGGGAGAATGCTAGGTTGGTATCACACTCTGCCTGCCAACACCATCAGTACTTGGGATCAACTCAGAGACCCCTTTTTTGAGAGGTTCTCGAATGACAGAGATAGATCTTCATTATATCACCAGCTATCAATAATAAAGTGAGCCCCATTCGAAACCATGACAGATTTCAATGCCTGATTTCATACAACTTGGAAAAGAATCCAGAATGCCATCCGACTGTCAGATGAACTACCATTCATGTTCTACTTAAAGTCCATCAACGATGACATTTCTATGATGATCCAGCCGCTTGGCGAAACCAAATTACCAGATGCATACACCATACTAGTGAAGGAAGAGAATAATCTGATTGATGCCAGGAAGTTTCCACCTCGCCCCCTCATGTCGATGTTCCCTGAAGTATCAGCTTCCAATCAGGATATTCCATCTACTAGCACAACCACGCCTTCGCCACCACCTATATACACATATCGAAGTACACAACAAAACACTGCTTCTACATTTGGTGCTTTGAAAGACAAGATGAGAGACACAATAGAGATGTTATGAAACTTGACAAATGAAGTAACCACTATCAAATGCAATTAGGTTGATCCTCAAAGACAAACCTATCAAATTTTTCAGGGTAACAAACCTTCCTACCAACAAAAATAATATCAAGGGGGTGCACGCACAACTCTGCTAAATCAGTCAAATAACCAAATAGTACCAGTACTAACTCCATTGGGAATTGCTCAGACAAGTACAAGTAGGGAGTTGACCGCAGGATAGAACAATCTCATAGAAGATTTCAATTCCTGGTGCTATCCTTGTGGCAATGCTCATATGCCTCAAAATTGTCCACGTGGCAATTTACAACAAAAAATTTCTGAAGAACGTAGCCAAGGCACAACGAAAAATTTAGGAGGGTATACATACACCTATTCCCAAATGGAGGATGTAGTTCTCACCTCATAGATGCAAGGAATACCCCTTGAGCAAGAAGGTGACATAGCTCCTGGCCATGCCCTCCTCTCATGGATGGAAGGGGACAAAGCAGTGTTCATGTTAGGGTTAGAAGGAAATATCTAACAAGTTAAATGCATATTTGAACAATAAAATAGAGTAACAAAACACACATGCAAGACAACACAAAGAATTTAACATGGTTCACCCAATTTGGGCTACATCAAAAAACCAAAACCATCCAATAATTTTATTATCCAGTGCAACACATATTACAATATCTCGAGTAATTCCATGCTACAACTCTCCATCCCACCCACTTCTAACAAGCTTTTAGAAGCTTCCAAAAATTAGGGTTTACAAAGTCGACCTTTTTCTTTTTCGGTGACGAAGTGAAAAAAGGTGAAGAGCGTACAATACTAAAAAGTGTACAGTATAGCATGATCAGTCACCACATACCAACAATCTCCCACTTGGAGGCTGATCGGGCTCCATACCAACACAATCTCCCACTTGGAGACTGATCCTGGATGACACCGCTACACTTACAACTCCCAACTAGAAATAAGCACCTTGGACCTTGCTACTCTATTATAATTTAAACCATGAAGACCAAACGAAGCTGAAGAGGGCCTCGACTTCTCCCTTTTCACTACCTTTGTAAACATATCTGCTCGATTGTCATATGTATGTATCTTTTCTAGCTTTACCTGTCCATCCTCCAATACTGATCGAATGAAATGATATCTCAATTGTATGTGTTTGGTTTTAGAGTGCAAGGCAGAATTCTTTGCAAGATGCATAGCACTCTGGCTATCTATAAAAAATTGATTTTCAGCCTGTTTTTTTCCCAACTCTTCCATGAAACTTGTATCCATATCATCTCTTTTGTTTCCTTTGTTGCAACCGCATACTATGCCTCTATGGTGAATAAAGCAACCACATTTTGCAACTGATAAATCCAACTCACTGTTGTCCCACCAACTATAAATACTAACCTGTGGTACTCCGCCTAGTATCTATATCCCCTACCAAATCTGAGTCAACATAGTCTTTTAAATCTGTATTAGAGCCCCCAAAACATAAACATATATTGGATATACCTCTCAAGTACCCGAGAATCCATTTTATCGCATTCCAATGCTCAACTCTAGGAGGACTCATATACATACTAACAACTCCTATGACATGTGCAATATTCGATCTTGTGCATATAATGGCGTACATTAAACTGCCTACAGATGAAGCATATCATACCTTAGACATTTTTTCTTCCTCCTCTTATGTCTTTGGACACATATCCTTAGTCAATTTTACATGACTGGGAAAAGGTGTGCTCACAACTTTTGCATTCTCCATATGAAATCTCTGCAACACCTTCTTAACATAATCAGTTTGAGATAGAAACAATTTTCTATTTTTTCTATCTTTGGTAATCTTCATACCAAGGATTTGTTTTGTTGTCCCAAAATCCTTCATAGCTGTTGGTGTAATTAAATGTTTTGTACCTTATCCCAGGTCATAATTACACCTTAGTTAATTTTACTTAGGGACCACATAGGAGTTGTTGGAGAATTTTCACCTTTGGTGGACTTATCTTCTTATTACTTTATCACTTCCAGCTTTTGTGGTAGATCCACTATTTGTGGTGGTTATCACATTATCACCTTTCAACTTTAGGTGGAGTGATATCTTTTCATTGTTGTCTCATGTAATAAGATTACGACACTTGTCATAATCTTATGCACTCCTATGTTCTCACCTTGGCTATATAACCAAGGGGTCTCTCATTGTAAAATCAAGCAATTCCATTATCATTGACATTGAATACAGTTTATTCTTGTCATATTATTTTCTCTCTTCTTTGTGCTTTCTATTTGGTCCATAGATCTTGGCATCCATAGCCAATTCTAACATGGTATCAGAGCAGGTTGGGTGCCATTGGAGAGTCTATTTCTGAAGAGAGGTACCAGATTTGGGGAGGTTCCATTTTTGGCTCTTTATTGCAGGTTTATATCGGAGCTTGTTGGTGCAAATTTAAGCTCACCATTGTGTCCGGAAGGTTTGAGAAAAACAATTTTTCCTTTTGTTTCGTCCAAATCGGCCATATGAGGCCAAATCTATGAGGGTTTGAAGTTGCATTGTGGTTTCTAGATCAGAAGGTAGCTGCATTTTTGGAGCATTTTGGGTCCAATCTGACCCTGCAATCGCGTCCACAAGGACCAAAAACCCTAAGATCGACTGTCCAATTGTCCAAATCGGAGCAAGTCATCCGGTGAAGCAAAAAAAATTTGTCCGAAGAGCCGTACGGCCCCCAGGTCGCCATCATTGCGATGGTACGACAAAAAATAAAAATATAATATTATATTTTCTGTGAATTTTTAAAAAAATATTTTGTATTTATTCCCAGTTTTTAAAAAATGTTTTATGAAAAAAAATTGATTTAAAAAATCAAATAAAAAAAATCAAAATCAAAAAGCAGAATTTTTTATTTTTGCGGACTATACCAAGGGTACAATGTACCCATGGGTACAGGTGGCCCCACCACCCGCCACGTGGTCCACTCTCATTGGCAAGCGGGTCTTCGTACCAGCCATCGGCGGTTAAACATTCCGACAGTATTTTTTGAATATTCCGGTAACGCAAAAGTATTTAGGTAAGGGTACATGCTGACAGTGATGGCTCTAAAACCGTCAAATTTAATCTAGTGGAATGATGAAATCAGCACACATCAGCATGACATCAGCGCTTGTTTGAAATTTTTGACCCCCTCACGGATGAGCAATTTCATTTTGCAGGCGAATTTCAAATGCTCATATCTTGCTCATTTCGACTCCTTTTTTCGAGCAATTTTTTTTGATTTGGGTTAAATTTTCGTGATCTTCATATTGGTGCAATCAGTTTTTGGTTTTGGCTTCTGGTTTTTCCAGAAATTGTAGATTTTCACAATTGTTGCTACTTCTTCCTCATTTTGGGATCTTTGAGAGCTCATAACTTGCTCCTACGGTAACATTTTTGGGTGCCGTTTTTTTTTAAAGTGCATTATTTTTTGTGTACTTTCTAGTGGTGTCATCATATTTATCTCATCTACTATAATTTTTTCACTATAGGTTTGTGGCCTATTTTGGAAATTTGCATGAACCAAAATCAAAGTACACTTTGTTGTTTTTGGCAGTGACAATTGTAAACGCACTAAGTATAAAGTGCCAAATCAAATATTTCTTGGGGGGTTTCTTGATTGAGTGATTTGGGGGGGTAATATTTTTCCTTTATTGGTTTATGTCTCTTGATTGGTCTATTGTGTGACTAAGTTGAGGATTTAATATGGGCATCAAAAAACATCCTACTGTAATAAGGTTAAATCCATGGAACTTTAAGTCTTGGTGAGATGGAATCCTAACACATTGTAGGTGGCTCAATCTTTTGCCATATCTCTATGGACTAGTTCCTAAACCTTCATCAAAATGGAAGAGAGTTGTGTGGGACATAAAAATAGAACATATCTTGGGATTAATTTGTTGTATTTGTGATATTGATACACTAATGGTCATTGATGGTATTGAGATCCCTCTTGACCTTATGAACAAACTTTGGGAGATATATGGAGACTCGAATGAACCTCCATTCCCAGAGGATCCTGTTGTAGATTGTCTTGTTCCACTTGCAGAGTTTCGACCTATTGATGATAAAATAGCTGAAACACTTGCTGATTGGGAAAGGTATAGTAGTTTTGATGACACTGAACCTTCTCCTTCTCCTCCTACAGAGACATCTATTGAGACTTCAGTTTCTATGGCTCCTAATCTAGATTTAGAGGGTTCATCTTCTTCATCTATGAGTCAACATCTTGAGGCTGAGGACTCTTGTGATCTAGCATTGGAAAATTCATCTATTGTTGTAGTTGATGATACTTGTGATTCCACAGTTTGGGTTCCTTGTGATTCAGTGCAACAGGCTATACATTGTCTTCTAGATATGGCTACTTTGGATGGCTTCTTGACAGGTATTTCAGACTTGTTTGTGGAGTCTCATCTTGCAGATTTGGGGGACATCATTGATGACATTCATCTTCTCTTTGATGAAGATGCTCCTTCTTTAGTTGTTGTGAGGGAACACTCTGACCCTCTTGTTCATTCTCTACATGATCATTCTTTGCAGTTTGGTGTGAGTGTGGATACCTTTGGACAAAATTTGGAGGAGGCTTCTTTGTCTTTAGAGGGGATATCATTCTCTTTGGATCATGTTCTACATTCTTCTCTACTAGATGTTGGATTGTACTCTTCAACAGTGTGGCCTAGAACGCCTGTTTGGAGTGTGTCATCTTTCGGCATCGACATGGAGACACTTGAGCATGCTTCAGAGACATCATTCATCCTACATACACTCTTGGTTTTGTTTCTTCCTAAGGGGAGGAATGTTGTTCGGCGAAATTGGATCATCTTCAGCATTCAATGTCGAGCTTCTACCATCATTGTAGAAGACTCAGCATTGAGGGTGGGTTGCCTTGTCTCTCTTCTAATTCTCTCTTATGGGGGGGTATTTTTCCTCACATGGGGTTTTTACCTTCTCATGTATCATTGAGAAAATTTCCATTATTGTATTTCATCTCTCTTTTGGGGAGGAGTTTTGTCCCACTGGGTTTTCTCCTTTTCTCCATTTGTGAGAGATTGCATTGCATTTGTACATGGGTACCTAACATGGCCTAGTTTCCTAGACCCATCTTGCATTGTTTGATTCTCCCTAAGTTGCATTTAAGGGGGGGTGTTGGTGTAATTAAATGTTTTGTACCTTGTCCTAGGTCATAATTACACCTTAGTTAAGTTTACTTAGGGACCACAAAGGAGTTGTTGGAGAATTTCCACCTTTGGTGGACTTATCTTCTTATTACTTTATCACTTCCACCTTTCATGGACATATCATGTGATTAGGTTTCCACCTTTTGTGGTAGATCCACTATTTGTGGTGGTTATCACATTATCACCTTTCCACTTTAGAGGGAGTGATAGCTTTTCATTGTTGTCTCATGTCATAAGATTATGACACTTGTCATAATCTTATGCACTCCTATGTTCTCACCTTGGCTATATAACCAAGGGGTCTCTCATTGTAAAATCAAACAATTCCATTATCATTGACATTGAATAAAGTTTATTCTTGTCATATTATTTTCTCTCTTCTTTGTGCTTTCTATTTGGTCCATAGATCTTGGCATCCATAGCCAGTTTCAACAATAGCAAATGATTTTGCTAACTGTTGTTTTAACTCCTTTATGTGATCCATGTTAGACCCCACTACAAGCATATCATCAACATATAAACATAAAATAAAGTAGATATCTACACCTAACATCTTAAAATAAACACAATGGTCTGAATGACATCTGTTGTAGCCTTGCTCAGCCATAAAACTATCAAATTTAAGATACCATTGTTGAGGTGCTTGCTTCAAGCCATATAAACTTTTCTTCAATCTGCACACTAGTTTCTCCTTACCTTTGACCTCAAATCCTTGTGGTTGTTCCATATATATTCCATCTTCCAAATATCCATGGAGAATGGTCATTTTAACATCAAGTTGTTCTAAATGCAAATCTTCAACAACCACAATACTTAAAACAGTACGAATAGAAGTCATTTTTACAACTGGAGAAAATATTTCATCAAAATCAATACCCTTTTTCTGTGCAAATCCCTTTACAACCAATCTGGCTTTAAATATTTGCTTACCTCCATCCTCCTCTTTCAACTTGTAAACCCATTTGTTTGGTAGAGCCTTTTTACCTGCAGGCAACTTGCAGAATTCCCAAGTCTAATTTTCCAGTAGGGAATCCATTTCTTCTTCCATTCCATGCTCCCACTGAACCTTGGTATCCACCTACATAGCTTCATGATAACATTCTAGTTCACCAACATCAGTTAATAAAATAAAATACAAAGAGGGAGAAAATATTTTTGGAGGTCTATTTATCCTTGAAGATCACCTCACATTCACTAGAGTTTGTGGGATTTCTTGTTTCTGTTGTTGTAGAGCATGAGGAACTACTGGAACATTGTTGTTTGTAATATCATCCAGCACTGCATAATCCTTTTGTCTTCTCATTCTGCTGCAATAGATCTTTGTACAACACTTTCTCATTGAATATGACATCCTTGCTTCTCACAATTTTCTTATTTTCAAAATCCCAAAGCCTATAACCAAATTCATCAATTTCATATCCAAAAAATACACATTTCTTTGATTTTGCATCAAACTTGGTTCTATTTTCAGAATCTACATGTGCAAATGCTTCACAACCGAAGGTTTTGAGAAAAGAATAACTCACTTTCTTACCTATCCATGCTTCCTCTGGAATACCACAACCCAAAGGATTAGAGAGACCTCTATTAATTAAATAAATAATAGTCTTTACAACCTTTGCCCAAATGTTTAAAGGCAGCCCAACAAGAAATCTCATAGTTTGTGCATGCTCCATTATTGTTCTATTCATTCGCTCAACCACTCCATTTTCCTATGGAGTTCTAGGAACCGTTTTCTACCTACGAATACCATTAGAGGAACAATAATATTTAAAATATTTTCTGCAATACTCACCACCATTATCAGATCTAAGACATTTTAGCTTTTTACCTATCTCATTCTCAACCAAGCTTCTCCATTTTTAAAAATTTTCAAATACATCAGATTTCTGCCTAAGGAAATAAATCCATACCTTCCTAGTTGCATCATCAATGAATGTCACATAATACTAAGAGCCTTCAAGAGAAGATACCTAAGCTGGTCCCCATACATCCGTATGCACAGGCTCCAATTTCTTATCTTTCTTTTGTTTCCCATAAACACAACTTTCACAAAAATCCATATTAACACATTTTAGACCTGGTAAAACATTCTTTGAATGAATTAATTTCATACCTTTTACACTCATATGCCCAAGTTTATTATGCCATAGTGCTAATTTAGAATCCACAACAACTATCCAATTGTCTGCATGCTGAACTGCAACAACTGTTCCTGAACATTGTTTTTTATCTACAATAGCTAAAGTAGAAGGAACAGTATGACCTGTACAAAGATATAGGGTTCCTACTTTCACACCTTTTTCTACCACTAAGGAACCTTTTGTAACCTTCTAGTTTTGATCACTAAATGTAACAACACAACCTTCATCATCAAGTTGCCCTACAAAAATTAAATTTCTTTTTAACTTTGGAATGTGCCTTACCTCATGTAGTAGCCGATGATTCCCATTCTACAACTTAATCTTGATTCTTCTCTTTCCAACAATCTGACAGGGTTTATTATCTCCCCAATAAACCAGCCCAAAATCCCCTTGGACATAATCAAGAAAATAATTTCTATGGGGTGTAGCATGAAATGGAGCCCCTAAATCTAACACCCAAGAATCATCAAGATTGTCAAGGGAAATAATCAAAGTATCCTCGTCAGATTTATTAATTACCACATTTGCCTCTTTATTTCCTTCCTTTTTGTCTCCGTCTTTATTTTTCCAAGACCAACAATCTTTCTTTAAATGACCCGGCTTACCATAGTACCAGCAATCCCTCTTGTCTCTAGATTGGGACCTTTTGTCCCTTGATTTTTATGGTGACTTCCCATGACTTCCAAAATTGTTTCCTCTCTCCTTTGTTCTGCCCCTACTTTCTGCATTCAAAACACTTCCTCATGTGGATGTTCCACCTAAGATTTTTCTACGAATTTCCTTGCTCAAAATAACACCAACATCATCAAACTTCAATGTATTCGAACCAGAAATAGAATTGCTAACACGCATTACCAAGCTATTCTAGCTTTCAGGCAAAGAACACAAAATCAAAAGAGCCCTAACTTCTTCATCAAAGTTTACTTTTATAGAAGTTAATTGAGTGGTAACCGTATTAAACTCATTTAAATGATCAACAACTGACCCACCTTCTACCATTTTCATATTGAGTAAACGCTTTATAAGAAATACCTTATTCAAAGCGAAAGACTTTTCATATAACTTCGCTAAGATTTCCATCAACTCTTGAGTTGTCTTTGTTGTTGTGATATTGAATGCCACTGATTGTGCCATGCATAAACAAATACTACTAAGTGCCTTTCTGTCCAAAATATCCGAGTCCTCATTCAACATTGTTATGGGTTGCTTGGTATTCCCTTCCAATGGCCACCATAAATCCTTCTGATAGAGGTAGTCCTCCATCTGCATCTTCCATAACTAATAGTTTTTCCCATTGAACTTCTCAACATTCAACTTACCCTCATTTGTCATTTCTCCCACTTAACCATGAGACTGCCACTCAACCATGAGACTTTCCTACAAATGATAATAAAAAACAACCCGCTGTGATACCACTTGTTAGGGTTAGAAGGTAGATATCTAACAAGCTAAATTTAGATTTGAACAATAAAATAGAGTAACAAAACACACATAGAAGACAACACAAATAATTTAACATGGTTCACCCAATCTGGGCTACATCCACAAAACCACAGCCATCCAATGATTTTATTATCTAGTGCAAAACATATTACAATATCATGAATAATTCCATGCTACAACTCTCCATCCGAGCCACTTATAATAAGCTTTTGGAAGCTTCCAAAAATTAGGGTTTACAAAGTCGAGGATACATGAAGAGTGTATAGTATAGCATGATCAGTCGCCACATACCAACAGTTCACTTACGAAGAATCCACATACATGACCCCGAAAGTACAGTCTGACTATAACACCCGATCGAAGAGAAGATTCACAGGTGAGTCGGTCACTCCGCAGCCTAGGAGTATTCCAAACCAACTCCCTAGCCCTTCTTTATTTTCTCTAGAGCCTCACACACGAAAATAAATTGTTATCACCAAGGCAAAGGAAAAAAATCCTCCAAATCCACCACGAATCAACGTGGTAGAACAATTGAAGAAATATTCTGCTAATGTGTCCCTCTGGGATATCTTAGCCATTCTAGAACAAAAGTTATTGCTATAGGATGCCCTACTGAAGGATGCAGTTGCACAACCAACAAAAAATGCTTTTGAAAGGACCATCGACGCATCACCTCCAACCAAAGTTCTTGCGAACACTATAGGGGAGGCTCTAACAAAGGGACAATGAGAGAAGCCGAAACCTAAAACCTTCTTCCTAACTCTCATTATAGGGGAAAAACCTGTTGCACAACTCCATGATTGACTATGGTACTAGTAACACAATCATGCCCAAGCAGATAGCTAAAGCCTTAGGACTTAGCTATGAGCCCCTAAAAAGAGGATTCATGCAGCTGGATGGGAATAAGGTCAAAACAGTTGGCCTCATTAAATACCTCCCTTTAACATTGTTTTCCTGTCCTAGTATCATGGTGTTGTAAGAGACCGTGGTCATTGACATTTCCCCCATGTTCGGCCTTTGTCTATCACAGGAGTTTACGAAAAATATAGGTGGATACCTTTCTTTGGATTCATCTGACCTAATCCTCAGAACCAAACATGGAGCCAAGATGAAGATTGTCTCAGAATCCCTACATTCAAAGCATGTGACTAATGAAGCCATGATCAACTACAAAGATACCCATAATCCTCCCACAATAGAAGAAACCAATGCTACTCAAATATCTTACACTAAATAAGAAGTCGTCAACAATAAGCTGTAAGGAGAAGAGAAGGTGACCAAAGATGAAGCTGGATCCGAAGAACTCTTTTTAAGCAGCTATGCAGATCCCAATCCTTTTGATATTTATCATGCTACCGGTTTAGGAACCTACGCCATCTACGATGAAGATCAAGAATTTTCAAAGATAGAAAAGGACTCTATAGCTGAGAAAAATTCAGTGCTATGGATGTTGCACTTTGATGGTGCAAGGTGCAAAGTAGGTGTTGTTTCAAGATATGCTTAGCATCTCCAAACAATGAGTAAATTTTTAGATCCTTCCACTTTCAGTTTGCCCACTCAAAAAATGAGGCCAAATATGAGGGTCCTATGCAAGGACTAAGCCTCATGGAGCGCATGGGTATCAAATAGATAAATCTGTTTGGGGATTCCAAACTTATAATCAATCAAGTTAGAAACACTTCTGCTACAAAAAATGTGCGCATGTGATATTATAGAAAGAGTATGGGACCTCATTGAAAGATTCAAAGCTTTTAATATTAATGCGGTACCAAGAGAACAAAATTTAGCTGTTGATCACATGACAATAGTAGGATCTCAATTCGATCTTGTTTTCAACATGATAAAGAATATACAGTTAGTATGGGTAATCGTCTGACCATCCATTCCAAATAACGACCAGAGCTGGAAAGTGTTTGAAAGTGATGAAATCATTACCTCGTTCATTCAACAGTTAGATGAGTTTTTCGATCACCTCCAACCAAGGATTGAAGAAGCATGCGAAGGATAGATTATCCAACTAAGATAAAAAAAATTATGAAAGGGCTGGTCACACTCGAGAATTTGTTTGAATGTGATGATGCAAGAAACAAAATTAAGAAATTTGTGGCAAACCAAGCAGACTACACCGACCTTGAGGTTGAAGGCGGAAGAAAACTAAAAGTTGGAAAAGAAGTCCCACAACATGACAAAGATAGGTTGATACACTTCTTTGAATCATATGAGGGATTCATAGCATGGTCTTATGATGACCTCAGAGGGTACAATCCCAAAATCATCCTATAGACTATAGAGCTCATGAAAGGTGCTAAACGTGTCAGACAAAAACAAAGGCTTGTCAATATAAAGATTGAAGCCCTAATGGCAAAAGAGCTAGGGAAGCTAATCCAGTCAAGGATCATGTTTCCAATTGAACACAGTACCTAGGTATCTAACCTGGTGCTAGTCCAAAGAAATAATAGACATTCATCTTTGTGTTGACTTCTACAACCTGAATAAAGAATCATTAAAAGACCATTATCCGTTGTCATCTGTGGAATCGATTCTCTAGATTGTGATAGGTTCATAAATGTTTTCTCTAATAGATGGCTTCTCGGGTTACAATTAGGTCTGGGTTAAAGAATTAGATTGATCAGTATAAAACCATGTTCACCACCAAATGGGGAACATTCACATATGCCAAAATTCCTTTTGGCCTATCAAATGTGAGAGCTACCTTCTAGCAGGAAATGGATATCGCCTTCAACGAACTAATCAATAAGATCATCCTCATCTATTTAGATGACCTAATTGTGTTTTCCAAATCCAAGGATGACCATTTTGATCATCTGGAGATGGTCTTAAAAAAATTCCAATATTTTGGGGTATCCCTGAACCCCAAAAAGTGTGTTTTCAGTGTACCACAAGGCAAGCTACTAGGGCACATAGTATCTAGAGACATGATTGCTATTGATCCTAAAGGGTAAAATAAATCAAAGAGCTACCCCTTCCAGTCAACCAAAAAGGAGTTCAGTCCTTTCTGGGGAAGGTAAACTTCGTAAGAAAATTCATCTTTGATTTTGCAAGAACAATCCGGTCAATCACCCTAATGTTAAAAAAGGAACAATTATTCAAATGGATGAAGGAAGCGAAAGAATCCTTTGAGAAGGTAAAGGATGCTATTTCTTTAGACCTGATGATGGTAAATCCAAACTTGTCCAAAGAATTCATGATGTATGTTTTTAGTAGTAAGACAAGAATTGCCACTGTTCTGACCCAGAAGGACAACAAAGGAAAGGGAGAACATCTGATAGCTTTCCACTCCCAAAAATTTAAGGAATATGAGGCGAAATAAAACTTTGTTGAAAGACAAGCATTCACAATTTTAAAGGGACTCAAAAAGTTTTGACATCTGATATGTTGCAACAAGGTGATCATTTATGTTGGACACTCCAGTGTGCACGAATATATTATAGAAGGTGAAATCACTAAAAAGAGGGCCAACTAGATAACTAAGATATTGGAATAAGACATCGAGGTCAAGCCTATGAAGACTATCAAAGGAAGAGGTCTTTGAAAATATTTGGTGTACAATGAAGAGATTGAAACAAAAGTAGAGCAAGTTTAGCAAGTAGAACTGATCCTAATGAATGAATGTGAACTCGAAGAATGTTGGCTAATGGATAGGACCAGATTTATGCCCACCAAAATATATCCATTAAGCCTTCCTCCTCAGAAAAGAAGGTTATACTAATTACAAAACAACTGGTATGCACTCATTGAAGGTGTTCTCTTCAGGAGGAATTTCAACAGGGTCTTGTTACGATGCGTCACTATGGAGGAAGCAAGGAAAATTCTTGACACATTCAATAGTAGCCTCAAAGGAGGATACTTCTTTGTAAAAACTACCACCATCAAAATCTTCCACGTTGGGTACTTCTAGCCCATGCTATTCAATCTCTCCTAAAACACGATAAAGGCCTGCAAGGAATGCCAATTCTATGCAAGGAGGAGGAAGAACTCCGTTGCACCCCTCAATCCGATCATATCAAATGAACCATTTAGACAATGGGGGCTAGACTTCATAGGAATGATCAATCCAACCTCCAACATCGACCATAAGTGGATTCTCACAACTATAGACTACTTTAAAAGGTGGATTAAAGCCACACCCCTGAAGAACACAACCAAAACATAAATTGTGGATTTTCTTGAGGGGCTGGTAACAAGATTTGGCCCACCGAAGGCCATCATCTCAGACAATGCCAAAGAATTCCTAGGATCTAAGGTATGTCATTTTGTGCTTACACATGGCATATTCTTGAAAAAATCATCAAACTATTACCTACAGGGGAATGGCTTGGCCGAGTCAACTAATAAAAATTTAGTTCGACTCATTAAAAAATTGGGTCCAATCATGAGAAGGAGTGGCATAAACATCTTCGAACAGTGTTATGGGTAGACCGCATAACTCCCAAGCAAGCCTTGAATACTGTACCATATGAGCTGGTATATGAAAAAGAAGTGCTACTACCTATCTCTATAGAGATACCTACGCTACAACTACACAAGTTTTTAGAGATTGAAGAGAATGGAGCTATGGAAGTTCGGTTGGCCGAATTACTAGAAGTACAAGAAAAAAGGGAGAAAGCCCTAACGGCCATGAATAATCACTAGTAGGTGGTTAAAATATGGTTCGACAAAAAAGGATTTAGATCGAGAGCGAAAATGCGAAGACTTGGTACTAAAGTTCAACGAGAGAGTTGCGAAGCCTAGACAACATGGAAAATTTGACAAGCTGTGGGAAGGCCCTTTCAAAATAATTCAATGCAAGCGAAAAAATGCATTCGAATTAGAAAACATGGAACAAGAGCCACTGGGAATTCCGGTCAATGAAATTCACTTAAAATTGTTCAATTAGGCTACAATTTCTTCATGCATGTGTAAATTTTTGAAAAGGTGTAATTAGTTTTCTTTTCGTATTTTGTCTGTCGGTTATTTCTACAAATTTTTCAGAGTAGTGGGAGGCAAGAAAATTCATGACATCCATCATAACATAACAGAAAAACTTATGCTACTTAGGTTGCAAAAATTAAATTCAAATGCAAAAGGTTCAACCCATATGGCGAAAACATAAAAATAAAGACAAAGAGTTTCAACCTAAGCAAGTATATCCATTATATAAATGCTATGATAAAACATTGTCAAAATGGCTCTACGACCAAGCATTCAAAAGTGTGATCATGCACACGGCTTTGTTACATACATATATGTAATCCTTCTTTCAAGCGTATATATACATAAGTAAAAAAATGTGTAAAAATTTATATCTCGGTATTATGAGTATTGTCTTCATCATTTGGGGCATTGTCAGGAGCAATAGGAAGATTATCAGCAACATAAGGATATGTGGCAAAAGCAGTGTCAACACCCATAATGAGCGGTGGAGGAAACACAAGGTTCCTAAAATTAGTGTACCAATCCACGTTGTAGATCAACATGACGTTGTAGAAACATAAAAAAAAGTGGCATGCACGAGTGGCCTTATCACGATGATCCACAAGTGACTGGTGCCAAAAACCACTTAGGAATGGCACCCATGGTACCACTGCATCTTCTGCAACATGCTTTCTTAGGTCACTTGCAACAGGAAGTCCCAAGCCATACACCGCGTTGCTCACTACTTCACCGAGTCCTCTGAGGTACCTTTTTGGAAAAATATGAAGCACCAAACAAAGGATCATGACTTTTATAGCTTGAGCGTCAAGCAATGAAGCAACAAAATGGGAGCTGATATCAGTGTTTACCTGATATTTATCTTCATATTCAATATAGTCTCTACCCAACACCCATTTTATGGCTATGATAGCTAGTGAATGCTTGTTATTTGTCATACGTTTTAGACGCCTGCTCGAAATCTCCCCCAGGAAAGTTGTTTGAGCTTTGTTACACACTAGCCTAATTGGAGTATTCATTGTGGCAGCCTCCGCTCAAAGTACCTAAGACTAGTGTTGTGCAAAATATAAACCTATCCAATCACCCAATGCCACTTTCGCTAAGTCACTAAGTATGGTTCCACTACTGTATTAGAGCTTATTTATAGAAATATCCGAAGTAGTCAACATATAAAGCATGATGGTAATTGAGTGCTTACTCAAAAATCCCCCAAAAGGGGCAACTCAATATTCCAGCCTAGTTTCGTCTGTAGGTACGAATTGTTGCATGCAAATTTGAGGAGTGGTAATAAATTACACAAATTGGTAGTAGTCCCAAGTGATGGCTCATACAGACAAAGGCTAGGTGGCATGACACAGGAATTTTTGAGGCTCCAAGGATGAACACATATATTTTCAAGTACTCATTACAATTTCAGCTTGATCATGATTTGAAAGATATTAATTGCTAAAGCAAACGAGGAGATGACAAGCATTGCATCGGTGGCTCAATTTCCCATGAAAATTGTGTCGAAAGGACACTATTACCAATGCGATTATGAATCCATGTCTTTTCAAAATAGGCAAGTAACTTATCTCACATAGGCTAGAGAGATGGCAGTGCATGTGGAATTAAATGCAAAAGGAAGCTGTTATCTACCAGATTGAATACAAGAAATGTAAAGAAAGGCCAAGTATTGCATGCAAAAGGTAGGACAAAGCATAAAAACTTCCTGAGCCCACAAAAGGAATTAAGGAGAACAGGACCATCAAAGAAACCAAGCATGGTGCATTTTTGCAGCAAAAGAGATTAAACATAGATAATTGTAGAGAATTCACTACCCCAGTGTAAATTACTCCTGAAGCGAAAGGCTGTTTGGTTTTGGGAGCCAAAAACCTTGCATTGTGTTTTAGGTTCCATTTATATCGCTTTAGTGTCCTTTATGAGAAGAGTTTGCAAAGGATGATGACCACTCAAGGTTGTCAAGCAAATTTGAGGGAAGGAGGAGCACGAATCTTATTTAATGTCATGCGTGCAACACCAGATGCCTATGTCTTTGAAGAATTCTCTTATGCCTTGTATAGAATACCATAAAGGCCGACCTGGGTAAATACTCGAGTTGTAGAGAAGAAGATCCTTAGAAAAGATAAGAAGTGGATTAAAGAAAAGTGGGAAAACACTCAGGACCCCATTCTTGCAAGGAATCCCAAGTCACTTAGAGAGGCGACTTGTGAAATGATGAAAAAGAATAGCAACCCAGATTCTTTGGCACAAAAGTGTTGGTATAGTGGGATTCCTCAATATATGGTCCCATTTGTACATCACTACCCTAAATTAGTTGATGAGGCCATCAAACACTTCAACTTGGAGACCAACACCATCACAGGCCGAGAAGTAACTGTGAACATATGCAAAGAAGCTATCTGGAATATGCTCTCCATCCCAGACCAAATATTCAAAGTGCAAAGAGTGGAGACATTCACTCTAGCAAAGGGAGAGCCCTATTGGAGAGGTAGAGACCTCGTAATGAATTTTTACAGCATAGAGACGCAAAGGCAAAGGGAGAGCCAACATAAACCACTGTGGATCCCAATGGTGCTAAAGAGATTTTATGATGATATGAAGGATGTGTTCTCAACGATGGTGTTCGTCTACAGACTGGACTCCGACAAGGACTTCCAAGAGTTTTAGCTAGGTTTGGGCTTCCAATTACAAAGGAAACATTCTTTCTTCTGGTATGATTTTTCTGATTTTCTTGAGCAAGAGATGCTCAACCAGATAGCATAATACAAGCACCAATGAAGCTTCAGGTTCCCATCCTTTCTCGCCCACATGTTTTTGCACCAGAATCTGGACTTCTTCTAGAGGTGTTTTGAGCTCTCCATCTTTGATGAAAACCAAAAGAAAAATCCAGTTTCCACATGGACTCCCCTCCTCTCTATGATATATGATTATTACACATATTTAGATATTTTATTATATATGATTTTGTAGGATTTAAGAGGGGACAACACTGTCTTACGATTCAGCTAAGACCAAACTCGGTTCATGTAGAAATTTATTCCAAGGTGTGACTAGTTTCTGGGCAGGGAATTCACGTTCGTTCATTTGCGCGGTTTCACTAGAGAACCCTTATGGCTTCCATCATGTCTTATAAACCGGGTCCTAGCATTGGAGGTTTTCCTCCAAGTCTTAATTATCGATGACACCTTTTGTAGGGGGGAGGCAAAGAAGAAAGTATTTTTTAATCCTTCGATGAGCTTCAAGACTGTCGTCATGGCTAAAAGGAAGGCTCATGGCATACTGGAGGCAAAGATGGATCATCTAGGGTTGGTATGGATCTGCGACAAATGGAACTACAACCTTGACAATGACTTGCCAAACAAATATTTTTAGGTAACGCATTGTCCCTGACCTTACTAGGAGGAGCATGGAAATCCAATATCGGATGTGAATGAATATATTATCGACATAGCTTACATTCCTACTGAAGATGGTCAGCCGCTCTGGCTAAGATTCTACTACCAAACTGGGCCATATGATAAAACAAGAAAAATGGAAACTACCCTCTGCAACGATCTACTGAATAATTATGACTGGAAGGAGGAGAAAATCAATAACTTCTAGATATACCATCAAGAGACCCGATAGATTGAGGCTCCCTACAATAGCCTACAGATAGATGGAAGATTTGACAAATTATGGAACAACGAACATCTGGATTTCAATGAGAGCCCTGAAAAGGATTCTAGTTCGGAAGAAGTTGAGTCACAGTTAGATGAAAGGGTGCAACCAGAAGAAAAAATACAAGACACCTCAGCGTAGCAAGTGGGGAAGGCATTCAAGTAACCTATTAAGGTCTCCTCTAACATACGTGTCAATATATCGAGTGCAAGGTCTTCACTGACTCACACCTGAAAATCAAGGAGAGCTATGGAAAATTCACTAAAACAATTTGAAACCACAATGATTGATAACTCACCAGTAGAGAAGCTACAATGAACCGAGGCACTTTTTGGAGAATTTTCACAAAACCCAGATGCAAGCAAGGAGCCAACAACATACTGAGAACCACAATCGTTCACACCACAAGTATCTCTTTCCCCCTCTCCTATATTTCTGCAAACCATGGTTGACCCCGTTGCATCCATAACACCTCTTATTTCATGTACTGGCCAATTCATTTCAACCTCTACTTCAATGATCACAGAGGGCTTTGCACCATTTTCCCATGCAGCCCCTTTTTCCCTTACTCCCCCACAATACCTCACACCATTCGCCTTGTCCCATTCCACATCCCAAAGTGTCACACACTCTACCCCTGCTACCCTTATGGATACATCCCTTGCCACAAAAATATTGGATCCGATCCACTCTTCCCAACATATGGAGACCTTCATGAATCTGCTTCTTTTGAGTCCTCCTAGTTCGTAACTCGGTTACTAGAGTATCCCACCTTTCTCGCCCTAGACGGTTAAAATTCCAAAGAAGAAGTCGCTTGGGACTGATGTTCTTTCATTCCTTTTATCCCTTCCTCCTGATGCACCTTTTGTAGGTGGACTCATCAAATTGCCCACGGAATTCCTATCAGAAGGTGATAAAAATAAGCAAGCATGAGCGATTAGAACCCAGAAGAGAAGAGCTAAGGATGTTAAGAGACCAATAGAGCCAAAGATACATATTTTTTTCCATGAGGCTTAGTAGTCACTACACTTTGCGACTATGTTCCCAACTATTAGCAAACCTCAAGGAGAGATGCAACCGGATGATTATAATATGTACATTGTGGGGCTCAACTTAAGTATCACCCAACCACAGAACAAGGTGGAACTCATTGAGGAAACACAATGGGTAGTGACCATCGGTTTTCTTAAGACCGGTCACCAACCCAAGAAAAAGGAAGAAGAACTAAAAAACCTAAGGGATAGAGTCGATGTCTTGCTTTCCAAGGAAAAAGATATGGAGGCTTATTTTAAGCACCTATCCTAGTAGAGGGAGATGGAAGAAGCAAAGATCCAAGAAGAATTGTCTAAACTTCGATCACTCAACCCTAATCTGGTCACTGAGTTGCAACAAAAGAACCAAGAATATTAGGATCAATTGGTGAAATTGGGGATGTACATATAAGAGAAAGATTAAGAAATCCATCATTTTGAGCTACAGATGCAGTAAAGAGATGCAGATTTCTAGAGCCACTGTGCTCAATTTGAGAATGAAATTACGGAGCTTAAGTCTACAGTAGAGCAACAAGCAACAAACAAAGAGCGATCTGAGACTAGCTGGCTCATAGAGTCACAAATCCTATAGGGGCAACTAACCACAACCAACCAAAAGGTTGCAGAGCTCACACAAGATATAGAATAGAGGAATGAGGAAATCACCCTATTGAAGGACTCAGCCTTACCCTCAGGCGATCAGACAAACCTTCTTTAGAGATCCCAATAGTTGCATCTTTCATATTGAGAAAGCATGAAGGCCTTCTGCCTAACTCTTCAATCAACTTTTTAATTTATGGCGAAGGCAATAGACCTAGGTAGGAGAGTTCGCAAGATGATCATACAATTTCCTTAGTCCGTCGAGAAAAAGGTTCCAGAGGTTGAGAGATTATTAAATAAGTTATATCAGGTCTCGAAGGAAGTCTTGGAAAATCTAGGGATTGAGGACTGAAGAACTGCTGCTAAAACAACCAACAAGGTCATCCAATTCCATGCAGATATTCTTCATTCTAGAGAATGTGTCACAAGGCTAGAGAAAACCATGAATGGCATGCGGGCCAGGTTCTCCCACCTAGCTCAGATGGGCCTACCTTCTCCATTCCTTGAGGATGAGTTAGTAGCCATAGTGGAGCATATTACAGAAAGGATTGAAGAAAAGAAACGAGATGTGTCTACCTTTCAGGATTTTGAGAACATCACTCAGCCGATCGCATATTTTCTTTTTCAATTCGATTCAGGTCGATATACTGTCGGTGCTACCTTACAAAGAAGTGATCGAGCTACATGGAGTGCATGAATCTTTGTGTGAATTATTGCCTCCATCTAAGGATAACTGGTTGCCCCTTCACGCTGCCCTCTCTAAGCTCTGACCACGCCATCCGATGGATAAGTCTATGGTCTACAAGCCAAAAAATTGTGGGTTCCTTGTTCCGTGAGTGAAACGCCCCTGATAAGTCATCAAAAGGTGTGAATGCATAATTCCCAAGCTCCCTTTGGGTGAGTTTATTTTTCCCTAAGTACTTGCAACACCTCAATGAATAAATAAGCATATCGGTCTCCTTTTGCACAAAGGATTTTGCAAATATTGCCACGTATCAGCCGAGTACTCATCACAAGGTTTCCTTCAGTCGCTTTTCAAATATCTTGCATCAGGCTTCCATGTGTCATCCCTTCACAACATTTTGTGCCTCTTTTCATCACTCCCCTTTCAGGTCCCAATCACATGCCATGTAGCATTAGTGTGCGTATATATTTGTGGCAGACCCCATCATGGACACAATATGCTCAAGACCTCCATGTGTCTTCATAAAGCAGGTTCTTTATCACTTCAGGAAAGGATAGAAATTTGGCCCCCTATAGGTTGCTTTGTGATCTCCTAAAGAAATTCACCATGGGAGGAGGCCAGGCAGGTGACAACCTTTCACCAGTTGCTATGTTCTATAATTTCTGCCATGAATCGATTGCACGTGTCAAATGCTCTGGTCTACTGGGACCACCACCATCATTCATAAGGGATGCATCTAGCCCTTGAATGTCTTTGTTCATAGCCTGAATAATTTCCATTGAAATGACCAAGGGAAAATCATTGCTAATGCATCATTGCTCATAATCAAAGCATCTTTTCTATTACTTGTTCGACAAGCTAGAATTTCATTATAAACACTGCTTCTCTTTTCGAAGCATGGGGTTATAATTTTAGTTCAGAGTTGGGAAAAGGAATTGATAGAAGAACCAGGCCTTTAATTTCTTTATTAGATTATTGTAAAGAATTCACAAACTGTGTTATTGTTTGGCCTTTCTGTTTTCTTTGATATTTGATAAATTTCACTGTGTCATTATTGTACTAGATGTTTCATTCCCAGACTTCTATAAATTAATACAAGTTTTCTAGTAAAATGTATGAAGTTATTTTATGTCATATGATGAATCACTTAGGCCTCTATTTTTATTCTGCCATTCTAGAATGCAACAAACTACTCACAAGCCCTTAAGTCATCCCCAAGATATATTTTCTATGCCGCACATCTAAATCTTGATGTATCGATTTAGTTAGATCTCTTTTTTTTATAGTGACTTCCTTTTCCCATTTTCAAAACCCCAGTTATAGAAGAAGCCAACTTATTTAAAATCCGAAGGTTACTCAGTTTGGCACAATAGGTGCCCCCCTAAAACTGCGTTTCCCATAGAGGGCTGCTACCTTGCTGATTTTTGGCATCAATAGTAACTAAGTGCATTATTTCACATTTCATACTTTCTCATTTCATTTCATCATTTGATTTAATTATGTACAAAGGAGTTTGACCAAGGCAAACCCCTATACCATAACAATCAACATTTCCTTCTCTCTTTGTGTGTTTACAGATTTAGGTGTCTTGAAAGCTTGGAGATCATTGAAGAGTGGATTTAAATCTTGTTGAAAACACCTCCTTGTTGGCTAGGGAAAAAATTCCATTAAAAGTATCTTACAAACCGAAAATCAAAGTTTTAGATCTAGACACTTGGAGAAGAAAAAAGTGTAGACCGAGACCTCCATATTCCACTTTCAGACTTCTCAAAAGGCTAAAAGGGACTAGGTCACCATTAGTGGTGACCTAGTTCCACCATACATGCATTTATGGGTTTTTTGTAGATTTGAGTACCCTTTTGGCATAAATGGGTTATGATAGATTTTCATAAAAAGAGGACTAGGTCACCCAGAATGGCATAAATGTCCCAATGGACCTTTGCATTAGATTCTTCAAGTTTTTCAAATTTGCATGCCATCCCTCTTCAACCTCTAGTTGCACATCTTACTTCCCCCTCATTTCTGTTACAGTTTGTTTACATTTCTTAGGTCATTTGCATATCATAATGTGTTTTCCAACATAGTTTCATTTCCTAGATTTTACATTACTAGTTAGTTTCTATTTTCCATTTCCAAAATTTAAGGCATTCCACACACATCACTTTAAGCCCCTAACCCCCTTCAATGAACACCAAAAATACCTTAGTGCGAAAGAGAGAACTATTCCTCAACCTAAGCTTCTAGGTGAAAAACCCTGGAAGCTCATTGGGGGATCCTCTTTCCCTATTTCATTTTTGGTGGTTCAAAAGAGTATATTTTCTTGAATTTTTCTTGCCTCATGCCCCATGATGGGATACATAAAACTGTTGGCATAACAATTAGCACCTCTAGAGTGCGAGTTGGTACAAACAACTATGCATAGTGCGTAATGATTGCTCTTCAAATTAGGAGGGGGAGCTCCCTCTTTTGCTGATATGCATGAAAAAGTAAAGTATTCTAAATCCTATCTCTTTGAGTCAGCTGGAAGAGGCACAAGGTTAAGGAAACCAAGAATGTTGCATCTAAGGATTTTCTCTAGTTTTGTGGACCTTAACTACAACTAAAAAATAAATTCTTCTAAACTATCCTATTCCCTCAAGAAAAATAGAGCATTAATAATTAGGAGTAGGAATGTGTTTATACGATAAAATCTACAACAGGATTTCCAAGGAGGAGGAATTGATTTCCGAGGCATAGGGTGCTATAAATTTTATTAGGCATGACATCAAACGATAAGCTTAATCACTAAATTTCCAAGGAGGAGGAACCCCTTTCTGAGGCGTAGATATGCAACTAGCTTATTAGTAAGGACACATAGACGATAATTATTTTCACTAAATTTTCAAGGAGGAGGAACCCCATTATGAGGCATAGATTGAAAGAAAAATTATTAACACAACACAAAGTAAGAAAACTAGGACATCAAATTGTATTGGCGAGACATACATACAATAAATGATGAAACTAGCAACCCCATTTAACTAATATGAACAAACAACATAATAATAAAATTTAGGTTAGGTCGCTCAACTATTTATTATAACACTAACATCTTGTGAACAAATACAAGAAAAATAATATTACAGGCAAGGTGGGCTCAATGTATATTACTATCATGTGCAAAATTTATTTACAAATGAGCTGAAAGCTCTTATTTATAGACATCAAAGGTGTAGGGAACCCTAAAATCACCTTGAGTCAACTATAGTCTCGGAACATGCAATATTTATTATCTAAGTCTAAAAAAATGAAACTATACAGTTAACTGGAAAGCTACCATCAGTTAACCGATACAAAGAAGACTAAATGAACATATGCAACATGCACGTCCTTATTGAAAAGAGAGATGACTAATAACTACCATCAGTCAACTGGTCCTAACTGAAAGTCCATCCTCCTATGAAGATATCTCCAAGAATGAGATAGGCATGCATGAGATCAACAATCAGAACTCAAGAAATGACATTGATTTAGTTGATGCTTCTAACTCATTCGCATAAATAACTACAAGATTTAATTGGTTGTCTACTACAAGCCATCTCTATCTATCACCTCATCTAGGAACTTGTCAATGGTCACATCCTTTGGCACTCTGACGTTGTCCATGATGATGAACTACCTATTCAACTCCTTCTCTCCATCCTTGATCACCCTCTGACTCTCTCTAAATTTTTTAGGCACCTTGTTGAAACTGGTAGTCATCACTAAGAAGTTATCCAAATTGGATGCCTTAGGATCACCATCAAGATCGCCATGCACCAAATTTTGGAACTCAGTTTGCACAACCTCAATATTAGTGTAGGCAACAACTTCATGAAGATAATGGCATGGGATTTGAGTGACTTTGGCGCCTCCATAAATGGAATGATGATATATCTTCTATTTGTAGCTTGATACTTTTGACACTTTTCTTGATTCTTCTCAACGGAAGAGTGTTGCATGATGAAACCAAATTTTTTTACCATGAACACTCTAGTTGTGATAAATGCACACGAACTCACCACACACATAGAATTCCAATGGTATCAACCCTCTAAACTGACCTTGGAAGGAAATCAACTATATGAGGTATGAAACCATGTGGACTTTGAGTGACTACGCCTGCAAATTGTCTAAATGAACCCTCTTGATGCCCTTGATGCAAAATGATGTCATCTTTTCTTATGAAATCATGAATTAAGACCAACTTGGTCTTCAATTTAGTTTGAGTGAACTGCCTTCTAAAAAACTTGCCTATTGACTATAAACGGGACTACATTCTAACAACTTTTTCAGAAAGCTAAAAATAGCTTCTAACGAGGCTAAAAATAGCTTGTGGAGGGGCAATTTTCATAAAAATTTATGAGATGTGGATTTTGTAGAGAAAATAATTCTAAGAAAACCCACAACGTTAGAAATTCAAAAAAATGCCTTTTGCCTTGGCATGCAAGAGCTAAATTCAGTTGAGAGCTTTAGTGGCCATAGGGGGTTCCCTAGAAAAAAATTGCAAGGAAAACTAGCATATGGGTATTGTAGGCGGTGATTAGCTAAAAAGACCTAAATCATCTATTTTTCAAAAAAATTGAGTTTTAGGCCCACATGCAAAAGGTTTTCAATTGAGAACTGCAGTGGCTATAAGGGTATTGAGGGCAATTTTTCCCAAGAAAAATAAAAACATGGGTTTTGTAAGCAATGGAATTCTAAGCCAACCTAGATGATTCAATTTTGGAAAAAAATGCATTTTAGGCACACATGCAAAGAGATGTTAAAAAAAAGCACGTGCTCTATAATGGAGGCAGCGGGATAATTTTCTCAATCTAATATAAGACATGGGTTTTGTTGTTGTCGCTGAAATAGATGAACCTAGATGATCTATTTCTGAAAATTTTGCCATTTACTTTGACATGCGGAGAATACCTAAGATGAGAATAGAATAATTTAAGACAAAAGATAGAATTTTTGTGTTTCTTCTTTTGTAAAAATCGCCAATGCTTGAACTAGATTTGATGTAACCTACATGCAAACAGAAAATGAAGTCTATAATATCCTTCCTTTGAACATTCTGGATCTAACACCACGAAGAAAATTGAATTTTGACATCTATAGCACCTTCAGATCATTATTTTCTCAAGATAGGTATGTTTTATCGCACTCACAATGAAGAATAAATGGACACCATAGCTTCAATAAATAAGAACTTATAATTAAAGATGTCATAAATGCATGCACAGTCTTGGAAATGATTCTTGTCCTCTGATTGGTCATTCAAAACACATTCCTAACTTGTGATTGGTCAAAAAATAGTTAACTAAATGAAGAATTTTCCCTAATTAGGGTGCCACCTCTAACATGCACATGCAAAAAGAACTCGCCTAGTTACAAGCTAAAATAAGCCAAGAAGAAGTCAACTTGAAAAGAGTTGAACTAAAGATCTAATTTTAGTTAATTGTCTCCACCTTTAAAGGGCCACCACTTCTCTTGAGTTCAAAAATCCAACCTTTGAATTTAGGCACCTCTTTCTAGACTTAGCCATTTTCATGAAAATTTGGATTTGAAAACCTCACCGGAGCTGATGTTTGATCACTTATTTTGATTGACTGAAATGTTGGATTGACTGATTGATAGTTTCATTGAAGAGTAGGATCAAATCTGACAAGAGTCTCCTTAAGGTTGCAAAACCTAGTTCAACCATCTAAGGCCTCAAAATGCAGGGCACGCCTGGCTTTCAGGGGCGCTTTTGACCTCAAACTTAGAATAAATTTTAATGCATTTTCATCATTTTCAAATTTATTCTAAGCTAACTTCACTTCACGTTTCTCGATGCCCAACAAAACTTCAAAACTAGCTGACAGGCTCACTATGGAGCTGGCTAGATTTTCAACAAGAGCTCTTGGAGAGAACTTCTCATAAAAACATCATCTGACAACTTAAAAATAGGGGCGCCTCTCGCCTCCAAGGTGCTTTTCTTCCCAGACTTCTAGCCATTTTTTAAACTAGCTAAAAACCACTTAAACTCCCGCTACAGGCTAATAACAAGTCCTCTGACTTGGTTGAGGTATGCAATGGAAAGCTGGAACCAACATAGATGGGATGAGTATCTGAGATGATAAAAAAGACCGAGTTTAAGGCTCTGAAACCTTGGGTGCCCCTAACCTCCAAGGGCACTTAAATTTCCATTTTTGAACATTTTTGAACATGACTGAAACCCTATGTCCGACTCATGATATCAAAAACTCAACAAATTTGATTCACCCACTAAAGAATGCATTGCTAAGCCAAATCAAGTCTAAGACAAACATCCTAGGTGTTGTTCAAGATCAGAAAATTTCATCTGGTGCTTCAAAATGAAGGGTGCCCCTGGCTAAGAGGCACACTTTTCACTCCAATGTTGGTCATGTTTTCATTTCCCATATTTCACATTTAATCGAGCCATTTTCATGTGCTAGACATATCTATCAAACTAGCTAGCTGACTCATCATGAAGCTAATAGGATAAATCTCAGAAAGTTCATCTGGACCTCCAAAATCAAGGGTACCCTTGGCTGACAGGTGCGATTTTGCTCCATAAAGAATTTTTTTTAGCATTTTCACCATGATGAAAATCCCCTTCGAGACAAAGCATGAATTCAAACATATCTCGCCATAGAATATTTATAGGAGCATTCCAAGCTTAGATTTCGACACTTGGCACCTAGCCATCTACCATTGTTGACCTCAAAGATCTTAACTTTTCATTTGAAAAAATGAAAACTACCCTCCAAGCTTATGTTGAGTTTTAAATGAATCTGACTTCACCATTGTGGTTGTGAAGCAAAATAAGCCAATCAAAACAATTTTTAGGGTTTTTGACCTAAAAATAAGGGTCCAGAAACCCTAATTTTCATTTTTTTAAAATTTGCTTCTTGACACCCAACTAACTCAAAGTCCATACTTGATTTTCCCAAAAACTATGTTTTGACATCATTTTAACAAGGTTTAAACCATTTTAAGCAAAATACCTTAATGAAGCAAAAAAATTGGTTTGGGTACAACAATGGATTAAGGATAATGTTAGTCACATGATTTTATTTCATTCCTTGTTTAGATGGGAACACGTAAGGTTCAATGGTATCATTTTTTTATGGTGGAAATTTAACGAGGTTCATTTATTCATTCAATAATGTTTTATTCTTTTTCAGCCAACCGACGAGCAATGGGACAATGTCTATGCTTACACTCCTTAGCACTTCTATTCCTTCTTGAACAAGTTTTAATTTTTGAAGGGGTAAAAGGGGGTTTATATACCATCGATCTCTTTTCTTCCTTTGGAGGAGGAACTATAGGAACCACAAAGGGTTGGGAAACCACTATATCTTCAAGGGTATATAAATTTATTTTTCTTTTGGAGGAAAAAAGGTAACTATATAGTAATCTCTTGGTATTTTATATGATATCAAAGTTGTAACCATAGCATATATGTCTGGTGTACTTAGGAGGACATCCAGTTCAGACATGGGTTCATCCATGACTTCTGGAGCAGGAGGAACAACCATTAAAGTTATCATAGGCCGATTATCCTTGGGTGAGATTTTACTAAGAAATAACTTAGCTATACACTTAGATTTAAATTTTTGATATGATATAAAAAAAATCCTCACAAGGCTTAATAGGTTCCATAGGTTGAGGAAGAAAACAATGCAGTGAAAACTTTCCATGGGAAGCTAAAGGTTTAAACCCACTATGGTGAACTATATATATTTGATTTTCAAATGGGAACTTTATGCATTTATGGATTACCAACTAGTTTTAATTCATGGATCATATCCATGGATAACCTAGTTGAACACATGAAACTTATCTAACATTGGTATGATGGTGAATGAGATGTATCCAACTTATTTTGGGACTACTTAGAGTGGGAGAGTTATTGAACTTATGTAGGGTGAATGAAACCATCATGATTTTTTAACCATTCTTTTGATTGTTCATAAGATTCTTTATAAAGTTCATGCACAAATAAGAATTCTTCAGTGATCACATTCTCTCGATACATGAGATCAATGAGTATCCCTGGTGTAGGTTAGTTATTAATACAACTGGTGATATAGAGATGACCATTTAGTGCATGTATGGATGCATCAATATGTGTAAAAGCAATGTTAGGTAACAATGTGGCTTGACCCTTATGATATTGAACCTCTATTGCGTTAACAATAGTTGCTAGATCATCATCATGATGCATATCATCACTAGTTTGCACAAAGTTGGATGTATGATTTGGCATTAGATTTGTGAAAAAACCATATTTGTGTCACTTGTTTCCTTTCTAAGAGTTTGACATAGTTCTAAAATTTTACCTATTGATCTCATATGATTGGTAATGAAAATGGTGAAGTCGACACTCATAAATGTAGAGGAAGTGAGAAGTGCATTTGATAACATCATTCCACTAATATATCCAACTTGTCTCAAGCATGTGACATGGATCTAAATTCTAAACATGTTGAACATAAGTCGATGTGGCTTTGTAAGAAGAAACATGTTTATAAAAATCAAGTCATTATGGTTTTGGATTTGAGAAGTTTTCATTCAATGTAAAACTATATCAAATAACCATTTAAAAGTAAAAAGCATATGAAATAATGGTCTAAAAGGAAATTTTGACAAAGGCTCAACTAGTATGGAAAATGAAGCAATAGAAAAGAAATACTAAGTTCGTAAGATCAAACCACTTAAGGAATCTATTAGGGCCTAGTTATATAATTCTCAATGTGTATCAAGTTATATGATTATTAAAACATCTAAAATAGGGATAAGAAAATCTCCAATTTATTTTTTTACAAAGTACTAGGTCTCTCTTTTGATAGTTTTACTATACATAAGCAAGGCCAAGCACATTTTTCATAGGCCATCTCAAATGTATTGAGATCCCCATACTAATCAAGTTGGAAAAGTCATCAAATCCATAATGCATCTCCAAAGAGTAGATCATTCAATATCATTCAACACATAAACATTAATAAAACCAAAGGAATGATTATTAATGTTGAAAAGAGCCCACAATATATAGTTAGTGGAATGACATCCTTGGTTGACTAAAATTTGATGCCATAAAGGTGAGAAAAAGGTGATGATACCACCCTAGCCTATTTCATGATTGCTACACAAAAAATAAATGGCACACCAAATAACATTAAATGCAACAAAAAGTGAAAAAAAACCTCTTGCAAACAAATATTGTCTACAGCTAATTTTTTTTTCAAGTTTCATGTACACAATACTTCCTTGGGCATTGTGCACATAGAGATTTAGAACATTATAAGGCATATAATTCATGAGTGAGTGTTGAGGGTCGTATCCTCACTATTCAACACATTTAGAGCTAAATGGTTGTGAACTACATAAAATCATCCTTTAAATTAAAAGTACACATCTAAATGAATGGATCAAAAGGCCATTATTTCTTTGGAACATGCTCTCCTTCTTCTAACAACCCATGTGGGTTGTGAGATCTTTATTGAATCACCAAAGGTAGGAAATGTTGTAGGTAGCAATGAGCTCTTGAGATGACAAACTAAGTAAAATTTGGTTTATTTGCCTCACCAAATGTTTCCTCAAGAAAAAAAAAATAGATTCCCTATGGTTTGAGATTTTGAAACTACACCTTGAGTTATCAACGAATGATTGTTAGATTTGGGAAAATGATTAGGTGGAGCACCACTATTAAGTGAGTACTCTTGGATTTTTGATTGGCTATCATAGACCATCCATTTTTTTTTAAGGAAGAGGAGTTTCAACAATATGTTGAGTGGAAATTTTATAATATGAAGAGACCAAAGGAAATTTCTAAAATTTATTGTTAGAGGATTAAAAATAGTAACAAGGATATAACAAGTTTAAACAAAAGATGCATTGAATGTGGCTCATTTCATCAATTTGCATATCAACCTTGAGGTCCTTACAAAGGCCAACTTCAACATAAATGATTTTTAGGGTTGAGCCAAAAATAACTTAGTTGGTTCAACATAAATGAAATTGCATAAAGATGAGGCTATTTTGGTAAAGCAATTCTAACACAAGGGCAACCCAAGAAACTCTAGCTAGATAGGGAAACAAATATTTCTTGTCATAAACAATGAAATATTAAATCTAGGGGGAGAACAAAAGCAAGGAAGAATGAGCATACTAAGGGCCATGTTTGAGAATAGTTTCAACATAGCTAGTTGTGGTAAAATGTAAAATTAGAAAACCCTTGAATAAGTTTTACACAACTTCAAGGTAAATCCCATATGAGACCCAACCCTTGGTCACCCAAATTTTAAGCATGATTTTATGGATAACTCTTCTCACAAAATAGCCTTGCAAAGTAAAGTTTTCTAACAGATAATGTACATTATCAATCTCTACAATTCTATGAGCATATATCATATAAGAACTTGTGGACAAATTTCTTCAGTCATTCAGTCATTATCATGTGCCATCAAACTTTCAATTCTACTCGTGATTGCATAATTAGTAGAAATTGAGACCATTTTAAAAAGACAAAAAAAATGCCCATAATATTGTAGTCTAGGGGTCACCACAATAAATGTAAAAATGTAATGCCAATTTTAATATGACATGAGAATGACACACTTTAACAACAAAAAAATCGAATCCCTCGCCAAAAACAAAATACTTTTTGGAAATAGTGATCAAGACATGGAAATGCCCTAAGCGAATCTTGACTTGCCCGATATTGCCTTGTGCCGAACGCTCGATTCACACACGTAAAGGCACGAACTTTTGAAAAGTTAGTCACAAAGTAGGAGTGGAGAAGCTTTTCGCGCCACAAAGCGTATTCTGTGGACTTGGGTTGTTGAGTTCTTATCGCTTTGTAAGCATGTCGCATTATCAGTGGACCAACAAAGGGATGAGGATGTCGCCCTGACCACAACTCCGATGTCCCTTGTCTTTACGTGTTTTCGTCAATGCGTGCTTGATATTCAGTAATGCATGTGTTCTCGTCAAATGTACAATTTTCTATCACTCATATGATTGTTTATGATGGGTTTCCTTGTTTTCAGAAGGCCTTATCATTAGGGTAAGTAATGATCTGACTTCTTGTGGTATTGAAGTGAATAAGTTACTTAGACATGAGCAATCCACACGGACTTGCCAAGCGGACCGTTTATGACGACCATACTTCATTCGGAGTAGACAAAACGAGAGCGACGGCCATTGTAGAGTACCCGAGTGGACTGAAAATGATGGGCAGAGTGTTAGGGATGTCAATATCGAAGGAGCAGTGCAGCTAACCTACCGCGGGTTGGTTGCCGGCTTGTTGATTGGAACTCTCTTCAGTATTATAGTTATGAATCTGAGTCTCACTGCCGGACTCGCTCCAGCAATGGATGTTACTGCGGGGCTCTTAGGATTCGTCTTGACAATAAGGGAGAGGGATCGATGGTGGTGAGGGTTATGTTGTGCCGGGGGTCAGGGTTTACGTCATTCAATTTTTTTTTCAAATCTAAAATAGTTCTCCTGGCAACTTGAAAAAATTATGGGGAAAAAATTATGCACATTTTTCAAGGTTTTCTTACCATTTTTCGAAATCCACATTTTTCGAGCTCAAAAGTGGCGTCATTCGATAGTGGACACTTGGTCGTTGTAAAGTGTTTTTTCGCCATGTCGGTTCTAGCAAACTTAACTCCCATTTACTACGTATTAATTACCCAACATTCTTCCACCATTGGCCTTTTTCCCATTCACTTCGGCATGTGTTTCATTTGGTAGGTTTTGCTTTTGCTTCACGGCTACGCTATTCATGCTTGGCATCTGCACTTTAAGTCGTCCATTGCAAGACCAGTGGTGGTTCACATCGCGACCAACGGTGGTGCGGTTATAGACGAGTGGTGGTGATGCATATTTCACAGTTTTTGTGTTTTACAACACCTCCTTCGCCAAAACCAAAAATAACTAACTTTTGTCATCATAGATGAGGTTGTCTTCCAACCTCACAAGGGCA
The DNA here is from genome assembly GCA_007115665.2 of Sequoiadendron giganteum. Classification (NCBI taxonomy): domain Eukaryota; kingdom Viridiplantae; phylum Streptophyta; class Pinopsida; order Cupressales; family Cupressaceae; genus Sequoiadendron; species Sequoiadendron giganteum. The sequence goes on along the minus strand of VCHN02000014.1, from coordinate 168,851,205 downwards.
ATATCTATCCATGGCATTTTTTTTCGAATTTTGTTATATGTTTTTACTATAACTAGCATGTGACCAGCCGACTAGAAGAAATATGCATAGATATATTGACAGTGTTTGAAGTTATGATATGCTTGACTGTTCAAGGTTTCTTGCAGCTATATTATGATCGGTTGTGTATACACACACATATATGTATATAGACATATATATGTGTGTGTGTGTGTGAGTCAAAAAAAATATACTGCAACAATATTGCACCTATATTATGACCGACTGTGTGTATATATACATATATATATGTGTGTGTGTGTATATATATGTTTGTGTGTGTGTATATATACATATACACACAAACAACCATAATATATTATTATTATTTAGTTTTTGTACTCTACAATTTAGATAAGTATATTGATATTATTTGTGGTTATGATAAGCTTCACTATTAAGGGTTTCTTGCAGCTATATTATGCTTGACTATGTATATATATATATGTGTGTATGTGTGTGTGTGTGTGTGTGTGTGTGTGCGCATAGCTAGTCAAATAATATATAATGCATATTGAAATATCTGTAAACAATGTATGCAACCCACCCTGTTAAAGGTATCATGCACCTATTGTTTGGCCGATTGTGTATATATATACATACCATTTATGGGTTTTATAAGGTGGACTCTTAAGAGTTTCATGCACCTATGGTTTGGTTGACTATGTCCTCCACTGCCGTGAACCCTTCAGACAACATTACCCGCTCCCCCATCATCCTCTCATCCCCTTCGATACTATTTTCACCTTTGTTGGTATGGTCAAATTTTTGTTATCAATTTACATGCATGTATAGGATTTCCATCCTAATTTGATAATAATTTTAGTTATCTAAATTTACATAACATATTAATATTATAAATGTATAGATGTGTATGCATGTATGGCATACATACATACATACACACATACAAATGAATTGCCATACATACCATACATACATACATATGTATGGAAATTCAAATGTATGTACATACATAATTCATATCTATGTATGTGCTTTAGGCAAATTAACCGCTAGCAATTCACCATCGAAAAGTTCACCGTCGGAAAATTCACCATACGAAAATTCACTCCAATGACAAATTCACCTCAAGGAAAATTTACCACCAGCAATTCACCGCCGTTGAAAATTCATCACATATACAACTAGAAAATTTGATTTATGATAATAAAAATGAACATTTTTCAATATATTTTATTTTATTCTAATAATCCAATTATACAATATATTAAAAAAATTTCAAAGTGAAATATATATTAAAAAATGTTAATGCAATGAATTTTTTGTGGTGGTGAATTGTTGGTGCTAAATTTTCCTTGAGGTGAATTTGTCATGGCAACGAATTTTCCTTCGGTGAATTTTCCAGGGGTGAATCACTAGTAGTGAATTTTCCTAGAGTCATATGTATTTCATGCAGGATAGATAGGATGTAGTGTTCAATTTATATAGTGTTCAATGTATGCTTATTTTTCATACATATCTTGATTTCCTTCAGTAACATTTGCATACATACATATCATTCCACCTATCATCCTTACTTTATAGCTACTTTAAGAATGTGTAATTAGCTATGCCACTTTCAAAAACACATACACATAGTTAGCCAAAAAATAGGTGCACGAAACCCTCAACAGTGGAGTGTATGATATCCTCCAATACTGTCAATATAAATATGAAAATTGCAAACTTACTGTTTAGGTGAAAAATAAGGTAGGCCCAAATGCATGAACAAGAGGATCTACCACTTATTTTTCTATGTAAATTATGTAAATTAAGATGCCAATAACAATAATAAATGCAACCTAATTGTTATAGCAACTATGGGGGATGTTGTTAGGGGGTGATCCCACAATAGTGGTTTACAATTTTTGGGCAAATTGGACACTGCAATTATTATTTTTAACTAAATCTTCACTTTCGGGCTCTTGTAGCGGCTAAACCGTGAGGAATTTGAAAATGATGCAAACTAGAATCTCATCACATTTTGTCTGTAGATTCTAAAAATATTTTTTTCAAAATTTTTGGAATCAGATTGCACTCTTTTTTTCATCTCCCACGAAAACTAGTTTTTTCCATAAAACAACATTTTTAGAAAATGACGCTCACCGTATACAACATAACTTTTTTTGTATGAAGGATAAAATTCTAATTTTTTCGAATTTAGATTTTTAACTACGATATTTAGCACTTGCATTTGGTCTCATAGTTTTTTATTGAATATTTTTTCCTTAATCAAGTTTCAAAGTCAAACCAATTGCAATTCAAACATATGCGGATTGTATACAACATAACTTTTTTTGTATGAATCGAAATTCAAATTTTTATTTTTTAATGGATCAAGGACATCAATACCCAGCCTGGGCATATTTTTAAAAAAATTATTTTGATAATCTGCTATTTTTCCACATGTGCAGACCAGAGATTTTGATTTTCAGTGAAAAACTTATGTTTAATAAAACTAAAAAATAAAATACATAATAAAAGCAAATCATATTAAAATTATATTCGACGGATAGCTCATTCTGAGGACTATCATTATCTAGTTGGGTTTCTGAATTTTTCTGCATTTTCATTTTCAAATTTAGCTTCAAACGACGTTTTTTTACAAAAAAATTAAATTTTTGAGGAGATAGGGGAAGAAGGGTGTTCGACCGAACATAGGTTCGGTCGAACCTCTTAAATGGGTTCGGCCCAACCTATGTTCGGTCGAATGTCTTAAAGGAGTTCAGTCGAACCTAGTTCACTCGAACCCCTTTAAAATAATGAGGGAAATTAAGGGGGTCCAGGAAAATGACAGGGTTTTTTTTTTAAATCCCTATTAAGGGGGTTCGACTGAACCCTAGTTTGCTCGAACCCCTTTATTTTAATATTTCAACTCACATGTCAATGGGGTGCGACCGAACCATGTTAAAGGTTCGGTCAAACAATTTGGTTCGACCGAACCCCTTCACTTTGTGTAGAGGGAAAAATGACTTTTCCCTTCCTCCACAAAAGTGTTCACCACTTATGTGGGTTCACCCTAGGGCATAAAAAGTTGTGTACCTAGCCAGAAAGTTGTTTTTGAGCTATAAAGGACTCATTCAACTTTAGTGGTGAATGGGTCCCAACGGGGGTTCTAGAAACTAACTTCTATGTTTGACTCCTCTCAACCTGCACTTTCAAATCCTAGGTTTTCACAATTTCAAGCCCTACTTGAGACTCATTCACCTTTAGTGGCGAATGGATCCTCTTAGGCTTTAAGAAAACTGACTTATAGGTTTTTTTCCTTGATATTTGCACTCTCAAATTCCCTATTATCAACTTCTTGGAGCTTGTATGCAATTATGTAGCTTTGATTCCTTGATTTTTCACTTTGAATGACAACTTTTTCAACTTGACAACTTTGATAATATTTCTCCAAACTTGCTCCACTTGATCATCAACCTGTAAATCTGCAATCACTCATTCGAGGGCAGAAAAACTTTTTATTTGTTAGCGAATGGGAGTTTTCCTCAGTCAAACCCCTTTTAGGTAATTAAACCAAATGATGAAATGAATGTAATGAAGCATGCAATATGAAATTTGCAAATGATATCACCTTGGATGTTGTATTTTGAAAAAAATTTGCATACTAACATGTAGTGGCCATGAAGAATGTAGATCTTGGATGTGAAATGATGCTTGTAAATATATCCTCAATGCAACATTCGCTATCTTAGCTCAACCACATGCATGAATGCATTAAACCCTTAACATGATGATATGATCCTGAATTTCTACAATAAACTCTAGAAATCTATCTTGTAATGCCCTATGAATTCTCTTGTGAACTCCAATTCACTGTAAGGATGCTCTCTCAAAGTTGCTAGGTGAAATAATGTGAATTAACCCATTATTTATACTAAATTGGGAGATTAAACCCAAAATTCAAAGAATTCAAGCCGACCTCATATTTGGGTATTAAAAATTAAGGAGCATGCCACAATTAAATGCAAAAAGAGGGGTCCTATTAAGGGAGGACCCATTCACCACTAAAGGAAAATGGGTCTTGGCACAATTTCCAGGACCAAGCTTTGAGAAGGTGAAATAACATCAAAAACCAACCTAAAAAATGTAAAGAAAGGGGTGTCATATGTGGAGAGGACACACTGCGCCAATAAAGGCAAATGGGTCCTAGCAACACTTTTCAAGACATTAGATTTGCCAAATTAAATGTCATACAATATCATTATTGGGTTTCAAGATAGATCCTTGAAAAGGGGGCTTGACTTTGAATTAAAGGGGTCAATTAAACTCAATTAACCACCATTAATTAAGGAGACCTGAGATAAATGTGAAAGTGTGTTACAACACTTTACAACACCTAAATATGGTACAAGTTAAATATATTTTATTAAAAGTGGCCCACTAGGCTTAATTAATTAAATAAATCCTAGAAAAGTGTGAAAGTGTGTTCCAACACTTTACAACACCCTTGCGAAGGATCAATTAAGGCATATTTTAATCAAATAAAGGTCCTAGAATGATGTGAATGTGTATGTTGACAACACATTATAACATTACTCCAAGACACCATTAATTCAGTTTTAATGTCAATTATATCCCAAACCAAGTAAGGAAAAAGATTTACTTTTTTCATTACTACATTTTTCCCCCACTTTAGTGAGAGGATGACCCGATGTCAAAATCACAGTAAAGTAGACATTCAAGACACTTAAGTATGTAGAAATAGAAAAGATACATGATCATACCCTGTCGAAGGCCAAGAAAAATAAACAAAAACAAAGGATCAAGCATGCAACCGTTTCAACACGATGTGAGATGGGGCTATTTGTCCATAACACACGCTGCTCACTTTGGGGTAGTGGAACCTCAGTTTGTGCACTGGGTGAGTTGTCCCAAAATATGTATGCTCACTCTGGGGTAGTGGAACCTTAGTCTGTCCACTAGGTGAGTTGTCCCAACAAAGTGGTTTAGTGAGAAAGTCATGCCAGTGTGTTGGTTTCCCACCATATAATGAGAAAGTCATGCCAGTGTATCGACTTTGCATCATACTAACCATACTAAAGTTATCCTCCTGATAACTTTAATAAGGCACCACAATGCAAATTCTTTTTTAAATGATTTTTGAATGTCATGTAAAAAAAATTTAAAAGGGATTTTTCTTTGTTCATGTAAAGGGGTGATCCCATAATGCTAGTTTACAATTTTTGGGAGATTATGTTTTTTGCTGAAATCGCATATTTTTTAAAAATATAATGATTTAATCCTTAAAAAGTTCCATTTTAAGGATTCCAATTGAAAATGGTTTGATCAAACCACCTTAGATCAAACCCCCTTGGATAGAACCCCACTAGTTTTACACCATACCTATAACGGAGTCTCCTTTACACCTATCAAAATGTTGATAAAAAAACCACTTTTGATTTACCTTTTGGGGATCAAATGAATTCATTTAAAATTTATTTTTTGTAAGTATGTAGTCCTTATTATAAGCTTCCCAAAAAGTATAATTTTAAATAAATTTAATTTTATTATTATATTTATTTTTTATTTCTTGTGAATGTAGGTTTTTCACCAAAAATAAATCTCTTTGTTCTGCACATGTGGAAAAATAGAAGAGTATCAAAACAAAATTTTGAAAAATATTAGTGCATCAGATATTAAAGTTCTTGATCCAACAAAAAAATAAATTGAATTTTGATACATACAAAAAAAGTTGTGTTATACGATATGCCTATGTCCAAATTGTAATTGGTTTGACTTCGAAAATTGATTAAGGAAAAGATATTCAATAAAAGAATATGAAACCAATCAGAAACACTAGATATCATAGTTACAAATCTAAATTCCAAACAACTAGAATTTTATCCTTCATGGAAAAAAATTTGTGTATTATACGGTGAGCGTCACTCCTTAAAAATGGTGTTTACTAAAAAAAATAGTTTTCGAAGGAGATGGAAAAATAAGTGCAATTTGATTCCAATTTTTTTGAAAAAAATATATTTAGAATATACAGACAAAATTTCACAAATTACTAGTTTGCATCATCTTCAAATTCTTCACGGTTTAGCCGCTATAGGTGCCCAAAAGTGAAGATTTAGTTAGAAAAGATCAGTTCAGTGTCCAGTTTGGCCTAAAATTGTAAACCAATATTGTGGGATCATCCAAAGGTATCATCTTAGAGAACATTGTTCTTAATGTCTCCAAGAGAGACAAAGTCACAAAAATGTCATGGTCTCGGAGGAAATGAAAACCGATGTTACTGCCAAGAAAAGGATGCATCATAGAAATAGAGAAAATCACACAGTGAAACATGAGTGTCGATGTATACCCCCACTTTAAAGCGGTTGCTAACACCATTGCTGTGAGGAATTGCTTTAAAGTAGAAGAAGACATGAGAGCTTATTCGAAAAGCCCTACACCAAGTCATATGTTTCCAATAAGCTACATCATAAAAAGAGAAGGGGTTGCCCCCAAAACTCAATATGTCACATGAGAGCCAACTTAAGGCATGTCATCCACATCCCAAGCTTGCTCTTATATATACATGAAAGGTGGTCAACTAGCCAAAAGAGACAATTGAAAAATTACATACAAGGACAAAGCTACTTAACCCCTTGCCCCCACAGAGTGTAGGACAAGGGTGAGCCAAAATGATTGATGAGATGCATGCTAGAGTGAAAATCAGTATCAATTAGAGGAATTAGGTGCCCCCACATAACCTGGAAGAGCACCAAAATCCTTAAGATGTTGGATTTTACTACTCAAAGCCTTGCATTCGTTAGTAGAATGATCATGAGCTCTATGATATGCACAAAATGAACTCTTGTAATAAAATTTCTTTCATGTTCTTAGAGGGAGGGATATCAAACAATCTTGGAGGAGTCTCGACAAGATACTCTCTTGATCAATAGTAGAATATTTTTTCGTTATTGTGTGACAAATATATCTCTTGCTTAGTATTAGATACCATACTTACACAAGACTCTTTAGATTGCGAGATTTTGTACTCTCCCTAAAAGGAGGGTGTAAAATATAACGAACTCCAATCGTTAGTGTTTTGCGTGATGACATTGATGTTATGCGAGTCTTGCAAAGGATAATAATCAGAAGCAATAATGTCTATTAGTTGATGATGTACTAATGTTAAAGTTGTCTTAGAAAATTCTTTTTTAAGGTTGTTGACATCAAGTGAAGGCCTTTTCGATGCTTGTATTTCTATCAATGGACAATAACCAAGACCATGAGTTGTTTCTTGTTTGTTAGGCTCTATAGGGACACAAATACCTTGTTCTCTAGCAGCACATCCTTTTCCACTATAACCAAGTTGCTTCATAAGTTCGTAACCTCTTCCGTAAAGGTTTTTCATTTCTTTTGAATTTGGTGGTTGCTCATAATCAACTTCATCAAAGTTTTTTGTGTAGTTTGTTTGTAAGAGAGGACAAGTGCAATGTCTCAACGTGGGCAACATTGTACCTAAATTTTCTAAGAGAGGGAATCACAAGAAAAATAAAATCACAAAATGAAATATGAGTGGTGATGTATGCCCCACTTTAAAGGAATTGCTAAACATTGTACTGTGAGAAATTGCTTTAAAGTAGAAGAGGAGGACATGAGAGCTTGTTCGGAAATCCCTATGACAAGTCATATGTTTCTGATTAGTTGCATCATGAAAAAGGAGAGTACGTTACATGCGATTCAACTTAAGACATGTTGTCCACATCCCAATATTTCTCTTATATGCTCATGAAAGGTTAAAAATTAGTCGAAAGAGACAATGACAAGTGGCATACGAGGACAAGGCTACCTAACCCCTTGCCCCCACTTAGTGCAGGGAAAGAGTGAGTCGAAAGGATTGATGAGATGCAAGGTAGAGTAAAAATTAGTATCAATTAGAGAAAGGAGGTTCCCCCACATAAGGAAGAACACCAAAATCATTAAGATGTTGAATTTTTCTACTCAAGGCCTTACACTCATTAATGTGATGACCATAAAATTGATGGTAAACACAAAAGGAATAATTGGTGGAACATTTCTTTCAAGTTTGGGGAGGGAGGGAGATCAAGTGATCTTGGAGGAGTCTCAACAAGATGCCCTCTTGATCAAGGGTCGAAAGTGATCCTTTGGTTTGCAACAAGGAAGTGTCTTGCTTAGTATGGGATGCCATACTTACACAACATACTATAGATTGTGAGATTTTGTATACTCTTTCAAAAGAGTACATGTAAAATATGAATTAGTAGGGGGTTGCCAGATGACATTGGCATTAAGCAAAGAGTCCTTTGTTAGGTTTAAAGGATCAATTTCTAAGGTTGGTTGAGAAGGGTGATTTGGGATGGTGTTGATGTTGGAGGAAGGTTTGATGATTTTGATGAAGGGACAAAATCCAAGACCATGATTAGTTGTTTGTGTGTGAGGCTCTATAGGGTTGTAGATACCTTGTTTGTTAGCACTACATCCTTTTCCACTATAGCCAAGTTGTTTCATGAGCTCATAGCCTTTTCCTTAGAGTAGTTTCACCACTTTTGGATCAAGTGAGGGTTTGTTGTTGGATTCATTGGTTAAGGTAGTTGAGGTGGATTCTTTTGAAGGATATTTCGAGTCTTGTGTTGACAAGACTATGTTTCCCTTTGTAGAGTCTTTGTGTGTGATCTTGGATTCTCCTAGTAAAGGAGATGTGAAGTTTAAGGAACTCCAATCACTGTCGAAGGGTGTTGGTTGTACGAGTTCCACTTTTTTGGTGGGTTTTGAAGTGGTGAAAGGTTTGGATTTATTTTTCTCAAGTTGAAGGACACTAAACAACTCAGGATCAACATCAAGCGTGTACAATTTGTTGTTGTATATGTACTTCATCTTACGATGAAGAGTGGAAGGAACGCCATTCATTGCATAAATCCATGGTCTTCCTGAAATGAGGTTATATGAAACATTAGAGGTATAACATGGATTAGTGTGTCTAATATGGCCGTTCCAACGGTAAGAGGAAAAGTGATCACACCAATCGGATTTTGTCCTACGTTGTCAAATCCACTGATAGATAAAGAGGTAGGTTGAATGTTTAATTTATCGATATGGAGCCTATCCAAGAGATTGACACTACACACATTAACAATAAAGCCATTGTCAACAAGGGTTCGCTTGATCCCTATGCATTTGTATTGAGATATGATCATGAAAGCTTGAGCTTGTTTTTGCACTTCCAAAGGAGGGAGCTCACTTTGGTGGAAAACAATGTCAGCATTCAAGCCTTGAATCATAGATTCTATTTCATTTGTTTGCGCATTATAAGGGATAGGAATTTTTTGTAAGGAAAGATCTACATCATGTTGTGATAGTGAGGGGAGGCTTGGAAAAGGTCCCATAAAGATATTTTAGTAGGAGTATTCCTTTATTGATCAATAAGGTCATACTCCCTAAGGAATGAATTTAGGCAAGGGGAAGTAGGTAAGAAGGTAGGGAATGAAGGTAAGGATGTTGAGGTTGGTTGTTGTGATCATGGATTTTTTCTTTTGTAATGTGTATGAGTAACGGTATGATGACTCGATTACTGCGACACGTTATGCTTAGGTGGGTAGAGGATAAATTCAGGTTTAGGTTTGCTTGAAGGTGGGTAAAGGAAGAGTTGAGGTTGAATAACATGATGAGGCATAACATGGATCAGTGTGTCTAATGTGGCCATTCCAACAATAAGAGGCAAAGTGATCACACCAAGTGGATTTTTTCTTACGCTGTAAAATCCATTGATAGATAGAGGTAGGTTGAATGTTTGATTTATCAATATGGAGCCTATCCAAGAGATTGAAACTACACACATTAACAATAGAGCCATTTTCAACAAGGTTTCGCTTCATTCCTATGTTTTTGTATTGAGATATGATCATGAAAGCTTGAGATTTTTTTCACTTCCAAAGGAGGGAGCTCACTTTGGTGGAAAACAATGTCAGCATTCAAGATATTGTCAGCTCACAATAATGATTTCAATAACTAGGCCCTTATAGACATGATCCAGATAGTGGATATCTTACCTGAATAGCTATCTTAACCACCATGAAGGTACATTTAAAGTTTCAACCCAAGGACGCGAACTTGAAATGGATCAGCATAGTATGTGCACTACGAATTCTAGAGTAGTCATCTTTATTCTATAACTAAGAAAGACTTAATGCTGAAAGTAAATTGTAGGAAAGGAAACAAAGAAAATTTTGAACATCACTCAATCAAATCTAAATTGATTATGCATAACAAGAAGGAAAATCTAAGCATCCAACAGAAAACTACTTTGCCTGCCTTGGCTGTAGGAATAGTCACAGAACAGAGTTCTAGTGGTTGTAGGAACAGTCAATGCCAGAATCTTAACTAAGTACTGAACAAAAACTAATACTAATCTAACTAACTAAAGGAAAAAATTACTCACCAAGTGGGCCCCCTTGGATGAGTATCCTCTAAACTAATATAAAACTTGGATACTCAACTCGGAATCTTATTCCATTCATCAAAAAATGCAATTACAGAAATATGGTTGATAATCAGCTTGTACAAGAACTTGGTGATCAACTCACTAACTCGCTATCACTAGCTTGAGGAAGGAGGATTCGAGCCTTATTTATCAACTAAATAGGGCCATCAACTCCCACTAACTAAGAGGAAGCCATTTAGGGAAAGCGAGAAGAAAGCCAAAGGGAAGGTTACGCATGCAGGGGAATCCATTAAGACATGCATTCCCAAACGTGGAGTCGACCACTGCAGTAACACCCATAATGCTCAATGTCATTAAAGATTGGTGCAAGGTGGTTACATGCAGCTGACATGGGAATCTTCTACTATTGTCTTCAGTTGACCTTCATGCGACTCCTCAACCTGACCAGCCGGCAACTGCATTTCTCAACTTAGAATTTCAATCATGTCTGCAGAGTAATGTCAGTACACATAATAATTGCATAATCATAACCACCTTAAAGAACATTCATCAATCACATGCAAAATAAATATAGATGGTCCACATAATAGGTAAATGTCATTAAAACCAGCAGAAATGAAATTAATCCAAATGTCTTATGATTGAGAGAAATTATATGAAAGTGCCAACATATAATATCAAAGTCTATGGTAATTTTAGCAAATAACAAGAGATTCTACCCCCCTAACTAGGCCAAAATCAAGACTCATCACTCCCCCTAACTTAATGTTTTGTTGCTCCTCCAGTAGGGGAAGAGTTATGCTTCTTTGTTAAGGCCCTGAAGTCTGCGACTGATAGCTATCCAATGTCGGTGTCTGTCGTGGGTGAATTGGGATTCTAGTAAAATCCTCCCAACTTATCGAGCCTCCTCCATCGTTGTTGTTCCTCTACAATGTCATACCTATAGAATCTGAAATTAGGTATAGGCCATAGGAGGGTAGGCAACTAAAAGGTCGGGGGAAGCCATTCTCGCCCCTTGGTTCTCCCAAGCTGGATGTATCTTTCTGTTCTCTTCAATGTAGCAATGTAGTTGTGAAAAAAATGTGGCTAAGCCTGCTTTATCTCATCAATCAATATGTTCCATGCTTGGGATAGATATCCCCTCATAGTATCTTCTTTTGCTACATTTTTTACTTCATACTCACTATAAAAAACTTCAATCCAAGGCATAATTTTATTACCATAGCTCATCCTAAAGAGAATTCTATTCCAATCTATATAAATGTCTTTGGGGTTCTTTGATTTATCTCTGATGGCTAGAGGAATACTAGACTCCTTCTTCTTGTAAGCATTGTATTGTTCACCCCAACTAATCTCATTCTGTACCCAGGACATAAATGTTCTCAATTGTATGTCTCCAACATAAGGCAGTGGGTTCCAGTCTTGGTCTTTTGGGACAACAAAGTTTGACAAATAAAATTCACATAACAAATTTTTCATTTCAGAGGAAGCAATTCTATAGGCACTAAAAAATTTAGTAGGAGTTTCAATGGAGGGATTCAAACCTTAAACGATTCTTAACATTCTAAAGGAGAGGCATTTCTCCCTCAAGTGCAAAGCATAAACCCTTGGAGGGGTTCTGCATTCTAAAATTTGTGGCACCAAAGTTGAAATGCCACTTACCTTTGCCTTCAGAATTTGTTTTTTCTCATTCTTTTCTTTGATCATCTCATCTCTCTCTTGGATTTCCTTTTTCAATTATTTCTTCTCCTTCTTCCATTCCTCCTCTCTTCTCTATATTTATTTGCATAAATTTAAAAAAAATGTTTGTACTGTAAGATCAGGAGGGTTATGGATTCCTACCAGGATTCTCGTAGATGTCTGCTTCCAATAGAGAACAATCTTCATAGATTCAATATTTTCCACCGATTTAGGCTATTGAGGTATGATTCCTCTTTCATCATTCTGCTACAAGACCTCTCATTCTTCTTTCGATGGTGGTTGCAAGAACTCCTGATCTTTTTCCTGACTTTTCTGCAAGAACTCCCACTGTTGGTCTTGCTACAGAAACACTTGACTTTCTTCATGTTCTTGAGTCTCAACTTCTTCTGCAATGGAAGCAAGATCTGCCAGGGTCATTTTTGCTACCTTTTCGAACACATCTTCTTCTTCTACATTCTCTTGTTCCATTGGAGGGTCTGTATTTTCACATGATGTCCCACTAAGCTCAAGATAGGCCAACTTTGATTTCTTGAGAGGGATTTTTCATTTTCCTTTGGCTGCAGGATGAATAGTGTTAGCCTTCTTTTTCTTAGGGCTTGGAGCTTCTTTTTGCGCAGGTTGTGTTTTTCTTTTCCTTGATTTTGTCTCTCTCTTTTGTGCTCTTGTTTTTATTACAGTCTTCAGAGGAATATCATCATCATTAGATTCTGACGAAGAATTTTCTTTTTCGTTCTCATTATTAGAGGAACTAACATTTATAGTATTTTGTACAATGGGGGAATCCACACCAACACTAGAGGTCGAAGCACCAGGGGTGCTTTCGGTTGTGCTCAATTTTTTGTTAGACCTACATAATTGAGGTGAAACCCTAGGCTGAGAAGGTTCGGGTCTATACTACTCAATGTTCACAAAATCATCCCAAGCCATTCTAGGGTTTGTATCATGCAAAGATTTCATAACCAACAATTTAATTAGATAGTGGTTGGATACATAGTTTTCTCTAACTTTTTTTTTTTTTTCTGCCATAATAGAGAGAAGGTTGTATAGTACATTGGGCATGCTCATCTTCCTCCTATGCCACATATGACTCAACAATGTGAAGTGTACTATGCCACATATGACTCAACAATGTGAAGTGTACTGAATGTAGGTTTGATAACCAACCTTCGCAAATGATGTATTTGATGATATGTATGGCAACCTACTTCCATGGCTTGGGTAGAGAGAGCCTCTTGACACCTTGTTTGTCAATTGTGAATGGAGGTTCATCATGCATTGTAAATATGGCTCTAGTTCTCCTTGCATCCTTAGAAATAGGGTAAGGTTCACCATCAGTTGGCAACCCTGAAACTTCAACAATTCATTCTTCAGTCGCTATGACCTCCAGTCCTTTCACCATGGCCCTTTCATCTGAGAATGTTTGAGTGAACTCCAATGCAATACCCTCATTCAAACCATCCAACTTCAGAAAATAATCTAGCCACCCATAATTCTGAAATTTGGCTAAGCATGCTATGTCCTATAACAAGGTATCATGAGATGAGGGCTCATTCTGAATGAGTCTGCCTCCCATTATCTATACCTTGTCACCTTGCAAAATTACCTCTATATTTTTTATATTGTTTCTTGCTTGTTTGTTGGGTGAACCATCAACTGAATTTCCTTTTACTCTGTTTTTAGCAACTTACCACTTGCATTTCAGAATTATGAAAGAGTTAAGAATAAAATAAATGCTAATAAAAGGAATGATAATGAGAGGAAATGGTGACGACAGTTTAGTGTCACATCACACATACGAGTCGTCATTCATTTTAAATTTTGAATCAACTCAGCAAGATTTGATTTCACAGACAATCATATATCAACATGTGGAATTTTTTTGCATCTGTCTTACCTCCCCTTCCAACCTAAATTTGGACATGTTTCCACACATATAGGATGACAATATTGATTTTATGGGGGATTTAAAGATAATTATGTGAATGTCCATATTATTAAACTGTGATTAAATGAAACGCTCTAAAGGATAATTAAGAATGCAATTAATGTGCATGCACTTGAGTGTGTACAAACATGATGTGGAGAATTCATTGCATCGATCAGAGAGAAAGTGTCACTTGTGTTGTTGAGCAATAATTGAGCAATTAATGAGGATGAGGTGGAATGGTGCGAGGTGAAAATAAATGATGGAAGAGAGAGAAAGGTGGTATGGATAGGCAGATGGGTGGATGGGTACAGAAATGGATTTCTACAAAAGTAGAAATCTTTATTATGACAAATAAGTACCTCATTTATCTGGAAGGAGAGACTCTAGGTCCACTACCTTTGGCTGCAGGAACTCCTTTGTTGTAGAAACCATGCTTGGGCATTGTGTGTTGGATAAAATGTTGCAGGAAATCTTCTTTTGAAGCTAGCCTGCGATATAATTTGAGACGGTGCCCATTCACCAATAGTTTGAATTTCACAAGGTCGATGGTCATGAGTTGCATAGCTCCATTGGGAAATACTTCTGTAACTTCATATGGCCCTAGCCATCTAGTCTGCAATTTACTTGCATTATCTTTGTACTGTGAATCATAAAGTAATACCTAGTCACCTTGCTGAAATTTCTACTCTTTGATAAATCTGTCATGCCATTTGATTCTTTGACTTTGCACAAGTTCAGTATGATGTAATGGTATTTTCCTCAGCTCATCCAATTCATTCAGCTTTATGATTCATTCCTTTTGTTCCTTTCAAATATCCAACCCCAACTCTAGAGTAGTTTTGAGAGTCTTGTGCTCAAATTCTATAGGCATCATGTGGCTATTTTCCCATATAGTAGCTCAACTGGGGTGAAGCCTATAGTTGTCTGCCATGTGGTCCTATAAGCCCAAACTGCTTCTGATAATCTATTTGCTCAGTCTTTGTTGTGAATATGCACTGTTTTGGTGAAGATGGCCTCAATCTCTCTGTTTGTCACCTCAAATTGTCCATTTTCTTGAGGGTGATAAGGAATGGATTTCCTGTGCCTAATGTTATATTCATTAACCAATGCTATAACAAGGGCTGATGTAAATTGAGTTCCATGATCAGTTACTATTTCTCTTGGTACCCCATATCTTGTGAAAAAAATTTCATACAAGAATTTTGCAACCTTGTTGTCTCTTGCATGCTTCATGGCTTTGACTTCTACCCACTTTTTTACATAGTCAATGCAAACTAGAATATAGGACTTACCATTGGATGGAGGATCAATGGGTCCCACAAAATCCAAACCCCATTTGTCAAATGGTGTGACTACCACATGTGGACAAAGTGGCATCTCATCTGACTTTGTTGGCCTACCCATCCTTTGGAATCTATCACATCTCCTTGTATATATTCCTGCATCTTTGTGTAATGTAGGCCAATAGTACCCTGTGTTCAAGATTTTCATTGTTGTCCTTTTAGCTACAAAGTGGCCTCCACAGGGTTCATCATGGCATGCATGCAAAATGTCATTGGTCTCATCTTCCCTCAAACACTGTCTCATAACCTGATTAGGTCCAGTATAAAATAGGCATCCAACTATCCATGAAAAAGGGAAGGATTTTTCAATCAACACTTTTCTCTCTTTTGGGGAGAAGTGAGGAGGAACTCTCCCTGTCACAAGGTAATTGTCTATATCAGCATACTAGGGTGTTTGCACACTAATGGAGAATATATGCTCATCTAGAAAGGATTCATCTATGGATTGAGTATCGTCTGATGAGGTCAGCCTTGAGAGGAAATCTGCAACAATATTTTCCTTTCTTGGTTTGTCTACAATAGTTAGGTCAAATTCTTGCATTAATAGCAACCATCTGGCTAATCTTCTTGAGATTAGGGGTTTGTTCATGAGGTATCTAATGGTTGCATGATTAGTGTGTACAAAAATTTGATAACATGTGATATAGTGCCTGAATTTATTCAAGGCATATATTATTGTCAACATTTCTTTCTTTGTGACTGTGTAATTGAATTCAGCTCCCTACAAGTTTTTACTCACAAAGTAAATGACATTTTCAATAGCTTCTTTTTTTTTCCCTAAGACTGCTCCTATTGCATAATCTAAGGCATCAATCTGGATGTGGAAATGGATTTCCCAATTTGGTCCCTTAAGTACATGAGCATGAGTTAGAACTATTTTTAGATCATAAAATGCTTTATCACAACTTTTTGTCCATTGAAACTCAACATCTTTAGTCACAAGACTATATAGTGGGGCTGCTATTTTGCTAAAATATTCGATGAAACATCTGTAATAGCCTGCATGTCCTAAAAAACTCCTAACATCATTTTGCTTTGTAGGTATAGGAAGATTATTTATTACCTCAATTTTTGTTGGATCAACTTAAATGCCAAGGTGGGAAATGTAGTTGCCAAGAACTACACCTTCCTGCATCATCATGAAACACTTTTCACTGTTTAATGATAGGTTTTGGTCTTCACATATCTGTAGAACTTTTTGCAAATTGTCCAATACTTCATCAAAGGTGGCAACATAGGTAGTAAAATCATCCATATAGATCTCCATGCAGTCAAGGGAGATGTCTAAGAATATGTTGATGACTGCTCTCTAAAAAGTGGCAGGTGCATTGCATAACCCAAAGGGAAGTACAAAATAGGCATATGTCCCCCATGGACATGTAAATGTAGTCTTCTTCTGGTCTTTTGGTGCAATTTGAATCTGATTATACCCATTGAATCCATCAAGAAAGGAGAAGTATTATTTTCCTGTAAGAGATTCTAGGACTTGGTCTACAAAAGGCAGGGGAAAATGATTCTTCTTAGTAGCAACATTGAGCTCCCTATAGTCAACACAAAATCGCCATTTCCCTCCATTTTTGGGCACAATCACCAATGGGGACACCCATTGGCTATCTGAAATAGGGTAGATAAATCCTGCGTCTAGTACCTTTTGAAGTTTTGTTTTGACAATTTCTCTCAAGATAGGGTTGATTCTTCATTGTGGTTGTCTTACAGGTCTACACTCATCTTTGATATAGATTTTATGAGTGCAGAGTTTTGGATATAATCCTTTCATGCCATGATAATCCCATGCAAATGCTTTTTGATGAGCTTTCAAAAAAATTTCCTATATCAACTGTTGTCCCTCATTCAATTTACTATTGATGTTTAGAGAGCGTGCCTCAGACACCTATACTTGTGTGACGATCTCTATCATACTTGCTTCATTAATACAAGGTATCTTAAGTTCAGGCAGAAGCATTGTGTGAAACATACCTATTGCTGGAGGAATTGTGTCCATGGGAGGAGTTGTTGCAGGAAGTCTTTCTGTAGAGATAGTTGCTGCAACAAGAGTGGCTACAAGAATTTTTTCTAATGGAAGACTTGCTGCAGGAAGATCATGCAGACCAGACATAAGTGTTTGCTTGATGTCTGTAGAACCAGATGATGTTTCCTCTATCTGAAATTGGTTCTGAATGATACTAGATAACACCTCATCTTCATCTTGAAGTTGCAGGAAAGGACTTCTTTCGAGCATCATAAGTTGTGCCACAGATTTGGCATCTCTGGCTTCTTCACCAATGTGTGGCCATACTGATTTTTCTTCATTGTGGAATGGCTGAGTAGGAGGATACAAAACATGATTTTTAGCGCTCGTGCCATCAGAAATGGTCATGTCACCTAACCGACATCCAATATAAGCATCTGAAGTTGCTAACTAGGGCCGACCAAGGATAAGTGGATATCCGTCTAGTGTGGATTTAGGGGAAAGAACCATGAAGTCAGCTTGCTACTCCCAGGAGTCTACGATTACCACGAGGTCTTCTACTATGCCATCTGGCTTAACAGTGGAGCTATCAGCAAGCTACAGGGTTGTAGGAGTGGATCTCATGTTTACAATATTTAGTTATAGCAAGATGTCTTTGGTCATCACATAGATTGCTACAACCAAGTCAATTAAAGCATTCTTTATGTTTATCCCATTTATAATAACTTCAACTACAAGGCTACCTAGATCATTGTAACTGATAATAGTTACTTTTCCAAGCATGATGTCAGCAAGCTACCCTACCACATGGATTGTAGTGGGGTCCTTATTTTTCCTACCCCATTTCTTGAGGCATGCTTCCTTGATTGCCTTGCCATAGATAGGGACATCTTTGATGGCCTAAAACATAGGTATCTTGACAGATATAAATGCTTTAGCTGATCTAGAATATCAAAGCTAGTTTCCTCTGTGTCTTCTTTTTATTTGGCAGGTTCTAATCTCTGAGGGAACGATGGTTCTTGTGTTTTCTTCTTTACTGGAGTTGGTTCGATATATTTAGTTACACAAGGCTGAATGGAATCAGTCAAAGATTCTTCCTGCTCTTCCATAGGTAGCTCAATGATCATGGGGGTGGAAGGAGCTTGCAAGGTTATTCCTGAATGTAGGCGTATGTCAGTTAAACTCACAACATAAGTAGGAAATTGGTTAGGATCATTAGAATATATAGGTTGT
Source organism: Sequoiadendron giganteum (assembly GCA_007115665.2). Lineage (NCBI taxonomy): Eukaryota > Viridiplantae > Streptophyta > Pinopsida > Cupressales > Cupressaceae > Sequoiadendron > Sequoiadendron giganteum. The sequence goes on along the minus strand of VCHN02000014.1, from coordinate 168,832,591 downwards.
TGTTGTAGTTTATTATTTGGGTTGGGTGTGGGTTGGGCTGGTAACTAGGTAGGTTTAGATATATTAGCACTTGGATTAGTAGGAGGGGGAAATATAGCAGGTTGTTGGGTTTGAGAAGATAGATGCATATAGTTGGTGGGTTGGTTTGGCCATTTATGGCCACCTCTCCATTGAGATGTTTCCTGCTAGTTTCCTAGGGGTGGTTGTCAAGGTCCCTAAAACTGTTGCCAATTCCCTTGAGGTTGTTGCCACTGAGGTGAGGTATTTTGATAATTGGACCAAGCATTGGGTGGGTTATTCCAAGACTGGGGTGGGTATCCTCCATAGTTGGATGGATAGGGTGGCTGCCACTAGTTACTAGAGGAATAAGAATATGGTCCAGAAAAAAGACAATGGATTTAGTGGCATACCTTGTCTTGAAGCCCATGGCCTTTTCTGTGCAACAAAGTAGACTTGGTCTTCCTCAATCTAGATTGGTTTGAACTCGGGTGGAATTTTCTTACTATCAATGTTAGATATCACCTTGCATCTGTACTCCCTCTTCTTATGTCTACACTTAGGGCAATATTATGTCAGTATTGCTTCCACCTCATCATGTTTATTTTTAGCTTGAAGTGTATCCAACTAAGTAGCTAGATTATTAATTAGATCTTGCTTGAAATCTTCCAACAAATTAGTAATCCCCATCCTTGAGACTCCACTCCTGGATGAATTACCCATAGAGGATCGGTAAGCTCTTCCTTTCTTTGAAGTTTCCCTAGAATAGTTCTTACATATCTTCTTGATATTATCCCAATGGACTTGAGTGGCATATCATCCTGCCATTATGTCCAAGGCATTAGTGCAACTTTCATTTATTCCTCTCAGGAAAAGTAACTTTTGTGAGTCTTCATTAAGTGTATGATATGGAGATTTCTATCAACAAAACAAAAACCTTGAAATGAAATATTCCAAGCTCTCATCTTCTTTTTGCTGCATTATGAAAATGTCACCTCCTCTCATGTCACTACCCATGCAATATTCTTTGTACTTCTCAAGAAACTTTGTCTTCATATCTTCCCAAGTTCTAATAGTATTTTTGCCAAGGCTCATAAACCATTTTAATGCAGCTTCTTTCAGAGTAGTAGGAAATAGCTTGAGTCTGTGGGCATCAGTGGTATAGTCATAGCTTATACAGAGTATATCAAACTCAAACAAAAAGGTATTAGGATCTTCTGTGACAAGCCCATATAATTTAGGAAGGACTGAAGCAGGGATATTTTTGAGGTTATCTACTTCATTTTGTTCAGCAATGGGAAAGGGGAAAGTTGGTTGGTTTTGCTTGTTAGGCCTATCTCCATTTGCATCAGCCATGTCTGCTTGATGAAATTATAGAATAAAGGGTTCTTCAACAAGATTTTCATCTTCAAGGGAAACTTTAGAACTGGTCAAGTCGGGGAATATATCAGCAAAGGGTTGTGGTTCTTCTTCTTCTTCATCTCTGGGTGGATTTGGAAGCTCTACTAGCTAAAATGGCTTTGGATTATTAGGAAGGAATCTCCCATAAGCATCTCTTCTTCTTCTATGCATGCAGTATCAACTCAGTATCAACCAAATCACACAAAGAATGGGTGGGGAAAAATAGTGGATCATACTTCTAAAAATAAGAGCAAAATTCAGAAATACTATAGCAAAAAAACTATCATTGACTCCAAAGGACTTCCTAGTTTCACACCATCCCTAATAACAACACCAAAATTGTTAGCCCACAATAATGATTTCAATAACTATGCACTTACAACGATGATTGAGAGATTGGATATCTAACTTGAATAGCTATCTTAACCACCATGAAGGTACATTCAAATTGTCAACCCAAGGACATGAAATTGAAATGGGTCAGCATAGTATGTGCCCTAGGAATTCTAGAGTAGTCGTCTTTGTTCTATAACTAAGAAAGGATTAATGTTGAAAGTAAATTGTAGGAAAGGAAACAAAGAAAATGTGGAATATCACTCAATTAAATCTAAACTAATTATGCATAACAGGAAGGAAAATATAAGCATCGAACAAAAAACTACTATGCCCACCTTGGCTGCAGGAACATTCACATAACAGAGTTCTAGTGGCTGCAAGAACAGTGAATACCAGAATCTTAACTAAGTACTGAACATAAAATAATACTAATATAACTAACTAAAGCAATGAATTACTCACCAAGTGGGCCCCCATGGATGAGTATCCTCTAAACTAAAATAAAACTTGGATATTCAACTCAGAATCTTATTCCATTCATCAAAAAATGCAATTACAAAAATATGGTTGATAATCATCTTGTACAAGAACTTGGTGATCAACTCACTAACTCGCTATCAATAGCCTGTGGAAGGAGGATTCAAGCATTATTTATCAATTAAATAGGGCCATCAGCTCCCACTAACTGAGAGGATGCCATTTAGGGAAAATGAGAAGAAAGCGGAAGGGGTGGTTACGCATGCAGGGGAATCCGTTCGGACATGCATGCCCAAACATGGAATCGACCACTACAGTAACACCCGCAATGCTCAATGACATTAAAGATCAGTGCAAGGTGGTTACATGCAGCTGAGATGGGAATCTTCCACTATCATCTTCAGTTGACCTTCACGCGAATCCTCAACCTGACTGGTTGGCAGCTGCATTTCTCAACTTAGCATTTCAATCATGTCTACAGAGTAATGTCAGTACACATAATAATTGCATAATCATAACCACCTTAAATAAAATTCATCAATCACATGCAAAATAAATATAGATGGTCCACATAATAGGTAAATTTCATTAAAACCAACAAAAATAAAATTAATCCAAATGTCTTATGACTGAGAGAAACTATATGAAATTGCCAACATAGAATATCAAAGTCTGTGGTAATTTTAGCAAATAACAAGAAATTCTACCCCCCAAACTAGGCCAAAATGAAGACTCATCAGCTACTATGTCATTTTTTTGCACATTAGAAGGCATATGAATTTCTTGTAAGGTAGACTGCATCATGTTGTGATAGTGAGGGGAGGCTTGGATAAGGTCCGATAAAGATATTTTATTAGGAGTATTCCTTAGTTGATGAACAAGGTCATACTCCCTAAGGAATGAATTTAGGCGAGGGGCAACACGTAAGAATGGAGGGGATGAAGGTAAGGATGTTGAGGTTGGTTATTGTGATTGCAGATTGTTTCTTGTGTAATGTGTAAGAGCAATGGTATGATGAATTGGTTGCTGTGACAAATTACGCTTAGGTGGGTAGAGGATAAATTCAGGTTTAGGTTTGTGTAAAGGTTGGTAAAGGATGAGTTGAGGTTGAATAATATTAACATCCCTTAGGGAATGAGATTCTAATATAGGCTCTGCAACTTCTTGTAAAGGTATAATAATATTATTTACAATGTCTTGCATCATGATATCCTCCCTAGGAGGAGAGATTGTAGGAGAACTACAAGTCACATGTTCATGAAATTATAGGATGGTTTCTTCTAAAATAACTTCGTTACAAGTAGGGGAGTGATCAATGATGGGGATAGAAAGAGTGGGATAATGAGGACAGGGTTCTATTTTATTAGCCTATTTTGCAAAGGTCTCTTTCTCTTCTTCCATACTATCTACCCTAGTAGGAGAGCTTGTAATATGGTCAGTAATAGGTTCATTATAGGTAGGGGAGGCATCAAGAGAAGGACCACTATGATTGTCAAATAGATTGTACCAGAGGGGAGGAGCATTAGGGAAGGGAGGCTCAAGAGTCTCATGAGTTAAAATAGGTGTATCTTCTAACATCGACTTATCCTCTTTGCATCGAGGAGGGATATGAGATGAACAAATTTGAGGGTCATGGTTATAGAGACTAGGTAAGGGGATGATGTTTTCATACTTTTTTGTTTAATGTTTGGGAAAGGGGAAATGGGAGGAAGAAGACAAGAAATACCATCATGATTTCAATGGTTTTTTCTTCTTTCACTAAGATACCTTCATCACCAATTTGGGAGAGATATGAGGAGAAGAACAATTATGATTATCATGATTATCGATGCTTGCATTCTCTTGGGTCAAATATTTAGTGGATGAGCTAGGAGAGATGAAGTTGTCAAGGGATCCATCTAACATGTCCAATTCATCACTACTAAAGGGATTAAGAAGGGTGTGAGTGGGTGCATGTGATGTTGTTAATGTTGTGTTTTCATTTTCTAAAGAAACTAATTTAAATGATCTAGGAATTAATGCAGAAAATGAAGATTGCAAAAATATAATGCTATCCACAAGTACCATGAATTCTATTTAAAATGTAACAAAAGCTATGTAAACTTAAAATGCAATGTAAAGACATAGAATGCAATGCAATTTTTAGATTTCAAAGAGGGTAATTTTTTTACTACCTTATACAATGATCTGAAAATGAAATGTTGGAAACGCAAAATGTAATTTAAGAAATGCATGAAATGAGCTAATTTAAGGTAACTATAATGAAATACATGTTACAAAAACACTACAAGTTGATACAGATAGTTGATGGCACAAAACAAAATCATAAAAATAGGATTTCCAGCTCTATAAAGGATAGTTTTAGAGGCCTAAAGGGACTAGGTTGCCTAAGGTGGCGACTTAGTCCTCTTGGTGATTTTTTGAGATTGTACAAAATATTATGATGGATTCAGGTGGTTTATGTATTTGGTGATGCAGACTTAACATGAGAATGCAAAATTTTAGAAATGATTAATGTTCTAAGATGCAAAAATGCAACCTAAATGCACTTTTCACTAATTCAAAAATTGAAAACCCTAGAATGCAACTTAAGTAATGTGAAATGTAATGCAAGCTAATTCTAGGACAATAAAGGACTCTAAACCAAAAAGGAAGGGTATTCTAAGGTCAATTTCACCAAAATGTAACGAAGATTATGGTACCGACTTAGGGTCTTTAACACTTCTAGGGTTTTTCACCTAAAAGGATAGAGAGGGATACCAAAATGCTAATGGGTTACATTCAAAGATAAGGATTATGGTTTGTGATGTGTGTGATTGAATGTGTCTAAATATGATGTCTAAATAAAGTTATCTAAGTGCAATAAATTGAAAGTAAGATGATTTATTAATGCTAAACTATTGAAATTTAAAGTGCTAGAAATCACATTGAGATATGCAAACATCAAACTAAATGACCTAGGAATGAACATAAAATAAAACAAAAAGATGGAAAATGAAAAGGGTATGGACCTGGAAATTTGCAAATGATGGAAATGCTACTGAATTTGAGATTTAGGCCTACTGGGACACTTACAACATTCTGGGCGACCTAGTCCATTTTCTGTAAAAATGTGTCAAAACTCATTTTTGCTAAAAGTGTACTCAGATTTACAAAAAACCTAGATGTATATATAGTGGGACTAGGTCGCCACTAATGGTGACCTAGTCCACTTCCAGATTTTGGGATATCTGAAGGTGTACTCTATGGCTCTTGGTCTGCACTTATGCTCTTGATAAGTTTCTAGACCCGAAAATATTGAATCTGGTCTGTAGGTGTCTTTTTGTGTAGATTCTTGACCTATCCAACAAGGAGATGCCCTAAAACATCTTCAACCCATTCTTGAATGATCTCCAAACTTCCAAGATACCTAAATCTACAAACATATACAAGGAGAAAGAAATATTGATTTTTAGGGCATGGGGGTTAGCCTTGGTCAAACACCTTTTTAGATAATTAAATCAAATGAAGAGATTAGATAATATAGCATGAAATATGGAATTATGGATTTAATACCTTACCATGATGAAGTATCTTGTGTTGTTGCAACAATCAGCCCTTGAGTGCTTAAGAAAAGATGTCTTGTTGACTTAGAAGGATCAAACCCTAACTTTCTTGCGAAGAGTAGTGGATGAAGAGTGGAGAAGAATTGATTTGAATTAGTTAGGGTGAAAAAGATAAGAAAACCCCTTATTTATACAATGTGTGCCCTAATTTCTTGAAAATAACATGATACAGGTTGACCTTAGGGTTTAGGAGATAAAATCCCAAAAGAAATTAAAGTTTATTTTAATTTTTAAGCCACATGGGACTAGGTCACCCAAGGTGGCGACCTAGTCCATCTAGGAATTTTGGATTGGTTTTCAGGGATTAAGATGTGATTAATAATGTTTTTCAGGATTGTCCTCTGAAAAACACTAAAATACGGCTTGTATGTGTATTAAGGGGTCACTATAACATAAGAAAGGGTTGATTTAGTGATCACAAGCCTAGAAAAGTGTGAGGGTTAGTTACAACACCTTACAACACTTTGAAATAAGGCTTGGAAAGGGGTAAAAAAAGGTTCAAAATCCATAGGCAAGGGCCCAAATGAGTGAAAAGTATCAAGGCTACACATTTTGGCGACACATTTAGCCCCCACTTTAGTGAGAGGATGAAATTGCTTCAAACTCACACTAAAGTAGCCCAATGGAGATGGTAAGGAATGGTGAATAATGAAGAAGGCGGTCAAGCCCCCAGGATTCAAGATTCTATGTCAACTCAACATCAATTCTAAAGGAGACATTCAAGAGTGAATGATTTGTAGTAAAAAAATATGTATGATCATGCAATGAAAAGAACTAGAATGAAGAGAAGAGGGAATGGTGAAAAGGTTGGATCAAGCTTCGACTATTTGTCTAGCTAGTTGTGGATCAGATCTAGATTGTTTTTCCAAAAAGAGGATGTGTACTCACTCTGGCGCGACGAGAATTTTGGATGTCCACCGAGTGAGAAGTCCTAAAAGGTGAAACATACAGACGGTTGGTTTGTACTCACACACACAAAGGTGGCTATGGGAAAATTTGTGCTTCTTAGGCCTCCCACTCAAACCATACTAAATTTATACCTCTTGATAACTTTAGTAAGGTTCCACAAAAGAAAATGACTTTTTAAAATGATGTAAGGAGTGTTCAAATGGATTTTTCTTTGTTCGTGCAATGTCTCATCTTAAGGAACATCATGCGTAATGTCTCCAAGAGAGGAAAAGTTAAAATGATCTCATCTTCTTTGTAAGAGAGGACAAGTGCAATGTCCCATCATGGGCAACATTGTACCTATTGTTTATGAGGGAGGGAATCGCAAGAAAAATAAAATCGCATAATGAAATTTGAGTGGTGATGTATGCCCCCACATTAAAGGAATTGATAAACACCGTACTGTGAGAAATTTCTTTAAAGTAGAAGATGAGGACATGAGAGCTTGTTCGGAAAGCCCCATGCCAAGTCATATGTTTTTCATTAGTTACATCATGAAAAGGGAGAGTATGTCACATGCAAGTCAACTTAAGACATGTCATCCACATCCCAAGCTTGCTCTTATATGTTAATGAAAGGTTAACAATTAGTCGAAACAGACAACGACAAGTGGCATACGAGGACAAGGCTACCTAGCTAGTTGCCCCCACTTAGTGCAAGACAAGAGTGAGATGAAAGGATTAATAAGATGCAAGGTAGAGTAAAAATAAGTATGAATTAGAGGAAGGAGCTGCCCACACATAAGGAAGAACACCAAAATCATTAAGATGTTGAATTTTTCTACTAAAGGGCTTACAATCATTAGTGTGATGACCATAAACTTGGTGGTAAACACAAAATTAATGTTTGATGGAACATTTATTTTGAGTTCGAGGAGGGAGGGAGATCAAGTGATCTTGGAGAAGTCTCAACAAGACACCTTGTTGATCGAGGGTAGAAGGTGATACATTGGTTTGAAACAAGGAAGTTCCTTGCTTAGTATGGGATGCCATACTAACGCAAGGTACTATAGATTGTGAGATTTTTTATACTCTTTTGGAAGCGTATGTAAAATTTGAATCAGTAGTGGATTGTGAGATGACATTGGCATTAAGAAAAGATTCCATTGTTAGGTTCAAAGGATCAGTTTCTAAGGGTGATTTGGGATGGTGTTGATGTTGGAGGAAAGTTTGATGATTTCGATGAAGGGACAAAATCCAAGACCATTATTAGTTTTTTGCGTGTGAGTCTTGATAGGGTTGCGGATACCTTGTTCGTTAGCACTACATCCTTTTCCACTATAGCCAAGTTGCTTCATGATCTCATAACCTTTTTTGTAGAGTTGTTTCAAAACTTTTATATCGGGTGAGGATTTTTTGTTGCCTTCATTGGTTAAGGTAGTCAAGGTGGATGCTTTCAAAGGATCTACCGAGCTTGTTTTGACAAGACTATGTTTCCCTTTGTAGAGTCTTTGTGTGTGATACTGGATTCTCCTATCAAAGGAGGTGTGAAGTTTAAGGAACCCCAATCATCGTCGAAGGGCATTGGTTGTACGGGTTTCACTTGTTTGGTGGGTGTTGAAGTGGTGAAAGGTTTGGATTTGTTTTGCTCAAGTTGTAGGACACTAAATGGCTAAGGATCAACGTCAAGCGTGTACACTTTCTTTTTGTAGATGTACTTCATCTTATGATGAAGAGTGGAAGGCACCCCATTCATTGCATGAATCCATGACCTACCTAAAATGAGGTTATATGAAACATGATGAGCCATAACATGGATCAGTGTGTCTAATGTGGACATTCCAATGATAAGAGGCAAATTGATCATACCAAGCAGATTTTTTCTTATGCTGTAAAATCCATCGATAGATGAAGAGGTAGGTTGAATGTTTGATTTATTGATATGGAGCCTATCCAAGAGATTGAAACTACACACATTAACAATAGAGCCATTTTCAACAAGGGTTCTCTTGATCCCTATGTGTTTGTATTGAGATATGATCATGAAAGCTTGAGAATTTTTTTCACTTCCAAAGGAGGGAGCTCACTTTGGTGGAAAACAATGTTAGCATTCAAGCCTTGAATCATAGCTATTGTCGGCCCACAATAATGATTTCAATAACTAGGCCTTTACAGCCATGATTCAAATATTGGATATCTAACTTGAATAGCTATCTTAACCATCATGAAGGTACATTTAAATTGTCAACCTAGGGATATGAATTTGAAATGGATCAACACAGTATGTGCACTATGAATTCTAGAGTATTCATCTTTGTTCTATAACTAAGAAAGGCTTAATGTTGAAAGTAAGTTTCAAGAAAGGAAACAAAGAAAATGTTGAACATAACTCAATCAAATGTAAATTGATTATGCATAACAAGAAGGAGAATCTGATCATCTAATAGAAAACTACTCTATCTACCTTGGCTGCAGGAATAGTCATAGAACAGAGTTCTAATGGCTGTAGGAACAGTCAATGCTAGAATCTTAACTAAAACTGAACATAAACTAATACTAATCTAACTAACTAAAGGAATAGATTACTCACTAAGTGGGCCCCCTTGGATGAGTATCCTCTAAACTAATATAAAACTTGGATACTCAACTCAGAATCTTATTCCATTCATCAGAAAATGCAATTACAGAAAAATGGTTGATAATCAACCTGTACAAGAACTTGGCGATCAACTCACTAACTCGCTATCACTAGCTCGAGGAAGGAGGATCCGAGCCTTATTTATCAACTAAATAGGGCCATCAACTCCCACTAACTGAGAGGATTCCATTTAGGTAAAATGAGAAGAAAGTGGAATGGGTGGTTACACATGCAGGGGAATCCATTCAGACATGCATGCCCAAACATGGACTCGACCACTATAGTAACACCCATAATGCTCAATTCCATTAAATATTGGTGAAAGGTGGTTACATGTGGCTAACACGAGAGTCTTCCGCCATCATCTTTAGTTGACCTTCATGCGACTCCTCAACCTGACCGGCTAGCGGCTACATTTCTCAACTTACCATTTCAATCATGTTTGCAGAGTAATGTCAATACACATAATAATTGCATAATCATAACCACCTCAAAGAAAATTCATCAATCACATGGAAAATAAATATAGATGGTCCACATAATAGGTAAATGTCATTAAAACCAACTGAAATGAAATTAATCCAAATGTCTTATGACTGGAAAAAACTATATGAAAGTGCCAACATATAATATCAAAGTCTGTGGTAATTTTAGCAAATAACAAGAGATTCTACACCCCTAACTAGGCCAAAATCAAGACTCATCACTCCCCCCAACTTAATGTTTTGTTGCTCCTCCAGTAGAGGAAGAGTTATGCTTCTTCTTTGTTAAGGCTCTGAAGTCTATGACTGATAGTTTTCCAATGTCGGTGTCTGTCGTGGGTTAATCAGGATTCCAGTAAAATCCCCCCAACTTACCGAGCCTCCTCCATCATTTTTGTTCCTCTGCAATGTCATACTTGTAGAATCTAAAATTAGGTACAAGCCATAGGTGGGTAGGCGGCTGAAAGGTCAGAGGAATCCATTCTCATCCCTTCGTTCTCCCAAGCTGGATGTATCTTTCTATTCTCTTCATTGCAGCAACGTAGTTGTGAAAAAAATGTGGCTTAGCCTGCTTTAGCTCATCAGTCAAAAGGTTCCATCGCTGGAATAGATATCCCCTCATAGTATCTTCTTTTGCTACATTTTTTACTCGATACTCACTGTAAACAGCTTCAATCCAAAGCATAATTTTATTACCATAGCTAATCCTAAAGAGAAATCTATTCCAATCTATATAAATGTGTTTGGGGTTCTTCGATTTAGCCCTGATGGCTAGAGGAATATTGGATTCCTTCTTCTTGCAAGCATTGTATTGTTCACCCCAACTAATCTCATTTTGTACCTAGGACATAAATGTTCTCAATTGTATGTCTCCAACATAAGGCGATGGGTTCCAGTCTTGGTCTTTTGGGACAACAAAGTTGTGCAAATAAAATTCACATAAAAAAAATCATTTCAGAGGAAGCAATTTTGTAGGCACTAAAAAATTCAGCAGGAGTTTCAGTGGAGGGATTCAAACCTGAAATGATTCTTGAAATTCTAAAGGAGAGGAATTTCTCCTTCAAGTGCAAAGCATAAACCCTTGGAGGGGTTATGCATTCTAAAATTTGTGGCACCAAAGTTGAAATTCCACTTACCCTTTCCTTCAGAAAAACAATTTCCTCATTCTTTTCTTCGATCATCTTATCTCTCTCTTGAATTTCCTTTTTCAACCGTTTCTTCTCCTTCTTCCATTCCTCCTCTCTTCTCTATATTTATTTGCATAAATTTAAATTTTTTGTCTGTACTATAAAATCAGGAGGGTTATGGATTCCTACCAGGATTCTCATAGAATGCTTCTTCCAATAGAGAACAATCTGTGTAGATTCAATATTTCCCACTGATTCAGGTTGTTGAGGTATGATTCCTCTTTTGTCATTCTGCTACAAAACCTCTTGTTCTTCTTTCGGTGGTGGCTACAGGAACTCCTGATCTTTTTCCTGACTTTTTTGCAGGAACTCCCACTATTGGTCTTGCTACAGAAACACCTAACTTTCTTCATGTTCTTGAGTCTCAACTTCTTTTGGAATGGCAACAAGATCTACCAGGGTCATTTTTGTTGCCTTTCCGAACACATCTTCTTCTTGGACATTCTCCTACTCCATTGGAGTGTTTGTATTTTCACACGATGTCCCACTAAGCTTAGGATAGGCCAGCTTCGATTTCTTGAGAGGGATTTTTCATTTTCCTTTGGCTGCAGGATGAACAGTGCTAGCCTTCTTTTTCTTAGGGCTTGGCACTTCTTTTTGCGTAGGTTGGGTTTTTCTTTTCCTTTCTTCTGCCTCTCTCTTTTGTGCTCTTGTTTTTATTACAGTCTTTAGGGGAACATCATCATCATCAAATTCTGACGAAGAATTTTCTTTTTCATTCTCATTATCAGAGGAACTAACATTTATAGTATTTTGTACAATGGGGGAATCCACACCAACACCAGAGGTCAAAGAACGAGGGGTGCTTTCGCTCATGCTCAATTTTTTGCTAGACCTACGTGACTGAGGTGAAACTCTAAGCTGAGAGAGTTCAGGTCTATACTTCTCAATGTTCACAAAATCATCCCAGGCCATTATAAGGTTTGTATCATGCAAAGATCTCATAACCAACAATTTAATTAGACAGTGGTGGGATACATAGTTTTCTCTACCTTTTTGTGTTTTTTCTGCCATAATAGAGAGAAGGTTATACAGTACATTGGGCACGTTCATCTTCCTCCTATGTCTCATATGACTCATCAATTTGAAGTGTACTGAATGCAAGTTCGACAACCGACCTTCACAAATGATTTATTTGATGATATGCATGGCAATCTGCTTCCATGGCTTGGGTAGAGAGAGCCTCTTGGCACCTTGTTTGTCAATTGTGAGTGGAGGGTCACCATGCATTGTAAATATGGCTCTGGCTATCTTGGCATCCTTAGAAATAGGGTAAGGTTCATTGTCATTTGGCAACCTTGAAACTTCAGCAATTGCTTCTTTAGTTGCTATGACCTCCAATCCTTTCACCATGGCCCTTATGTCTGAGAATGTCTGAGCAAAATCCAATGCAATACCCTCATTCAAACCATCCAAATTCAGAATTATGACAGAGTTAAGAATAAAATAAATGGTAATAAAAGGAATCATAAGGAGAGGAAATGGTGGCAGCAGCTTAGTTTCATATCACACATGTGAGTCGTCATTCATTTTAAATTTTGAATCAGCTCAGCAAGATTTGCTGACCTAGACAATCCTATATCGACATGTGGAAATTTTTTTGCATTTGTCTTACCCTCCCTTCCAACCTAAATTTGGACATGTGTCCACACATGCAGGATGATAATGTTCATTTGATGGGGGATTTAAAGATAATTATGTGAACTTCCATATTATCGTACAGTGATTAAATGAAAAGCTCTAAAGGATAATTGAGAATGCAATTAGTGTGCATGTACCTAAGTGTGTACAAACATGATTGTGGAGAGTTCATTACATTGATCAAGGAGAAAGTACCACTTGCGTTGTTGAGCAATAATTGAGTAATTAATGACGATGAGGTGGAATGGTGTGAGGTCAAAAGAAATAATGGAAGAGAGAGAAAGGTGGTACAAATGGGCGGATGGGTGGATGGGTGAATAAATGGATTTCTACAAAAGTAGAAATCTTTATTATGAAAAGTACGTACCTCATTTAGCTAGAAGGAGAGACACTAGGTCCAGTGCCTTTGGTTGTAGGAACATTGCTCAGGCATTGTGTGTTGGATAAACTATTGCAGTAAATCTTCTTTTGAAGCTGGCCTATGCCCATTCACTAGTAGTTTGAATTTCACAGGGTCGATGGTCGTGAGCTGCACAACTCCATTGGGAAATACCTCTGCAACTTCATATGGCCCTAGCCACCTAGTCTGCAATTTACCTGCATTATCCTTGTACCATGAATCATAAAGTAATACCCAGTCACCTGGCTGAAATTTTTTCTCTTTGATAAATCTGTCATGCCATTTGACTCTTTGACTTTGCACAAGTTTAGTATGATGTAATGCTATTTTCCTCAGCTCATCCAATTCATTCAGCTGCATGATTCATTCCTTTTGTACCTTGGAAATATCCAACCCCAACTCTAGAGAAGTTTTGAGAGTCTTGTGCTCAAATTCTATAGGAATCATGTGGTTTTTTTCCCATTTAGCAGCTCAAATGGGTTGAAGCTCGTAGTTGTCTTCTAGGTGGTCTTGTAAGCCCAAACTACTTCTGATAATTTATTTTCCCAATCTCTTCTGTGAATATGCCTGATGTTATATTCATTAACCAATGCTATAAGAAGGGCTGATGTAAATTGAGTGCCTTGATTAGTTACTATTTCTCTTGGTACCCCATATCTTGTGAAAATTTCTTCATACAGGAATTTTGCAACCTTGTTGTCTCTTGCATGCTTCATGGCTTTGACTTCTACCCACTTTGTTACATATTCATTGCACACTAGAATATAGGAATTATCGTTCGATGGAGGATCAATGGGTCCCACAAAATCCAAACCCCATTTATCAAATGGTGTGACTACCACTTGTGGACAGAGTGGCATCTCATCTAACTTTGTTGGCCTATGCATCCTTTGGCATCTATCACATCTCCTTGTATATATTCTTGCATCTTTGTGTAATGTAGACCTATAGTATCTTATGTTCAAGATTTTCATTGTTGTCCTTTTAGCTACAAAGTGGCCTCCACAAGGTTCATCATGCCATGCATGGAGAATTTCATAAGTCTCATATTCCCTCACACACCATCTCATAACATGATCAGGTCCAATATAAAATAGGCATCTAACTATCCATGAAAAAGGGAGGATTTTTCAATCAACACTCTTCTCTCTTTTGGGGAGAAGTGAGGAGGAACTCTCCCTGCCACAAGGTAATTCTCTATATCAGCATACCAGGGTGTTTGCACACTAATGGAGAATAAATGCTCCTCTAGAAAGGAATCATCTATGGCTTGAGTATCGTCTGATGAGGTCAGCCTTGAAAGGAAATCTGCAACCACGTTTTCCTTCCCTGGTTTGTCTACAATAGTTAGGTCAAATTATTGCATTAATAACAACCATCTGGTTAATCTTCCTGAGATTAGGGGTTTTTTCATGAGGTATCTAACGGTTGCATGATTAGTGTGTATAAAAATTTGATAACATGTGATATAGTGCCTGAATCTATTCAAGGCATAGATTACTACCAGCATTTATTTCTTTGTGACTGTGTAATTGAATTCAGCTCCCTACAAGATTTTACTCACAAAGTAAATGGCATTTTAAATAGCTTCTTTTTTTTGTTGTAAGAATGCTCCTATTGCATAATCTAAGGCATCAATATGGATGTGGAAAGGGATTTCCCAATTTTGTCCCCTAAGTACAGGAGCATGAGTTAGAGTTGTTTTTAGATCAGAAAATGCTTTATCACAACTTTCTGTCCATTGAAACTCAACATCTTTAGTCACAAGAATATATAGTGGGGCTGCTATTTTGCTAAAATCTTTGATGAAACATCTATAATAGCATGCATTTCCTAAAAAAATCCTAACATCCTTTTGTTTTGTAGGTATAGGAAGATTATTTATTACCTCATTTTTTTCTGGATCAACTTGAATGCGAAGGTGGGAAATGTAGTGGTCAAGAACTAGACCTTCCTGCATCATCATGAAGCACTTTTCACTGTTCAATGATAGGTTTTGGTCTTCACATCTTTGTAGAAATTTCTGCAAATTGTCCAATGCTACATCAAAGGTGGCACCATAGGTAGTAAAATCATCCATATAGATCTCCATGCATTCAAGGGAGATGTCTGAGAATATGTTGATGACTGCTCTCTGAAAAGTGGCAGGTGTGTTGCATAATCCAAAGGGAAGTAAAAAATAGGCATATGTCCCCCATGGACATGTAAATGTAGTCTTCTCCTGGTCTTTTGGTGCAATTTGAATCTGATTGTATCCGTTGAATCCATCAAAAAAGGAGTACTATTTTCTTGCAAGAGAGTCTAGGACTTGGTCTACAAAAGGCAGGGGAAAATGATTCTTATTAGTAGCAGCATTTAGCTCCCTATAGTCAACACAAACTCGCCATTTCCCTCCA
Source organism: Sequoiadendron giganteum (assembly GCA_007115665.2). Lineage (NCBI taxonomy): Eukaryota > Viridiplantae > Streptophyta > Pinopsida > Cupressales > Cupressaceae > Sequoiadendron > Sequoiadendron giganteum. Next base: position 168,817,144 of record VCHN02000014.1, on the reverse strand, counting down.
TTTCTAGGTAAAATCACCAATGGGGACACCCATTGGCTGTCTGAAATAGGGTAGATAAATCTTGCGTCTAGTAGTTTTTGTAGTTCTGTTTTGACAATTTCTCTCAAGACAGGGTTAATTCTTCATTGTGGTTGTCTTACAGGTGTACACTCATCTTTGATATAGATTCTATAAGTGAAAATTTTTGGATCTAATCCTTTCATGTTATGATAATCCCAGGAAAATGATTTTTGATGAGCTTTCAGCAAATTTTCCAATATAAAATGTTGTCCCTCATTCAATTTACGATTGATGTTTCTGGAGCATCCCTTAGACACCTATACTTGTGTGACGAGCTCTATCATAGTTTCTTCATTAATACGAGGTATCTTAAGTTCAAGTAGAAGCATTGTGTGAAACATACCTATTATTGCAGGAATTTTGTCCATGGGAGGAGTTGCTAAAGGAAGTCTGTCTGTAGAGATAGTTGCTACAACAAGAGTGGCTACAAGAAGTCTATTTATCAGAAGACTTGTTGTAGGAAGATCATGCAAAATGGGAAGAAGTGTTTTCTCGATGTCTGCAGAACCAAATGATGTTTCCTCTATCTAACATTGGTTCTGAATGATACTGGATAACACCTCATCTTCATCTTAAATCTATAGGAAAGGAATTCTTTCGAGCATCATAAGCTATGCCACAGAGTTGACGTCTTTGGCTTCTTCACCAATATGTGGCCATACTGATTTTTCTTCATTGTGGAATGGCTGAGTAGGAGGATACAAAACATGCTTTTTAGTGCTCGTGCCATCAGAAATGGTCATGTCACCTGACCGACATCCAATATAAGCATCTGCAGTTGTTAACCAGGGCCGACCAAGGATAAGTGGATATCCACCTAGTGTAGCTTTAGGGGAAAGAACCATGAGTTTGGTTGGATACTCCCAGGAGTCTAGCATTACCACCAGGTCTTCTACTATGCCATCTGGCTTAACCGTGGAGCTATCGGCAAGCTACAGGGTTGTAGGAGTAGATCTCATGTTTGTAATATTCAGTTGTTGCAAGATGTCTTTGGTCATCACATTGGTTGTTGCACCTAATTCAATTAAATCATTCTTTATATTTATCCCATTTATAATAACTTCAACTACATGGCTACCTAGATCATTGTACTTGAGAATAGTTACTTTTCCAAGCATGATGTCAGCAAGCTTCCCTAACACATGGACTATAGTGGGGTCCTTCTTTTTCTTTCCCGATTTCTTGAGGCATGCTTCCTTGATTGTCTTGCCATAGATAGGGACATCTTTGATGGCCTAAAACAAAGGTATTTGGACACATATATGCTTTAGTTGATCTAGGATATCAAAGTTAGTTTCCTCCTTGTCTTCTTTTTATTTGGCAGCTTTTAATCTCTAAGGGAATGATGGTTCTTGTGTTGTCTACTTTACTGGAGCTGGTTTGGGAGATTTAGTTGCACAAGGATGAATGGAATCAGTTAAAGATTTTTCCTGCTCTTCCACATGTAGCTCAGTGATAATGGGGGTGGAAGGAGCTTGTAAGGTTGTTCCTGAATGTAGGCGTATGCCACTTAAAGTAACATACATATGCAGGAAATCTGTTAGGATCAGTAGAATATACAGGTTGTTGCTATGGTTTATTATTTGGGTTGGGTTTGTGTTGGGCTGTTAACTGGGTAGGTTTAGATATATTGGCACTTGTATTAGTAGGAGGGGGCATTATAGAAGGTTGTTGGGTTTGAGAAGATGGTTGCATATAGCTGGTGGGTTGGTTTGGCCATTTATGGCCACCTCTCCATTGAGATGTTTGCTACTAGTTTCCTGGGGGTGGTTGCTAAGGTCCCTAAAACTGTTGCCAATTCCCCTGAGGTTGTTGCCACTGAGGTGAGGTATTTTGATAATTGGACCAAGCATTGGGTGGGTTATTCCAAGATTGGGGTGGGTATCCTCCATAGTTGGATGGATAGGGTGGGTATCACTAGTTACTGGATGAATAAGATTATGGTCCAACAAAAGATAATGGATCTGGTAGCATACCTTGCGTTGAAGCCCATGGCCTTTTCTGTGCAACAAAGTAGACTTGGTCTTCCTTAGTCTGTATTGGTTTGAACTCAAGTGGAATCTGCTTAGTGTCAATGCTAGATATCACCTTGCATCTAGAGTCCCTCTTCTTCTATCTACACTGAGGGCAATATTTTGTCTGTATTGCTTTTTCCTCCTCATGTTTCTTTTTAGCTTGAATTGTATCTAGATGAGTAGCTAGATTATTAATTATATCTTGCTTGAAATCTTCCAACAAATTAGAAATCTCCATCCTTGATACTCCACTATTGGATGACTTACCCATAGAGGATTGGTAAGATCTTCCTTTCTTTGAAGCTGCCCTAGAATAGTTTTGACATATCTTCTCGATATCATCCTAAGGGACTTAAGTGATATCTCCTCCTACCATTAGGTCCAAGGCATTAGTGCAACTTTCATTTATTCCTCTTAGGAAAAGTAACTTTTGTGAGTCTTCATTAAGTGTATGATGTTGAGATTTCTATAGAAAAAACAAAAACCTTGAAATGAAATCTTCCAAGCTCTCATCTTCTTTTTGCTGCATTCTAAAAATGTCACCTTCGCTCATGTCACTACCCCTACAATATTCTTTGTACTTCTCAAAAAACTTTGTCTTCATATCTTTCCAAGTTCTCACAGTATTTCTGTAAAGGCTCATAAACTATCTTAATGCAGCTTCTTTCAGAGTAGTAGGAAATATCTTAAGTCTTTGGGCATCAGTGGTATAGTCATAAATTTTGCAGAGTATATCAAACTCAAACAAAAAGGTATCAGGATCTTCTGTGAAAAGCCCATAGAATTTAGAAAGGAATGAAGCAGGGATATTTTTGAGGTTATCTACTTCATTATGTTCAGTAATGGGAAAGGGGAAAGCTGGTTGGTTCTGCTTGTTAGGCCTATCTCCATTTGCATCATCCATGTCTGCTTGATGAAATTCCAGAATAAAGGGTTCTTTAGCAAGATTTTCATCTTCAAGGGAAACATCAGAATTGGTCAAGTTAGGGAATATATCAGCAAAGGGTTGTGATTCTTCTTCTTCATCATCTCTAGGTAGATTTGGAAGCTCTACTAGCTGAAATGGCTCTGGATTATTAGGAAGAAATCTCCCATAATCATCTCTTCTTCTTTTATGCATGTGGTATCGACATAGTATCAACCAACTCACACAAAGAATGGGTGGGGAAAAATAGTGGATCATACTTCTAACACTAAGAGAAAAATTCATAAATACTAGAGCAGAAAAACTATCAATGACTCTAAAGGACTTCCTAGTTTGACACCATCCCCGACAACGATGCCAAAAATGTCGGCCCACAATAATGATTTCAATAACTAGGCCCTTACAGCCATGATTCAGATATTGGATATCTGACCTGAATAGCTATCTTATTCATGATGAAGGTACATCCTAATTGTCAACCCAAGGACGTGAACTTGAAATGGGCCAGCACAGTATGTGCACTAAGAATTCTAGAGTAGTCTTCTTTGTTCTATAACTAAGAAAGGCTTAATGATGAAAGTAAATTGTAGGAAAGGAAAAAAAGAAAATGCAGAACATCACTCAATCAAATCTAAATTGATTATGCCTAACAGGAAGGAAAATGTATGCATCCAACAAAAAACTACTCTACCCACCTTGTTTGTAGGAACAGTCACAAAACGAAGTTCTAGTGGCTGCAAGAACAATCAATGCTAGAATCTTAACTATGTATTGAACATAAACTAATACTAATATAACTAACTAAAGGAATAGATTACTCACCAAGTGGGACCCCATGGATGATTATCCTGTACACTAATATAAAACTTAGATACTCAACTCAGAATCTTATTCCAATCATCTAAAAATACAATTACAGAAATATGGTTAGTAATTAGCTTCTACAAGAACTTGGTGATCAACTCACTAACTCACTATCACTAGAACAAGGAAGGAGGAATCAAACCTTATTTATCAATTAAACAGGGCCATAAAATCCCACTAACTGAGAGGATGCCACTTAGGGGAAACAAGAAGAAAGTGGAAGGGGTGGTATGCATGCAGGGGAATCCATTCAGACATGCATTCCCAAACATGGACTCGACCACTACAGTAACACCCACAATGCTCAATGCCATTAAATATTGGTGCAAGGTGGTTACATGTGGCTGACACGATAATCTTCCATCATCATCTTCAGTTGACCTTCACGCAACTCCTCAACCTGATCGGCTGGCAGCTAAATTTCTGAACTTAGCATTTCAATCATGTATGCAGAGTAATGTTAGTACACATAATAATTGCATAAGCATAACCACCTTAAAGAACATTCATCAATCACATGCAAAATAAATATAGATGGTCCACATAATAGGTAAATGTCATTAAAACCAACAGAAATGAAATTAGTCCAAATGTCTTATTACTGGGAGAAACTATATGAAAGTGCCAGCATAGAATATCAAAGTCTGTGGTAATTTTAGAAAATAACAAGAGACTCTACCCCCCTAACTAGGCCAAAATCAAGACTCATCAGCTAGAATTTCATTTGTTTTCACATTAGAAGGGATAGGATTTTTTTGTAAGGGAGACTACATCATGTTGTGATAGTGAGGGGATGCTTGGATAAGGTCCCATAAATATATTTTAGTAGGAGTATTCCTTAGTTGATCAACACTGTCATACTCCCTAAGGAATTAATTTAGGTGAGGGGATGAAGGTAAGGATGTTGAGGTTGGTTATTGTGATCGCGGATTATTTCTTGTGTAATGTGTAAGAGCAATGGTATGATGAATTGGTTGTTGTGACAAATTATGCTTAGGTGGGTAGAGGATAAATTCAGGTTTAGGTTTGTTTGAAGGTCGGTAAAGGATGAGTTAAGGTTGAATAATATTAACATCCCTTAGGGAATGAGATTCTAATATAGGCTCTGCAACTTCTTGTAAAGGTATAATAATATTATTTACAATGTCTTGCATCACGATATCCTCCCTAGAAGGAGAGATTGTAGGAGAACTACAAGTCACATTTTCATGACATTAAAGGATGGTTTCTTCTAAAAAGACTTTGTTACAAGTAGGGGAGTGATCAATGATGGAGATATCAAGAGTGGGATGATGAGGAGAGGGTTCTATTTGATTAGAATATTTTCAAAGGTCTCCTTCTCTTGTTCCATACTATCTACCCTAGTAAGAGAGCTTGTAATATGGTAACTACTAGCTTCATCATAGGTAGGGGAGGCATCAAGAGAATGACCACTATGATTTTAAAATAGATTTTCCTAGAGGGGAGGATCATTAGGGAAGGTAGGGTCAAGAGTCTCATGAGTTGAAATAGGTGTATCTTCTAACATCAACTTATCCTCTTTTCAACAAGGAGGGATATGATATGAACAAGTTTGAGGGTCATGGTTATAGAGACTAGGTAAGGGGATGATGTTTTCATATTTTTGTTGTTTAATGTTTGAAAAAGGGGAAAGGTGAGGAGGAAGACAAGAAAGACCATCATGATATTCAATGGTTTTGTCTTTTTTAACTAAGATACCTTCGCCACCAATGGGAGAGATATGAGGAGAAGAACAATTATGATTATCATGATTATCGACACTTGCATCCTCTTGGGTCAAATATTTAGTGGATGAGCTAGGAGATATGAATTCATCAAGGGCTCCATCTACCATGTACAATTCATTGCTACTAAAGGACTTAAGAAGGGTGTGAGTGGGTGCATGTAATGTTGTTAATGCTATGTTTTCATTTTCTAAAGAATTTGATTTAAATGATCCAGGAACCAATGTGGAAAATGAAGATTGAAAAAGTCTAATGTTATCCACAAGTAATATGAATGCTATTTAAAATGTAAAAAAATCTATGTAAACTTAAAATGCAATGTAAAGAAATAGAATGCAATGCAATTTTCAGATTTCAAAGAGGGTAATTTGTTGATTACACTACACAATGATCTGAAAATGAAATGTTGGAAACACAAAATGTAATTTAACAAATGCATGAAATGAGCTAATTTAAGGTAACTATAATGAAATGCATGTTACAGAAACACTACCAGTTGATACAGATAGTTGATGGCACAAAACAAAAGCATAAAAATGGGATTTCTAGCTATGTAAAGGACAATTTTAGAGGCCTAAAGGGACTAGGTTCCCTAAGGTGGTGACTTAGTCCTCTTGGTGATTTTTTGAGATTGTACAAAATATTATGATGGATTCAGGTGGTTTATGTATTTGGTGATGCAGAATTAACATGAGAATGCAAAATTTTAGAAATGATTAATGTTCTAAGATGCAAAAATGCAATCTATATGCACTTTTCACTAATGCAAAAATTGAAAACCCTAGAATGCAACTTAACTAATATAAAATGCAATGCAAGCTAATTCTAGGAAAATAAAGAACTCTAAACCAGAAAGGAAGGGTATTCAAAGGTCAAGTTCACCAAAATGTAACGAAGATTTTGGTACCCACTTAGGGTCTCTAACACTTCTAGGGTTTTTCACCTAAAAGGATAGAGAGGTTTACCAAAATACTAATGGGTTAAATTCAAAGATAACGATTAGGGGTTGTGATGTGTGTGATTGAATGTGTCTAACTATGATGTCTAAATGAAGTGATCTAAGTGCAATAAAATAAAAGTAAGATGATTTATTAATGCTAAACTATTGAAATGTAAAGTGTTGGAAAATACATTGAGATATGCAAACATCAAACTAAATAACCTAGGAATGAACATGAAATAAAACAAAAAGTTGGGAAATGAAAAGGGTATGCATCTGGAAATTTGCAGAGGCTGGAAATGCTACTGAATTTGAGATTTAGGCATGCTAGGACACTTATTCCATTCTAGGTGACCTAGTCAGGTTTTTGGACCTGAAAATGCAAAATTTTGTCTGTAGGTGTCTTTTTGTGTAGATTATTGACCTATCCAACAAGGAGATACCCTAAAAAATTCTTCAACCCATTCTTGAATGATCTCTAAGCTTCCAAGATACCTAAATTTGTAAACAAATACAAATAGAAATAAATATTGATTGTTAGGGCATGGGGGTTTGCCTTGGTCAAACCCCTTTTTAGATAATTAAATCAAATGAAGAGACATGATAATATAGCATAAAATATGGAATCATGAATTCAATACCTTGCCATGATGAATTATCTTGTGTTGTTGTAGCAATCAACCCTTGAGTGCTTCAGAAAAGATGTCTTATTGACTTAGAACGCTCAAACCCTAGCTTGCTTTAGAAGAGTAGCGGATGAAGAGTGGAGAAGAATTGATAGTGACTTAGTTAGGGTGAAAAAGATGAGAAAAAACCTTATTTATACAAGTTGTGCCCTAATTTCCTAAAAATAACACCATTTAGGCCGACCTTAGGGTTTAGGAGACAAAATCCCAAAAGATATTTAAGTTCATTTTAATTTTTAAGCCACATGGGACAAGGTCGCCCAAGGTGGCGACCTAGTCCACCTAGGAATTTTTGATTGGTTTTTGGGGATTAAGATGCGATTAATAATGTTTTTCAGGATTGTCCTCTGAAACAAACTAAAATAAGTCTTGTATGTGTATTAAGGGGTCATTATAACATAAGAAATAGTTGATTTAGTGATGACAAGCCTAGAAAAGTATGATGGTTAGTTACAAAACCCTACAACACTTTGAAATAAGGCTTGGAAAGGGGTAAAAAGAGGTTCAAAATCCATAGGCAAGGGTCCAAATGAGTGAAAAGTGTCAAGGCTACACTTTTTGGTGACACAATATGAAATGTATCCAAGTGCTGAAACTAAATGAAATGAAGCTATCTAATGAATGCAAACTAATGAAATGTAAAAGTATGTTAAAAACTATGTAAGATGACCTAATAATGACCTATGGCGCATTTAAACTATAACATAACTTAAAGAGGCAGAAGTGGTGCACCTGGAAATTGAAGGTTGATGAAGAAGAGCTTTGGAATCTTCTAGAATCTACTTTTGAAGGTCACTGGGACACTTATGCAAACTTGGGTGACATAGTCCTGCTTCAGGGAGACTTTGTCGAAACTAGTTTTAGGGAAATGGGTGTCTAGATCTACAAAGATCATTTTCAGGCCTGCCAGTGGGACTAATTCGCCAATGAGGGCAACTTAGTCCACTTGTAGCTTTCGAAAATCTCAAGATTGGAATCTATAGGTATCAACTTGTACTTTTTATTCTGACAGAAATCCAGACCCGAATTTTTAGATGTTGACCTGCAAGTTGTCTCCAAGCTTCTTTTAGGATTTGTTGACTTGGGATGATGTGGATGGAAATATGACACCTTTTAGCACTTTGCTCTTTCACTAATCTACATACAAATTCTTCAAAAAACACATGGAAAGAGGGGAAATGGGGTTAGGGTTAGAGAATAGGGGTTTTCCTTAGTAAACCCCATTTTGGTAATCAAACCCTAGATAATGAAATAGAATGAAAAGGGAAAGATGATTGAATAAAATGCAAGTACAACAACTCACCAAACCCTTGTTGAAGAAGTCTGAAGATATGCAAGTGATCAACTCGAATGGATGATGCCTGAAGTGCTTAGAGAACTTAAATTCTCATTGCTTGCTTGAGAAGATAGATTGCTTGATTGCTTATGAAGATGGAGAGGTCAAAATGAGGGGAAAACCCTATATTTATACATGTTGTGCCCTAATTTCCAAAAAATAACACATCACAAGCCAACCTTAGGGTTTAGGATTAAATTTGATTTTTATGCCAGATGGGACTAAGTCGCCCAAGGTGGTGACTTAGTCCACCTAGACAATTTTAAGTTGATGTCGAGAATTAAAGTGTGATTATTGTTGTTTATCGGGAGTGTCTTCTGAAACACACCTAATTAGGACCTATAAGTGCATTAATGGCACATTTTATCATAAGAAAGGGTTAGTTTGTTGATGACAAGCCTAGAAAAGTGTGAGAGTTTGTTACAACTTTTTAAAACACTTTTAATTAGGACTTGGTAAGGGGTAAAAAGAGGTTTAAGTGAATTATGATGGAAAGGTCCTAGAAAAGTGGGAAAATGTATTACAACACTTCAAAACACCTTTATAAGACATCTTTAGGTTTTTATTGATTTGCAAGCGTTCAAGGCCTAATGTGAATGTGTTGGCCACATTACAACATTAAATCTAGGCAAAATCAGGCCAAAATACATAGGAAATGCCCAAATGAGTGAAAATGTCAAGGATAAAAAAAATTGTGCCACATTTAGCCCCCACTTTAGTGAGAGAGTGAACTTGATTCAAACTCACACTAATGTAGCCAAGACATGCATATCAAGAGGGATCCATATGTACTCATGTTAGCAAGATGAGACAATAATAATCTAGAGGGATGATCAAGCCCCCAAGAACAAGATCTCATGGAAAACCAAACATCAGCTCAAAAGATCACACAAGAAAGTGATGTGAAAGAATGGAAAGAGAGGTAATGTCAGATCGAGCTTCAATCATTTGTTCAGCTAGTTGTGGATTAGATCTAGGTTGTTTGTTCAAAAAAGAAATGTGCTCACTCTGAGGCGATGAAACCTCAGGTTGTCCGCCGAGTGAGAAGGCCAAAAGGGTGAGGAACATACACTCATGGCTAGTATGCACTCACACACACGTAGGTGGCAATGGGGAAATTTGTGTCACTAATTGGGCTTCCTGCTTAACCATACATAGTAGAGCTTCTAAAATTTGACATTTTCTAGCTGGTTGCATTCAAATTTTAATGATCTTTTGCTCCCATTCTTGATAGGTTTGGTTTATGGTTTAAGGGTTTAATACCCTTGTTTTAAAATTTTTAAGTCTTAAACCCTCACCTTATATTTCTATGTTGACCCACTGTACTAGGTTACCAGTTGTCCTAGTCACAACTTATGTCATAATGCCCATTATCTTTACCGACCCCTCTACCTAAGCTCGTCGGTCATCGAGTGTCTCAAAAATTTAATATTCCAAAGTTGGGCCAAGATATTTTGCCTTTTTTTTAAAGACTTAAATTATTTGTCCTAAAGGGTCATGGATCGTTGCCCTAGTCGAGACCCATTTTTCTATAGCTAATGATGTTTGCACATGCAAAAAATCCAAGTAGCATTTAAAAAATGCATTTCTGATGGGTCATGCATGATTTCGCCATCCGTCTTCTATCCTACATGGGACCCATTCCCCACTATCAACTCGATCTCCTAAGGCATTCAATCGATGACTCTGATGTACCACCCAATCTCAATCTAGGTCATAGAGTGTTTGTCATGTAGAGTATTAAATATTGTTACCTAGTTTCGTACGTGGTCCATGCAATGGTGATAGGACCCGTAGGTGGCAGACATGTCTTCTGACTGGGGAAGACACCATTGGACAATGGACTTGGTGTGCAACAGCATGGAGTTTTCAAACATTGTTGACTCAATCTGAGTCATCCAAGGGACCACCTCATCAATAAATCGACCACTCACATTCAAAAAATAGAATCGATCATGTGATGGCCATTTGGGCTATATAGAGAACGATCATTAATGGTGTATTCTCTTCAGAGGATATCAATTTGATCTCCATGCATGTGAAGAGCTATTTCCCTGCAATTATTAAGACTGATATGCAAATTTCCATGTACTTGGAAAATTAACGGTGGTGAAGTGGACACCAATGAATAATCACTTGCTCACTCATTTTTTATTGACCATTGATGATCGACATCATCAACTTGTTCAATAAATGTGGATGAGGGCTCATAATTTTCATCATTACAATCAGGAGCCTAAATTCTATGTGAGTTTGTAGTTTTGTATATTGATGTAAGATGAGTAGGTCGACAACTTCCCCATCTTCTTTGTGAAATTCTGCTAGGTATAATGTGAAAATATCTCATTATGATGTTTATGTACGCAAGTAGAGTACTTCCATATTGAAGGAAGAATTATAGGGGTCCACATCAGTTGTTACTAGATGCAATTCTCAATTAAGAGGTCAGGTCGTGAGTGGTGAAGAAGTAGTGGATATCAAAGGACAAAATCTTGCAGATTTTGTGTCAAGATCGAAATCAAAGATAAGGTATGGTCAGGGCACTCTGGGAAGGAAAAATTCACCCATCGATGTTTCTGATAGCTCTCTTGATAATGACATGGAAACAGACTCTGGCTATGGCCAATACGTTATGGCTTTAACTGAAATTTTTGGTGTGCATGAAGAGATGCTCATAGTTTTTCCTATTTCTATGAAGGCATTGTGTGAATTTGTTGGTTTTGGTGTTAAGAAATATGTTGATGAGGAAGAAGAAGCGGTTCTTTTGCCTCCTACTATGGTGAAGACATGAAGTGGGTGCGTGTACTATGGTCCTGGTGCTAGTGCTGGATTAGGTTCTGGATGATGGAAATGGTGTCTGGTTTTAAAATTTTGTTATGATGATAATGTTGGGGTTCATGTTGGTGAACGTGGGTATAAGGCCTAGACAAAAAAATTTAGTGGTTGTGGTGGTGTCGACTTCTTTCGATGGGTAGTACTCAAATTTTGATTCTCTTTCTCAGTAAATGATTACATCTAACTGTTAGGGAATTTTGAAATACAAGTGAATTTTTTTTTTGAAATGAAATATTTCTGAAATTTAACCATAATGATCCCAATGCTTGTTGCTCTCTTGTGTTATAAAAGAGATTTCAAGGATCATTTATAGGGCCAAAATTTTGAGTCTGAAATGTTCTAGGTAGGATGCATGAACAATGAACAAATACAATGTAGAATTCTTGATTAATTTGCTAGCTAATTATCCTAGGTGTGGGTTTTGTATATAATAGTCTTAAATAGTTTTACATGAATGACTGATATCGAAAGAAATCTATAAAATAAAGTATGTACTCTCCTGTGTACAATTTTTGCATGCTTTGAAAGAAAATATCAAGTATCTTTTCGTTTATCTTTAATGGTTTAATTGAATGTATGAATCTGTTCTATGTTTTAACTGAAAGAGTTAATTAAATAATTGAAGAGAGTTGTAAGTCTGCAAGAATTTGCATTGGATTTGGGTAAGAATTAATGCTTTAGATACTGTGAGTTTTTGTAATGTAAGTCACTATGAAAATATTTCATCTATTTTAGGGTTAAATAATTTGTGTATTACTGATTATTTCATATGCGACTCCATTTACCCAATTGATGAGGCATTGACCTATTTGTCAAGAATTCATGTGACCTGATGAATTAGTGAAATTCCTAGCCAGAGACTCAAAACAAGAACAATGCTTATTCAAATTCTATCAATTTTGAGATTTAAGTTTCATACACACCCATGTTCCTAGTGAGTGAATAGTTATTTTCCTAAAGACTGGCCAAATATTTGTAGATGTTGTTCATTTGCAAGCTAGAGGAACTTATCTGTGTAAGAGTGTTTTGTATTTACAAAAATTAGAATGAACACAAAAAGGGAAATACTCTCCTAGGTCCCACAGATCTTGAAGTGCAGGAGTAAGGATACCAAGAATCCTTGCTTGTTGTGTTGGCCACTAGCCTATGACCTTCTTGAACATGAGGACTAGCATCCCTTTAGAGAATTCCTAGGTTTAGTTGGTGTGTCAGCAAAAAGTGTAGCCTTTGACACTTTTCACTCATTTGCACCCTTGCCTATGGATTTTGGACCTTTTTCAATCTCTTTTTACCCATTTCTAAGCCTTGTGCCAAAGTGTTGAAAGGTGTTGTAAAACATTTTCATACTTTCCTAGGCTTGTCATCATTAAATCATCCCTTTCTTATGTTATAATGACCCCTTAATGCACATAAATGTCTTACTTTAGTGTGTTTCATAAAAAAATTCTGAAAAAACATTAATAATCACATCTTAATACTCGAAAACCAATCAAAATTTCCTAGGTGGACTAGGTCACCACTTTGGGTGACCTAGTCCCATGTGGAATAAATTTTAAATTTAACTTAATATTCTTTCAGGATCTTGTCTCTAAAACCCTAAGGTCAGCCTGTATGGTGTTATTTCAAGAAAATTAGGGCATAACTTCTATAAATAAGGGTTTTTCCCTAATTGTGCATTTCTTCTATCTCATTTTTCTCCTATTCCTCTACCTCATTACTCTTCTCAAGCAAGCTAGGGTTTTGAGTATTCTAAGTCACCTTTCAGGATCTTGTCTCTAAAACCCTAAGGTCAGCCTGTATGGTGTTATTTCAAGAAAATTAGGGCATAACTTCTATAAATAAGGGTTTTTCCCTAATTGTGCATTTCTTCTATCTCATTTTTCTCCTATTCCTCTACCTCATTACTCTTCTCAAGCAAGCTAGGGTTTTGAGTATTCTAAGTCACCAAGACATCTCTCTCAAGAAGCATTCAAAGGGATGAATCCTCCATTGTTGCAACTCAAGATCAATCATCATGGCAAGGTAAACTCCATCACTCCTTTGTTTCAGTCTTTCTTACTTTATTTCATCTTCTTGGTTTGATTACTCAAAAGGGGTTTGACTAAGGCAAACCTCTAATCCATAACAATCGACAAGTTTTCCCTCTTAGTGTGATTTGCAAGTCTTGTATGTAGATTTGGAAAATAACCAAGGTGGAAGAGTCCTCACCAACTTGTCTAAGCTCTTCAAGGTTGGAGAAACCCTAGTTGAAGCTTGGAGGACACCTATAGATCAAAATCTTCACTTTCAAGACTGGATACCTGGAGGAGGAGAAAATGCAAACCTAGGGCTTCCATTTCCATTCTCTAAGTTTTAGAAATTCAGAAGAGGACTAAGTCACCAACAATGGCAACCTAGTCTGACGGAACCTATTTTTCAGAGATTTTTAGAGATCTAGATACCCTTTTGGCTGAAATGGGGTCCAAACTAGTTTTCCAGAAAAAAGGACTAGGTTGCCTACAATAGCGTAAATATCCCGACAGACTTAAACTCTAGATTCAACAACATTTCTAACCTCTACACATTTCTAGGTGGACACCCCTTTCATCTCCAACCTTTTATTTTAACTTAATGTACATTTCTTAGGACATTTGTATATCATTATGTGTTTTCAAACATAGTTGTATCTCATAGATTTTACATTAATAGTTGGCTTCTTTTATCAGTTCATTTCATTTAGGCACATTCACACACACCCTTAAATCCCTAATCCTTTGAATGAACTCACCCAAAAATCATATTAGGTGAAAGGGAGTCATTTTTCCAACCTAGCTCCTAGGTGAAAAACCCTAGGGGCCTATTTGGGGAATCCTCTTTTCCTTGTTGTCAATATATTTTTAGTGGCTCATTTTGGTGAACCCGACTTTCCTGCACCCTCTTTTTCTGATTTGAACTCCATCATCATCCTAGGTTTGCATTGCATTGAATTTTTCATTATTTATATTGAATTCTAGGGTTTAAATTTTGCATTAGTGAAAAGTGATAGGTTGCATTTTTTGCATCTTAGAACATTAATCATTTATGAAATTTTTCATTTTCTTGTTAGGTTTGTCTCATATAACACAAAAAACACCTGAATCCATCCAAATATCTTGGAAAATCTCAAAAAAATCACCAAGAGGACTAAGTTGCCACCTTGGGCAACCTAGTCCCTTCAGGCTTTTGAAATTGCCTTTTACAGAGCTAAAAACCTTGTTTTTAGGCTTCTATTTTGTGCCATTACCTGTATATATCAACTGGTTGTGTTTCTATTACATGCATTTCATTAAATTTAGCTTAAATTAGCCCATTTCATGTACTTCTTAGTTTTAATTTTGCATATACTACATTTCTTTTCCAGATTGTTGCATAATGTAATCATAAAATTACCTTAATTCCCATCTGAAAAATTGCATTTCAACATTTTACTTTAAATTATTACATTGGATTCTCTTTCCCTTCCCTTCATACGATGTTTTCTTTAAAAATATGTGGCTTTGATTTGGTTTCAAATGGATTGGATAAATTTAACATTCCTTCTTATGAGTTCAATGTAGATTACAATAATGAATTCATTAAAGAACCTGTTAATAACTAAACCATTGACACGATTCTTAACATTGCATTACCCCTTGATGAGGATATTAGTATTGAAAATCATAACAATCATACTTGTGCTTCTCTCTATACCTCTCCTATTAGTGACAAAGGTATCTTGGTGCAAGAAGCTACAAGCATTGAGGGTCTTGATTGTCCCTCTCCTCATCCCCCTTTGCTAGACATTAAACATCAAACATTTCTAAAAGAATCCTTACCTAGTCTCCCTAACCATAGCCATCAAAATTTACCTTCTTCTAATATCCCTCCTCGATTCCAAGAGGATAGGTTGGTGTTAGAAGATACCCCTATTAAAAGTCATGAGATTCTTGACCCTCCCTTTCCTAACACTCCTCCTCTTTGGGATAATCTATTTGAAAA
The DNA here is from genome assembly GCA_007115665.2 of Sequoiadendron giganteum. NCBI lineage: Eukaryota > Viridiplantae > Streptophyta > Pinopsida > Cupressales > Cupressaceae > Sequoiadendron > Sequoiadendron giganteum. The sequence continues at coordinate 168,801,742 of VCHN02000014.1, read as the reverse complement.
CCATAGTGGTCCTTCTCTTGATGCCTCCCCCCCTTGTGATGAAGCATGTAATGAAACTCTTCCACACTCTCATACTAGGGTAAATAGTATGGAACAATATAATGTGACCTTAGAACAACAAGACAATCAAATAGACCCCTCTCCTAATCATCCCCTATTGACCATCCCATTATTGATCATTCCCCTATTTGTGACAAAGTCATTTTAGAAGAACCGATCCTTGCATGTCAAGAACCTGTGGCTTGTTGTTCTCCTAAAATCTCTCCTCCTAGAGAGGATTGTTAGAATTGGCTATGGATGCCAAGATCTATGGACCAAATAGAAAGCACAAAGAAGAGAGAAAATAATATGACAAGAATAAACTGTATTCAATGTCAATGATAATGGAATGAATGATTTTACAATGAGAGACCCCTTGGTTATACAGCCAAGGTGAGAACATAGGAGTGCATAAGATTATGACAAGTGTCATAATCTTATGACATGAGACAACAATGAAAAGCTATCACTCCACCTAAAGTGGAAAGGTGATAATGTGATAACCACCACAAATAGTGGATCTACCACAAAAGGTGGAACCCTAATCACATGATATGTCCATGAAAGGTGGAGATGATAGAGTGATAACATGATAAGTCCACCAAAGGTGGAAATTCTCCAACAACTCCTATGTGGTCCCTAAGTAAACTTAACTAAGGTGTAATTATGACCTAGGACAAGGTACAAAATATTTAATTACACCAACAAGGATACATTGATGCAAGCCAAGGATAAAATTGACTCTCCTTCCCAAGGGGATGTTAATATTATTCAACCTCAACTCATCCTTTATCCCCCTACAACAAAACCTAAACATGAATTTACCCTCTACCCACCCCAGCATAATGTGTTATAGCAACCAATTCAAGATACCATTGCTCATACACATTACACCAAAAATAATCCACGATTGCAACAACCAACCTCCTCTTCCTTACCTTCATCCCCTCTCATCTTACCCGTTGCCTCTCACTTGAATTCCATCCCTAGGGAGTATGACTGTGTTGACCAACTAAGGAATACTCCCGCTAAAATATATTTATGGGACCTTATTCAAGCCTCCCCTCACTATTACAACATGATGCAGAATTCCTTACAACAAATTTTTGTCCCTTCTAATGCTTAAGCAAATGACATAGCAGCTATGATTCAAGGCTTGAATGCTGACATTGTTTTCCACCAAAGTGAGCTCCCTCCTTTGGATGTGCAAAAATGAGTTGAAGCCTTCATGATCATATCTCAATACAAACACATAGGGATCAAGAGAACCCTTGTTGACAATGGCTCTGCTATTAATGTGTGTAGTGTCAATCTCTTGGATAGGCTCCATATCGATAAATCAAACATTCAACCTACCTCCTTAGCTATCAGTGGATTTGATAGTGTAGGGTAAAAACCACTTGGTGTGATCACTTTTCCTCTTAAAATTGGAGTGGCCACATTAGACACATTGATCCATGTTATGCCTAATGATGTTGCATCTAACCTCATCTTAGGTAGGCCATGGATTCATGCTATTAATGGAGTGCCTTCCACTCTTCATCATAAGATGAAGTACATCTACAACAATAAAGTGTACACACTTGATGTCAATCCTGAGCCTTATAGTGTCTTACAACTTGAGGAAAACCAATCCAAACCCTTCACTAGTTCAACACCTACCAAAAAAGTGGAACCCGTACAACCCAAGTCCTTAGACAATGATTGGGGTTCCTTAGACTTCACACCTCCTTTACTAGGATAATCCAAGATCACCAACAAAAACTTTGAAAAGGGAAACGTAGTCTTGTCAGCACAAGACTTGGATGATCCTTCGCAAGCACCCACCTTAACTACTTTAGACAAAGCTTCCAACAATGAAACCTCACTAGATCCAAAAGTGCTAAAAAATATCTATGGAAAAGGTTAGGAGCTTATCAAATAACTAGGCTATAATGGAAAAGGTTGTGGTGCTAATGAACCAGGTATCCACAACCCTGTCAAGCCTATCACATAAAAATCAAATCATGGTCTTGTATTTTATCCTTTCATTGAAATCATAAAACCTTCATCCAACATCAACACTATTCCAAATCACCCTTCTAAACCAACCTTAGAAAGTGATCCTTTGAAACCAACAAAGGACTCTTTGTTTAACACTAATGTCATCTCGCAAAACACTACTGATTCAGATTTTACACACTCCTCCAAAGGAGTATACAAAATCTCACAATATATAGTGCCTTACATAAGTATGACATCATATATTAAGCAAGACACTTCCTTGTTGCAAACCAAAGGAACACCTTCTACCTTCGATCAAGAGGGTATCTTGTTGAGACTCCTCCAATATCACTTGATCTCCCTTCCTCCATGAACTCAAAAATAAATGTAACAACAAACATTCCTTTTGTGCCTACCACCGAGTTCATGGTCATCACACTAATGAGTGTAAGGACTTGAATGGTGAAATTCAACAGATCTTAAGAAGTTTGGAGCTCTCCCTCCTATGGAGGCTACACATTCCTCTAATTGATACTCATTTTCACTCAACCTTGCATCTCCTGAATCCTCTTGGCTCACTCTTGTCATGCTCTAAGTGGGGGCAAGGGGTTAGTTAAATTTTTCCCTCATATGTCACTTGTCGTTGTCTCTTTTGACTAGTCATTAACCTTTCATGAACATATAAGAGCAAGCTTGGGATGTGGATGACATGTCCTAAGTTGACCCGCATGTGACATACTATCCCTCTCCATGATGCAACTTAATTCAGAAAAATATGACTTGGCATAGGGCTTTCCGAACAAGATCTTATGCCCTCCTCTTCTACTTTAAAGAAATTTATCATAGTATGGTGTTTCATAGTTCCTTTAAAGTGGGGGCATACATCACCACTCACATTTCACTGTGCAATTTTCCTTTTTCTGCAATTCCCTATCTTGGAAACATTAGGTACAATGTTGCTCAGGATGAGACATTTACATTTTTCCTCTTTCGCATACAAGATGAGTTCTTCCTCTCTTGCATACAATATGAGTTCATTTGCACTTTTCCTCTCTTGGACACATTACACATAATGTTTCCTAAGATGAGACATTGCATGAGCAAAGAAAAATCCCTTTGAACACCATCATTTCAAATATCACTTTCTTTTGTAGTGCCTTATCAGAGTTATCATGAGGTATAACTTTGGTATGGTTGAGCGGGAAGCCCAAGCGGCATGAATTTCCCCATAGCCACCTTTTGGCACTTCCCACCCGAGAGTGAGTACACATCTTCTCTTTGGACAAACAACCTAGATCTGATCCACAACTAGTTGGACAAACGGTCGAAGCTTGATCCAACTATTTACTTTCATTTCTATCTTCCTTTAGTTCTTTTCATCGCATGATCATGTATCTCATCTTGCTGCATATCATTCACCCTTGAATTTGTTCTTGTGCATTAATGTCTTTTTGACTTAGAATCTTGAATCCTAGGGGCTTGACCGCCTTCTTCATCTTTCTTCACCATCTCCATTGGGCTACTTTAGTGTGAGCTTGAAGCAAGTTCATCCTCTCACTAAAGTGGGGGCTAAATGTGTCACCAAAAAGTGTATCCTTTAACACTTTTCACTCATTTGGACCCTTGCCTATGGATTTTGGACCTTTTTCAATCTCTTTTTACCCCTTTCTAAGCCTTGTGCCAAAGTTTTGCAAGGTGTTGTAAAATATTTTCACACTTTCCTAGGCTTTTCATCACTAAATCAACCCTTTCTTATGCTATAATCACCCCTTAATGCACATGCATGTCTTACTTTAGTGTGTTTTAGAAGACAATCCCGACAAACATTAATAATGACATCTTAATCCCTAAAAAACAATCAAAATTGCCCAGGTGGACTAGGTCACCACCTTGGACAACCTAGTCCCATGTGGCATAAAATTTAAATTTAACTTAATATTCTTTTTGGGATTTTGTTTTTAAAACCCTAAGGTTGGCCTGTATGGTGTTATTTCAAGAAAATTAGGGCATAACTTATATAAATAAGGTTTTTTTGCCTCATTGTGCATTTCGTCTATCTCATTTTTCTCCTATTCCTCTACTCATTACTCTTCTCAAGCAGGCTAGGGTTTTGAGTATTCTAAGTTACCAAGATATCTCTCTCAAGAAGCATCCAAAGGGTTGAATCCTCCATTGTTGCAACTCAAGTTCAATCATCATGGCAAGGTAAACTCCATCACTCCTTTGTTTCATGATTCCTTACTGTTGTGCACTTTTTGCACACACGCCCCACCAGAGGCAGGGACCCTCTTTTTCTTCTGTAGTTTTGTACCTTGGCTTTGTCAATTTCTAGTTTTTCTCTTTTTGGAGGTTATTTTGGGATTAAGTCCGGATTTGGTTTGATTGGGGTGGTATTTTGAAGCATTTTAGAGCCTTGGATTTTAGAAATGAGGATTTTTCAAATGAATTTTCAAAGTGATGTGTAAATATTTTTGTGCCAATGGATAAAGGACAAAAAATTAGGCTAAGTTACTTTTTAAACTTTTCAAAAATTCATCCGGGAAAAAAAGTTATGGGGTTTCAAAGTTTTTCTCCGATTTCTAGGTCATTTTCGGGTATTTCCACCCAGTTCGGATTTTGGCGAAATTTGTCATTTTCGGGTATTTCCACTGGTCTGGATTTTGGCGAAATTTGTCATTTTCGGGTATTTCCACCCGGTCCGGATTTTGGCGAATTTTGCCATTTTTGTGTATTTCCACCCCGTTCGGATTTTGGCAAATTTTGCCATTTTGGGGATTTCCATCCGGTCGGGATTTTTCTGGGATTTTCCGCCTGGACCAGATTTTTCCGGATTTTTTTGGGATTTTCCGTCCGGACTGGATTTTTTCGAGATTTTCCGCCCGGTCCGGATTTTTCCGAGTTTTTTTCAAAATTTGGGATTTTCTGACCTATCTAGATTTTGGCGGATTTCTGGCCATTTTTCAGGATTTTCCCTTCCTAGCGGATTTTTTCGAACTTCCTATCATGATTTTCCTGAACTCCGAAAGGGTTAAATTTCCGAAATTTTATGACGGTGTTGAAATTTCCAAGGGTTTATTTATGCTTAATTTTAATATTTTTTGGTTGGATTTTCACATGTGGGCTATTAATGATTATATCTGTTTTCCATGATTCAAGGGAGGACTTGCATATGGATTCATGCTAGGAGGAAAATCTGGAAAATATTTAAAATGCACCTGCATATGAATCGGTGCCCTAGTTGTTCAAATGAACCCAATTGCATAAGAATTTGTGCCACAACCTGTCTATAGTGGAATATATGTTTCAAACGTGGAGTGACGTGTGATGTTGTTTTCACTCTCCAATCATAATTTTTATTAAAATCGAGGTGGAAGATTGTTGAAATTCTTATTGTTCCTGGATGTAACTGCTTTTATGCTATTGGATGATGATGTACCACATTTTTAAGAACCCTAATGTGAATTCTTAGGGTTTCTTAGGGATTAATTGCAGCCATTGGATTGAATTTAATCCTGGCCCTTGATTTAAAAATGTAATATCTATAAAAGGCCAGTGCCTTCTCATTTTGAAAAAGTTAGTAGAGTTAGTAGAAAAGGTTAGAGAACAGCTAGTTAGAGGCTGCAAAGCCAAAATTGGCTAAGTTAGAGGTTAGATTCTACAAGTTAGTAGCTGTAGGAGAGGAGAAAGACTGGAAATTGTTATGAAATGCTGGAGAAGATAATGCAAACGGGTTGTTGATTTGGCAAACATTGTGTTATGTTTCAAAAGTTTTATGGTTTCTTGTTCTTGATTCTTAGTGTTAGATGTTAGTTTTTAGTTCTTTCATGATAATGGTGAAATGTTAATGATGTTGATCAATCTCCGGTCCATACTTTTGGCAATTTGTTGATTGTAAGTTGCTATGTAAAGTTAGTCTGGAATTTATTTTGTGCTAAGTTCAACTGTCGTGCTTGTTTACATTGCCCCATTTATTGGGTATGTGGATGAATGTTCATAGTCTGAAAATATTCAGTTTCTTTAGAAGATTGCACCATTTTTGCAGAGTTGCAAGCTTGTCCTTGATTAAGCAGAAATTGATTTTATTGGAGATTTGTCCGTTTGTAGTATTCATCATTGTTGTGATTGATTTTAGGAGTAATTTTAATCTTAGGATCTCTCTTAAACTCTTATCTTTTGCTATTTCTTTTATTATCTAGGTTACATTTAAGAATCTGAGTATCAATATATTACAAAATCTGATAAGTTCTAAGATCCAGTATTTGTTTGTAAGGCCCCTTGTGATTACTAGCATTTTCACATTATCTCTGAGTTGTTTCACTGCATTGTCAAGACCTGACATTAGAGACCTTGGAGTTATCTCTTTTCCATAGAGATTTACCTTTCAAGAGAGATAGGATATTATATTATGTCTGAGTTGTTGCTGTACAGAAAACACCATCAACAGATTGGCGCTAGAAGGAGGGCTTGAACAAGCAAGCTGGTTCGATTTTTGTCTGCGATTTCTCTTGAGAGGTTCAAAAGAAGAACCAGATCTACTCCAGGAGAGAAAGAATTACAAGAGCTGCAAGCCCTTACTAGGTCAAGAAGGGCCAGAAGAAGGGGAGAATCATCATCCACCCAACCAATCCCATCATCCCCATCATCTTCATTCTCATCTTCCTCATCCTCCTCTAATTCTGAAGGAATTCCTATTCCACAACCTCAACCAATCATAAATCAGCCATTACTACTCCCACCTTCACCAATGGCTTTTCTGGAAAATAACCCGTCTCCTCTATTCTTCAACAACTAAAATGTTATGCCAAAGAAACCTAAGAATTTTTGCTCTAGGTTTCACACAAATGATCCCAAAAGGACTGTTGAAGAGCATGTTAGGATTTTTAAAATTACCCTCCAGGATAGGGGAATTAATCATGAGGATGTTGCTTGCAAACTTTTCCCCTATTCTCTAGGAGATGAGGCATTCTATTGGTATAACAATCTTCCTACTGGGTCTATCACAACTTGGCTTCAGTTGGAGACTGCATTTTTACAGAGATTTGGGGTCCCAATCAGTTCCAATGGGCTTTATCTACAGTTTACTAGAGTAAAGAGGGAGATAAATGAACCAATAGGGGCTTTCAATAATAGGTTCCATAGGGCTTATACCTTTGCCAAGGAGTTTTATTATGAGGCTTGGATAGTTTGACATCTACCTTTGTGAAGTGGAGAGAAAACCCTCCTGGTAGCCTGCTTGAAGCTTATGATGTGGCTATTAAGGTGAGCACAGATTTGAGACAACACTTGTCTGGACCCCTGCCATTAGCTGGTCAAACAATTATGTTGGGTTCAACTCCTCAACTGCCTTTGGTTTCACACCCAAGTCAACCCTTGAATCAAGCCCCAGCCATGCCAAATTACTATCTGAATGTGAATCAGCCCGCATTCTCTCACCAGCAAGCTAATGTACCCAATTACTTGTAGAGCTCTGAGACATTTAACCAATCCTCGAACCATGGGTTTCATTCTGTTTATATGCAAAATTCAGTTGGTGTTGTTCCTCCATCAAATAATGTAGATAAGGGGAGGCTGGATGAACTCGTAGAGCTAGTAAAGAAGCTGGCCACCAAAGTCACCTACCTAAGGAACCAAAACAACCAACCTTAAGACATCAAAAGGGGAGATCAGTTCAATTATGATCAAGATCGAGGAAATAATCTTGATAGGGGACAATATTTTAAAGATCAACCCTCAGGTCTAACATTTGATAGAAGGCAGCTACCACACCAAAATAGGACTTGGGATATAAGGCCTAATAATGAAGGAGTCCTAACATCTTTGGAGCATCCAAACAATCAAGAAAAGTTTGTAGCTAGTGTATATCTAGCAGAAGTAGCTCTATTCGGATGGTGTAGGCTTCATAACACCAACCAACACTCTGAATTAGATTGTCAAGAATTTCAAACTGCTGCATCTATTTTCCAACAGGAGATCCAACATACCAACAAAAATTTGAGTGGACATGAGATAGTACCAGCTAATCCTATGACATATCAGTCTTGGTGGTGGATCATGCACCATTTTCAGGGAGTGAAGAGAATAGACCAGAGGAAAAACAAGACAAAATTCTTGAAATAGAGTATGCATACAATGAAGAATATATAGTTCAATCTTTTGAAAGTGATGAGGAGAACGGAAATGGTCCACTAGAGGTGGAAGAGCAGGTCTGGTTGTCAGATCATACAAAGGATGTGCATCGAACTATGAAGAACGAATCTCCAATAGAAGAATTTCAACAAGCTACCGAAGGATGCCCGGTAGAAGAGTCAACTGACATTGGATCTGAGAAAGGCATAGTAGTAGACACTGGGGTAGACCTGGAGGGGGTTGAGCTTTCAATTGAGAAGCCTCAACAGATTATAAATGAATGTCCTATGAAGAAAATTGGAAGAACTGATTCTGTTGATGAAGGGGCTGATGTTCTTAAGGGTTACAGTTACAAGCCTGAACTTGTGTCAACAAAAGAATTCGGGGAGTCTTCTTAATCATCTAATTTTGTTTTTTCTCTATCTATTGATTCTCTGAATATTGAAGATTCACAAATTTTATGCATTAATGATGGGATAACTAATGTGGTTCATTTTGATGCACAGGGGAAATTGAATGATGCTGAAAACAGTAATATTACAGTCAAAATTGAGAACATGGTTGTAGGTGAAAATTTCTTTGAGGATCAGTCTGTCATGCCTCCTGATGAACATCTTGCTAAGAAACTTTCCATGCATGACAAAGCTTATGTTGTTTCATCACTAATTCCTCATTAAGATACTCAAATAGGTGAAAAGTTCCATGATGTTAATTCTGAATTTGTTCAATCTAATTTTCACCCTGAATTTCTCATTGATGACTCTGATTTTGTTGTGCATGTTTCAAATGCAAGAGGAATACTACATCATCAGTTGAGACCTCCTGATCTCATGGATGTTAACTCTACACAATTGGAGGACAATAAATTTAACATTCAGTCTGAACAAGCACCACACCAGGTTGTTTCTTTCCTTGCTGAAAATTTTGTAGTTTATCATTTTGACTATGGAGGTTTGGGGAAGACAACGTGCATATGGATTTGTCATGGTTTCAAAGAGTTACCTCAATTATTGATTATTCCTGTTGAGAATTTTGAGTTTGAATGTTGCATTGTTGAGGTTTATTTTGTTGAATATAAGGATGAATTTGCATTCTTGAGGACTGTTACTATCACCTTATTACTTGTCCATGCGCTGAAAAGAAAAATAGGTGTGGGTATCAATTCACCTTGTCTGATCATCAGTCATTTTGAGTCTCTTTGTACATAGTTTTGATTTGAATAAATGCAACTTGCCCTCCTGTTCTTTTGCTTTAGTCTTTTTTTGGGTTTTCTTTAGGATAGATGGCTTTAGTTTAGATTGCTTTGCTTTGCCTTTGGTTGGCTTTTGTGCTGCTTTTGGTTTCGGTTTGGTTGTCTGCTTTGCTTCTTCGGCTTGGGTTCCCCTGTTTTCTATTGGGAGTGTCTTATTTGCACAACAACAATTATTTTATCTGGGACTATTTTCGGTATTCCTTTTACAAACTCTAATCATCCTTCCAAGATATGTTGGTGAAATCTTCTATTCAATGTCACATGTGTTAAATATTTAAAGTGGACAAGTCATTGGATTGAATTAGCTCCTGAATGTGCTCAAATCTTACATTTTTACACACATCTTAAGAATCCTGAGGTTGTTGTAGGATCTTTGTGAGGTCTTGTTAAAGTGAAAAATCTTATATTTCTACTTCAGTGCCACTGTGATTCTCAGCCCTGAGTGTGAGCTTCATTGCTTACAGGTTGAAATGAAAAGAATGAAATGAAATATAAAAAAAATAAAGAAAATAAAATATTGAATATAAAAAGAAAGTGAGTTCAACCTTTTAGGGGGATCTGAATATCTCTATCAGGGCTATGGACGCCTGGCTGGCAGTAGAGCTATGCTCAGGAGAATCATAGTGATAACCTCGTCGGGGCTATGGATGCCTGACTGGCAACAAGGCTCTATCCAGGTTGCTTTTGAAATTAGAATCTTTATGTAGCTTAACATGACTGAACCCGGTTTCTTGCAATAGCTTAAGGAGGGAAAATTATACACTTGCACACACTTGAATTTCCAGCACAGGAAAGGCTAGCTTGTCCATTGATTTTGAAACTTTCATTTTTTGGTTGACTTGATGTGAGGATCAAAACCAGAGATTCTAGGTTCTTGATTCCAATTTGTCATCAAAATTCTCTAAAGAATTTCCCCAGCAGAGTCGCCATTTGTTGTGCACTTTTTGCACAAACGCCCCACCAGAGGCGGGGACCCTCTTTTTCTTCTGCAGTTTTGTACATTGGCTTTGTCAATTTCTAGTTTTTCTCTTCTTGGAGGTTATTTTGGGATTAAGTCCGGATTTGGTTTGATTGGGGTGCTATCTTGAAGCATTTTAGGGCCTTGGATTTTAGAAATGAGGATTTTTCAAATGAATTTTCAAAGTGATGTGTAAATATTTTCACACCAATGGATAGAGGACAAAAAATTAGGCCAAGTTGCTTTTTGAACTTTTCAAAAATTCATCCGGGAAAAAAAGTTATGGGGTTTCAAAGTTTTTCTCTGATTTCTGGGTCATTTTCGGGTATTTCCACCCGGTCCGGATTTTGCCGAAATTTGCTATTTTCGGGTATTTCCACCTGGTCCGGATTTTGGCGAATTTTGCCATTTTCAGGTATTTCCACTCGGTCCGGATTTTGGCGAATTTTGTCATTTTTTTCGGGATTTTCTGTCCAGTCCGGATTTTTTCAGGTTTTTTTAAAAATTCGGGATTTTTCGACCCGTTCGAATTTTGGCGGATTTCTGGCCATTTTTCAGGATTTTTCCAAACTTCCTATCATGATTTTCCTAAACTCCGAAAGGGTTAAATTTCTGAAATTTTATGACGGTGTTGAAATTTCCAAGGGTTTATTTATGCTTAATTTTAATATTTTTTGGTTGGATTTTCACATGTGGGCTATTAATGATTATATCTATTTTCCAGGATTAAAGGAAGGACTTGCATATGGATTCGTGCTAGGAGAAAAATCTAGAAAATATTTAAAATGCACCTGCATATGAATTGGTGCCCAGCTGTTCAAATGAACCCAATTGCATAAGAATTTGTGCCACAACCTGTCTACAGCTGGAATATATGTTTCAAACGTGGAGTGACGTGTGATGTTGTTTTCACTCTCCAATCATAATTTTTATTAAAATCGAGGTGGAAAATTGTTGAAATTCTTATTTTTCCTGGATGTAACTGCTTTTATGTTATTGGATGATGATGTACAACATTTTTAAGAACCCTAATGTGAATTCTTAGGGTTTCCTAGGGATTAATTGCAGCCACTGGATAGAATTTAATCCTGGCCCTTGATTTAAAAATGTAATATCTATAAAAGGCTAGTGCCTTCTCATTTTGAAAAAGTTAGTAGAGTTAGTAGAAAAGGTTAGAGAACAGTTAGTTAGAGGTTGCAAAGCCAAAATTAGCTAAGTTAGAAGTTAGATTCTGCAAGTTAGTAGCTGTAGGAGAGGAGAAAGACTGGAAATTGTTATGTAATACTGGAGAAGATAATGCAAACAGGTTGTTGATTTGGTAAACATTGTGTTATGTTTCAAAAGTTTTATGGTTTCTTGTTCTTGATTCTTAGTGTTAGATGTTAATTTTTAGTTCTTTCATGATAATGGTGAAATGTTAATGATGTTGATCAATCTCTGGTCCATACTTTTGGCAATTTGCTGATTGTAAGTTGCTTTGTAAAGTTAGTCTGGACTTTATTTTGTGCTAAGTTCAACTGTGGATACTTGTTTACATTGTGCCATTTATTGGGTATGTGGATGAATGTTCATAGTCTGAAAATCTTCAATTTCCTCAGAAGATTGCACCATTTTTGCAGAGTTGCAAGCTTGTCCTTAATTAAGCAGAAATTGGTTTTATTGGAGATTTGTGCGTTTGTAGCATTCATCATTGTTGTGATTGATTTTAGGAGTAATTTTAATCTTAGGATCTCTCTTAAACTCTTATCTTTTGCTATTTCTTTTATTATCTGGGTTACATTTAAGAATCTGAGTATCAATATATTGCAAAATCTGATAAGTTTGAAGATCCAGTATTTGTTTGTAAGGCCCCTTGTGATTACCAACATTTTCACATTATCTCTGAGTTGTTTCACTGCATTGTCAAGACCTGACATTAGAGACCTTGGGGTTATCTCTTTTCCAAAGAGATTTACCTTTCAAGAGAAATAGGATATTATATTCTGTCTGAGTTGTTGTTGTGCAGAAAACACCATCAACACTTACTTTATTTCATCTTCTTGGTTTGATTACTCAAAAAGGGTTTGACTAAGGCAAACTCCTAATCCCTAACAATTGACAAGTTTTCCCTCTTAGTGTGATTTGTAGGTCTTGTATGTAAATTTGGCAAATAACCAAGGTGGAAGAGTATTCACCAACTTGTCCAAGATCTTCAAGGTTGGAGAAACCCTAGTTGAAGCTTGGAGGACACCTACAGATCAGAATCTTCACTTTCGAGACTGGATACCTAGAGGAGTAGAAAATACAAACCTAGAGCTTTCATTTCCATTCTCTAATTTTTAGAAATTCAAAAGAGGACTAAGTCACCAATAATGGTGACCTAGTCCCATTGAACCTATTTTTTAGAGATTTTTAGACATATGGATACCCTTTTGGCTAAAACGAGCTTTGGACCAATTTTCCAAAAAAAGGACTAGGTCGCCCAAAATGGTGTAAATGTCTCGACAGGCTTAAACTCCATATTCAACAACATTTACAGCCTTTACAAGTTTGCAGACCTGCACACCCCTTTCATCTCCAACCTTTTGTTTTAACTTAATGTATATTTCTTAGGACATTTGTATATCTTTATGTGTTTTCAAACATAGTTGTATTTCATAGATTTTACATTAATAGTTAGCTTATTTTATGAGTTCATTTCATTTAGGCACATTCACACACCCCTAAATCCCTAATACTTTGAATGAAATCACCTAAAAATCATATCATTAGGTGAAAGGGATTCATTCTTCCAACCTAGCTCCTAGGTGAAAAACCCTAGGGGCCCTATTTGGGGAATCCTCTTTCCCTTGTTGTCAATATATTTTTGGTGGTTCAGTTGGAAAAGAAACACCAACAGAAATGGCGACTCTACTGGGGAGAACTCTGAGAAATTTATAAAAAAATGATCCTATTTGTAGATCATAACATGATAGATTCAAGCATTTGATGGATCTGAATGTTTTGTTCAAATATTGAAAAGTTTCTGAGCCTGAAAAGATTTTGGTCGCAGCAAAATCCAAAGCATTTATGAATGACTCTGTTGGTAGAGACAACCCAAAATGAGATTTACTTTTGAAAGGACTTTATATTTATTTGAAGTTCAAATCCTCTGTGAAGAAGGTGGTGACTCTAGCTTAAGAACCTGATGAATAACATGTAGAATTCCCAAATCTGCAAAGTTATGGTTACAAAAGAGTTCAATAGCTGCTACAAATTTCTAGGTATTCTTGTAGACATATTTCATGATTAAGAAAATAGTTTATGAGAAGTATTCAAGAATAGAAATGTAATTGGTTCTCAATTAAGAGAAGAAGCACTGATAGAGGGAAATTCTAATAGATTTTTGCATGTTTCTAGAATATAATGTGAAATTCATGAATCATAATAATGAGGCATGCTGTCTTTAAATCCTAAGAAAAATAGATAGAAATTTGCACTGTAAAGGTTTGAGAGATTAGGTACAAAGAGAATTTGCACTACTCTTTGAAAAATTCTGACAAGGTTTGCAAAGGCACATCAAAACTGCCTTATCAAATTGTGTACCCTGATATAAGTATGAATGCAACAGTAAATAGTGGATATCCTTTGTCACATCAAGGAAATTTAATAATGAAAGATATAGTGCTATAAATTTTAGTAATATTCATGGTTATCCAAATGATATACCACCTTAAATCAGAGAAAGGGTACCAAATTATTATGATGCAAAGGATGAATTAGCAAGTAGGCATCTGCAAGAGTTTGTTGATATGATTGGAGATTATGAATTGAATTTTGAAGATGTTGCCATAAAGTTTTTTGTTCAATCTTTGAAAGGAGATGCAAGGGACTGGTTCTCTTTTTATCCAACATCTTCTATTCTTTCTTGGTATTATTTTAAGCTAGCATTCATGAAACAATTTGGTGAGAGAGTCAACCCAAGTGAGGTAAGAATTTTTTCATGGAAATCCATAGAGAAGAGGACGAGTTGGTCCCTTCTTTTAACCTCAAATTTTCAAAGATCATAAGGGAAATCCCTGAGAATATATGACCAAATGATGTTGAGTGTTTGGTTGTATATTTAGGTGCATTTGAAAGAAATATGAGCTATATGTTAAGAGACAAAGAGCCCACAACACTATGCCAAGCATACCAAATTTCTATAGACATTGAAAATAATTTGAAATATTCAATGATGAAAGGATGTTTAGCTACTAATGCTAGCCATTCTGGCACATCTTGTGTGAATTTAATCAATGAATCAACTAGTAAGTAATTATGCCAAGGAGATGAGGATCCTACTATTCCATGTTCCCCATCACCATATTATGCAGATCATAGTGAGCTCCAAGTGAATGTCCACAAGATCCAAGTAAAGCTAATCATGTATCTTGTGATAAAATATTATATGAAATAAAAATAGGTCAAGGTGAATTGTCCCATGACCTATTCCATAGGTTTGTGGATGTTTTGTTGGAAATACTAAAAAATTTTAGGCCTAAAGAGTCAATGTGCATTGAATTGTTTTTTGAAATATACTAGTCAGGAATGAGTATGTTGCCAAAGGAATTGAAGCCTAAAAGTCTAAGCCAAATAGTTGACTGGATAAAATTAGTAGAAGGAATGAGGATAAATCATGCACAACATCAGATGCCATTGAATAATGATGGTCATAGTCATGCTGAGGTAGAGCAAAAAATAATGCAAAGAGACGAAGAAGATGAATCAAAATATAATGATTGCAACCAATTTACAAGTGATACATGAGTAGATCATTACAATAGTGATGAAGATGCCGACCCATATTGTTATGAAGGGTATGATGTGTCTGACTTGGGATTTTGGGAGGTATTGAAGGATGAAGAGCTAGATGAGGTACAAATTATTACCCCATTAAGTGATTTGATCATTAGCGGTGATTTTAATACTGATGATGCTCAGTCACTTGCCAATGATCAAGATATTGACAACCAAAACTATGACACTTAGTCTGAGGGGTCTGAATGTAGTCTCACTATTGATGGATTCTCATGTTGTGGTAGTTATGATGATACAGAGTCATGTCTTTCTTTTGTTGAGCATGATTACCCCTACCAAATGAAGGTAGAAATTTTCTCAGAAGTCTCCAAGGATTTTGATTGTGATGATAGGATGCAAGGTTTGCATCTTCATATAAAGGGAGCAGAAGGTTCCCGAGAAGAAATGAGTAATGAATAATCCCATTTTTGATGCACCTCTATCCATATTAGTTAATAACGATGAATCCACTTCTCGATGAAGGAATAATGCACTCTTTGAGGATTCTGATGATGCTTTGAATATATGGTCAGGGTATGATTATGAGCGGGCAGAAAAATGCACTAGCAAGTCTTTTGATGAGAATTCTCATGAAATTTTCACTTTTTGTACTACTATGGGGGATGAGACTAAGGATCAAGGGGAGATAAAAGTCCTTGAATATTTTTTCTAGGAATATAATTTCTTCCATGAAATTGACTTGAAAATATTCCAGTTGCATGAGGGAGAGAACTTTGAATTTGAAAGTGATGAAGGGTATAAGGACAAAAGTGTCACTGCTCAGTGTGTAAATGTTGAGTCTAATGTCAAATTCTTGGAGAATGATTTGTGCATTGATAAGGGAAGAGTTTCAGTATTTAGTGACCGAGTTACATATTTTGATGCATATCTAGATTGTGGATTGGCATTGAGGTTCACAAATGATGAATGAAATTTTGGCTTATGTATAGGGTAGCCAAATGATGATAGATATGATATTAGCCAACATGAATGTGTGGTTGAATTCTTTGTTGATGCCCCTCATCTCTTAGGCATCATTATGGGTTTTCTTCCACTTAATGAGGATGACATTTATGAGAAGCAGGGGGAAGATCTTCTTGAATCCATTTATTTGATTTCTGATGCTTCGAGAGATTGTTGGCCTAGTTTGCTACAGAGTGAGGCACTTTTGAAGGATTTCAATTTGATATACAGAGTGAATATGATCAAGTGGAATATGGATGTTGCCTTTTCCATTTCAACTTGAAAAATATGGGATTAGTAAGCAAGGCAGTTCTAAGGCATGTGGGATCAATGGTATCTATCACCATGATGCAGACTGTTGGAAATTGTTTGGTATGAGTATTCAGCCAATGCAGGTATGTGAAAGAGAGGCCTTTGACAAAGAAAATATTTGGTTCCAAAGCTTGGAAGGTCTTGAAACACCAGGCTTAAAAATTGAGGCTAGTGGAATTGGATGAGATTTCCTAATAGGGGGAACTTTGTACAGTCATGCAAATTTTGTATATAGGTTTGGTTTGTTTCTTTACTGTTGTTTCTTCTTGTCTTGTCCGGACAAGCTCTTGGTTTTTGTCTTTTTGGGTTGATCTTCTTCTACCCGAGATCTGGATTCTCACTATACCCACCAAGGGTTTGCATCCCCAAGCTAGAGCCACTAGTAGAGCTTCTAAAATTTGACATTTTCTAGCTAGTTCCATGCAAATTTTAATGATCTTTTTCTCCCATGCTTGACAGGTTTGGTTTAGGGTTTAAGGATTTAATACCCTTGTTTAAATTTTTTGAGTCTTAAACCCTCACCTTATATTTCTATATTGACCCACTGTACTAGATTACTGGTTGTCCTAGTCACAAATTATGTCATAATTCTTGTTGTCTTTACTGGCACCTCTACCTAACCTCGACGATCATCGGTGTCTCTCAAAATTTTAATATTCCAAAGTTGGGCCAAAATATTTTGCCTTTTTGACATAATTATGAAGGTCTGCCAGGTATAATGTGCAAAGATCTCATGATGATGTTCAGGTATGTGAGTAGAGTACTTCCATCTTGAAGGAAGAATTACAGGGGTCCGCATTAGTTGTTACCAGATGCAACTCTTGATTAAGAGGCTAGGTCATGAGTGCTAAAGAAATGGTGGATATCAAAGGACAAAAGCCTGCAAAGTTTGTGTCAGGATCGAAAGAAAAGATAAGGTATGGTCGGGGCACTCTGGCAGGGAAAAATTCACCCATCAATGTTTCTGATAACTCTCTTGATAGTGACACAGAAATGGACTTTGGGTATGGCCAGTACCTTATGGCTTTAACTAAAATGGTTAGTGTGAATGAAGAGGTGCTCGTACAGTTTCCCCTATTTATACGAAGGCACTATGTGAAGTTGTTGGTTTTGGTGTTAAGAAGTGTGTTGACGAGGAAGAAGGAGTGGTTGTTTCGCCTCCTACTCTAGTGAAGACACAAAGTGGGTGCATGTATCGTGGTACTGGTGATGGTGTTGTTTTGGGTTCTGGATGATGGAGGTGGTGTCTAGTTTTAAAATTGTGTTACGATGATAATGTTGGGGTTCACGCTAGTGAACATGGGTACAAGACCTCAACGAAATTTTGTAGCGATTGTGGTGGCTTCAACTAGTTTCGATAGGTAGTATTCAAATTTTGATTCCCCTGCTCGATAAATGATTACATCTAACCATCTGAGAATTTTGAAATGCAAGTGAAATTTTCTTTTGAAATGAAATATTTCTGAAATGTAACTATAATGAGCCTGATGCTTGTTGCTCTCTTGTGCTATAAAAAATATTTCAAGGCTCATTTACAGGGTCAGAATTTTGAGTCTAGAATGGTCTAGGTAGGATGCATGTACAGTAAACAAATACAATTGAGAATTCCTGATTAATTTGCTAGCTAATTGTCTTGGGTGTGGGTTTTGTATGTAATAGTCTTAAATAGTTTTACACGAATGACTGATATCAAAAGAAATCTATAAAATTAAATTATGTACTCTCCTATGTACAGTTGTTGCAGGCTTTGAATGAAAATATCAAGCATCTTTTCATTTATCTTCAATGGTTTAATTGAATGTATGACTTTGTTCTATGTTTTAACTCAAAGAGTTAATTAAATACTTGAAGAGAGTTCTAAGTCTACAATAATTTTCATTGGATTTGGGTAAGAATTAAAGCTTTAGATATTGTGATTTTTTGTAATGTAAGGCATTATGAAAATAGTCCATCTATTTCAAGGTTAAATAATTCATGTATTACTGAGTATTTCATATTCGACTCCATTTACCCAATTGATGAGGCACTAGCCTATTTGTCAAGAATTCATGTGACATGATGAATTAGTGAAATTCCTAGCCATAGACTCAAAACAAGAAAAATGCTTATTCAAATTCTATCAATCTTGAGATGTAAGTCTCATACACACCCTTGTTCCTAGTGAGTGAATATTTATTTGTCTAAAGACCAGCCAGATCTTTGCAGATGTTGTTCATTTGCAAGCTATATGAAACTATGTGTAGGAGTGTTCTGCATTTACATAAATCAGAATGAACACAAAAAGGGAAATACCCTCCTAGGTCCCACAGAGCCTGAAGTGCAAGAGGAAGGATATCAAGAATCCTTGCTTTTTATGTTCGCCATTGGCCTATGACTTTCTTGAACATGAGGATTGGCATCCCTTTAGATAATTCCTAGGTTCAGTTGGAAAAGAAACACCAACAATATCAAAGTTATACCTCCTGACAACTTTGATAAGGTGCCACAAAAGACAAGGGTTCGAGCTTTGTGAGATAAGCAAAAATTTGTATGCTTGGAGCTCATGAACAAGTGCAAGATGGCATTGTAGGCATGCAAGTTATGTTATACAAGGTGGCCATATATGCAAAATGAAAAAATGAAAAATGAAAAATGCAAAAGAATTTTCAAAGGAGTCTTGCTTAGTTCATGGGAGGTCTTTGACTTAGGTAACATTGTGTCTAATATCTCCAAGAGAGGACCAATCAAAGAATAGAAAATTCACAAATTAGGGGATGCAATATATCGCATCGGGCCACTAAGAGGAATGTAATATGCTAAGATAGATCACTTTCATAAAGGAAATTACAC
The DNA here is from genome assembly GCA_007115665.2 of Sequoiadendron giganteum. Lineage (NCBI taxonomy): Eukaryota > Viridiplantae > Streptophyta > Pinopsida > Cupressales > Cupressaceae > Sequoiadendron > Sequoiadendron giganteum. Next base: position 168,782,483 of record VCHN02000014.1, on the reverse strand, counting down.
CCATTGTCATCCACAAAGCAAAAAACACATTGTATGAAGTAATAAGGTTGCACTAAGAACCAAGAAAAGAAAAAAAATGCAAAAAGAGATAATGCCAATGTATGCCCCCACTTTAAAGGAATTGCTACACACCATTACGTGAGTAATTACTTTAAAGTAGTGAAATGAAGAAAATGCAAAAAGGAAGCAAGGAAATGAGAGCCAACTTGGAAATCCCTATGCCAAGTGATATGTTTCCGAGTAAGGCTGCATCATGTAAAGAAAAAGGAAAAGAAAGGGAGAGGGGTTGCCCCCAAAATCAAAAACACCAAACGCATAAGGGATCTATGGATTTGGGGTCAGTATGTTTGTTACTGCAATGTTTGTGTAGAGAGCTCAGAACTGTCTTCATTCCACCAAATACATAGAACTGGAAGAAGGACATAAAGAGAGTGAAAACAAAGAAAAAGAAAGATTCACTTTAGGTCTACATGGAAGAGACATAGGGTGTCTTGATGCTTTGCATCATCTCCAAACGGACAAAAAAATCCAAAAAAGGAAAAGAGAGCCTTTTGGATCAACAGGAAAGGGACGTTTATAACTCAATGCCTTGCATCATCCCCAAAAGGAAGGTGAAAACCAAAGAAAAAATCAAAAGGAAAGTTACAACATATAGAAGAATGAAGGTACAAATAGAGGAATACCACGAAGAGAGAGAACATCAAACATAACAATACAGGGATAACGTTACACACATACTAAAGTACGGGTGGGCAACTAGCTAGAGGGACAAGGAAAAATGCATTACTAGGATAAGGCTAGCAACTTCTTGCCCCCACTGAGTGCAAGGAAAGAATGAGCCGAGTGAGGTGATGGTAATGATCATGTAACATTGAGAAGAGAGTATGATACAACCATTACATGATAGGGTGTGTGATAGTATTTTATGGTTTGACGGGATAGCAATTATCGCCATTGAAATGATACTTTCTTAGTGTTTCTCTCAAATGACGACACTCATCGGTTCTATGTCCAAGAACATGATGATATGTTGTGTAATGTGGAAAATTATCATCTTTAGGACATATCACAACCCTTTTCCTAGGTGGTAATACAATGAGTTCCTTATTTAGGAGGATTTTCAATTTTCGTTCACATTCAAGTAGTGGGAAAAGAGGAAACTTAAATTTTTGTAATTTGTAAGGCCTCTTGCATTGACTAGATTCACCTTGTTCATAAATGGAAGGACGGGGAGGACCCACTAGGGTCCTAGTTTCCTTATCATTTGTACTGAAGGGTTGTTCTTGAGGAAGAAGGATGTTCAAATCTGGGGGAGAATCAAAATCACCGTGTCATCATCATGAAGCCTTAGATATTCTTGAGGCATGCAGTTATGAGGGGGATATTGATAGCCAATCCCCTTGGTAGTTTCATCAGATGATAATTTCTCATAAAATTGATGTATTTCATGTTCAATAGTTGTGTTACCTCCATGTTTTCTTAGAATGGTAAAACCTTTCCCATAGGTGTTTTGAAGGTTGATAGGAGGATTTTTCACTTGGTTACTATAAAATGGTTGAGTAATTTCATGTTGAGATGGACTAAGTTCACCTTGTGTAGGGAACTTAAGTCTGTTGTTTGTTTCAGAATGTAGATAACCAAATGTTTCAAGAGCTGATATGGTAGGAAGCTCTAGTTGTTTCATGGATCATGGGTAGAAAGATGCATTTGCTTCAAGGTTGTCAAGACAATCATTAAGGAACATATTCATGCTAGAATCATCATCTCCAATGATGTCAACATCATGAGGAGTACATGCATTAGGATTTGATTGAGCAAGAGTGGATTCAAGGTCATTAGGATCGATTGCAAAGGTACAACTTGACATATCAACTAAGAATTTGAAATACATCAAATTTTTTTTTAAAGATAGCCATAATGAAAGCAAACCAATATGCAAGAAATCAAATAAAACAACAAATCTGGAAATAGAAATAGAAACGAAATGACAAAGAGCATTTGAAAGTGTAATCAATGTTCTGGAAATGATAAAAATTATAGTGTTGAATGTGCAGGTGGACTAAGTCACCCAGTGTGGTGAATTAGTCCCAATAGTGATTTTTTTTACAATTTTTAAAAATTTTGAATGATTTTTCTTATTTTTAGGCTTTTCAAATGCAAATACAAAACGAAAATGTAGAATTTTTTGGATTTTTCATTTTTCAATAAAATGCAATGCGAAATGCAAGCTAATATGAGCTTTTCACTAATGCACTTTTTAAAAACCTTAGAATGCAAAATAATGCAAAATCCTAATGCAATGCAAGCTTTTCCTAGGATGCAAATGCAAAATCAAAAGTTAAAAAAAAGTGCTCTAAGAACGGGTTCACCAAAATGAACCACAAATTTTGAGGGAAAGTGGGTTCCCTAGCACTTCTAAGGCTTTCACCTAGGAGAGAGTCCTCTTTCATGCTCAAGAATCTGAGGGTTCATTCAAGATTAGGGGTCTAATGTGTGATGTGTGTGTGATATGAAATGTATCGAAGTGTTGAAACTAAATGAAATGAATCTATCCAATGAATACAAACTAATGAAATGTAAAAGTATGTAAAATACTATGTAAGAGGACCTAATAATGGCCTATAATGCATGTAAACTATAACAAAACTTAAAGAGGTAGAAGTGGTGCACCTAGAAATTGAAGATTGATGAAGAAGAGCTCTAAAATCTTCCAAAATATGTTGTTGAAGGTCGCTAGGACACTTACGCCAAGTTGGGCGACTTAGTCTTACTTTTGGGAAACTTTGTTAAAACCATTTTTCGGGAAATGGGTGTCCAAATCTACAAAGATCATTTTTCAGGCGTAGTAGTGGGACTAATTCGCCAATGATGGTGACTTAGTCCACTTGTAGCTTTTAGGAATCTCGAGATTGGAATATGTAGCTATCAACTTGTACTTTTTTTTTGACAAAAATCTAGACCCGAATCTTCAAATGTTGACCTTTAGGTTGTCTTCAAGATCCTTTTAGGGTTTGTTGACTTGGGATGATGTGGATGGAAATATGACACCTTTTAGCACTTTTCTCTTTGACTAATCTACATACAAAGTCTGCAAAACACACATGCAAAGAGGGAAAAAGGGGTTAGGGTTAGAAAATAGGGGTTTGCGTTAGTGAAACCCCATTTTGGTAATTAAACCCTAGATAATGAAATAGAATAAAAGGGAAAGATGATTGAATAACATGCAAGTACAAAAATTCACCAAACCCTTGTTGAAGAAGTCTGAAGATATGAAAGTGATCAGCTCCAATGGATGATGCTTGAAGTGCTTGGAGTGCTTGAAAGCTTGTTGCTTGCTCCAAAAGATAGATTGCTTGATTGCTTATGAAGATGGAGAGGTCAAAATGAGGGGAAAACCCTTTATTTATACATGCTGTGCCCTAATTTCCTAAGAATAACACATCACAAGCTGACCTTAGGGTTTACGATTAAATTTTATTTTTATGCCAAATCGGACAAGTCATCTAGGGTGGCGATTTAGTCCACCTAGGCAATTTTAAGTGAATGTCAGGAATTAAAGTGTGATTATTGTTGTTTATCAAGATTTTCTTCTGAAACACACCTAAGTAGGACTTGTTGGTGTATTTTCCAATACACCTTAAAATAGCTCTAGAAGGTAGCCATCCTTCATTGTCAAGTGTCTCACAGATGAATGGCCAACTTGACAAGTAAAGGGGGGTTTGCACCCTTGACCCTTGCACTTTAGGCTCTGTGGGACCATGGAGGGTGTTTCCCAGTAAAGTTCACACAGATTTATCCAAATGAGTGAACATCCTATGCAGATGTGTTCCTCTACACAAAAATAAAGATTATTTAGAAAAATCTTGGTTGGATTTACACAAATAACCTCGCGTTTGCTAGGAATAGGAATCGTTTCAGATTTGCATCTTATAAATGATCAAAATTTGATTTAATCTCAACAACATTATGAGTCGTTAACAAGGTCAGCGAGCATCCTACTAAATTATAGAGATATTCATAAAACACACCAGTGCTTCATCCATGGGGCACAAAGTCGAACACATGACAATCGGTAATGCACAAATCATGGAATCAATGGATTCTTCCCATAATGCATTCACCAAAACACTACTTCTTATCAAAATCCTAGGTGACTGCTTACAAACCTACAAATCCTTTCAAGTACTTTAATCAACCCCTTTGGCCAAAATGAGAAAATAAATCATACATTCAATTAAGCATTGAAAAATAAATGATAAAACACTTGCTTTCTCATTCATAATATTGTAATAGTCACACACAAGAGAGAAGATATCATGATTTTACATATTCATCATAATATCAACGAGCTATGTAGAATAGTCTAAGATCATCATGTACATGATTCAAACCCAAGACAAAACCCTAGTATGTCATATATACATTTTATACTCCATTTACATTCAGCCAACACATAATCCATTTTCAGACTCAAAAGATATTGTTCCTTAAATGAACCTTGAAATCCCTTTTATAAGCTAAGGGAGCAATAAGAAAAGGGTTCATTTTAGTTAAATTTTGTGGTAATTTTGAGGCCATTTTTCCTCGTGGGGCTTTATCCCAAAATAGTTATCATTTCTTTCATGTATTACGGGAGAGAAAAAATAACAAAAGAGGTGCCAAATCATTGGGCGGAGATGCCATGTAGGCCTTCAAAAAGGCGTCGCCATCGGAATCCACACTTACCAAAAACAATTAAAGTCACCATCATGCCAAAAGGAAAAAACAAACCTCTCGTAACATCCCTATCAGAAATCACATCATCGACCCGGGACCCCATCACCACCAATCAAGACACACGGGTGTCACCCAACCTTGTTACTCACTGGTTGGATGCCCTCACCTGGCCTCCTCATAGAGAGTGGAGTTTCAGCCACCACCTCTATGTTTGAATCCATATAAGGCACAAGGGAAACAAGGAAATGGTCACTGCTAGAGTCGAACCCTTCATCTTCTCTTGAAGAGTTGTCATTTATCACTATCAAAGGATTAGATTCGTCGGGGCAAACCTCAGGACCTGCCACCATCCTCATTAATTCTTTCATAAAAAACCCAGATTCCTTCTTCTCGCATTGGGCCAATTGCTCAGCACAAGCTCGTGGTCGAAGATTATAACCATCTCTAATAGCAACAACCCTCCTTGCTCTCTTTTGAGCGCTCCTCTTCACTCTTGGGATGACATGTGCTTCTTTGACCATATTTATCTGCTTAGTTTAACGATCCAATGGCTCCTATGAACTCAAACGATGTGACCTACGTACTAGTGTGGAGGAAAGAATCGGCTGACTCATCGTGTTAGTAACACGAGTCAGATACACACAAAAAATAGGTAGCACTCACCAAGAGATCCCAAGATAAAAACAACGCAAACTGCACCAACACTATACATAGAAAAGGTTGCCAAAACGCAACAAGAAAAGCATAGTCATCGAGGCACTAGCCCACCACCTTGGAAAGTAATCACCACACATCAGTAATTATTACTCAGACCTGTGATAATTAACCATAAGCACAAATTCGAAAGAATAATGGTGAATAGTCTGAAGGACGATCTTCATTAAATAGATAAATTTCTAGCATGTTGCAATTAATGGCCACTCTGGTTCGCTCATGCAACTAAAAAATCAATCACTAACATATTGCATCTAAACCGTTGATCGTCGCAGATTAAAGCTCAATCAACGAGGATCATTAAGGATTGCCACTTGCTTTACTAGTCTTACTTAGAAACAACAAAGAACTTCTTTAAAACTGCCATGTACCCGGCCTTATCCCGAGGCTAGCTATCCTTGGAACACATGTCGTTGATCCAAAAACCGCGAGAGAATCCCAACTACACCTTGAAAACATCACTCATCACCAATTCATCCCTTCCATACATGTTTCATCTAGCGATGGCTAAGAAGCCAACAATGAAACATCAACCATTGAACTTGATCATGCAGAGAACCTTACCGTTGGTACCTAACCGCATCGTTGATCACTCTTTGATACCCACTAGCATTGTCCTATCTAGTGATAAAACAAGCACATGGAGATGAAAGGACCTAGTCCATCAGCGGTCGTGGGTTTTATCCTAGCCCACAACGGGCAACACGCGACAATGGTGAAGCCAACAACGAAGACAACAAGTATTCCATTGGCACTGAACCATACCACAATTCCCATCGCACATTAGCCCCCAAGTTAACCAGCCACATCCAAGGAAACATCACACCCTAGCGATGGAATATAGCTAGCCATCGCTTGTTGTGGGTTTAACAACATCCTGCACAAAACAACTTGCGATAGTTAAGAGGGGAGCGATGGGTCAAAATGTTGAATGCATTGCTTATCGGGCGTTACTTCCTCAAGGACACAAACAAACATGTAAATACATACAAGCGACCGATACAAAAGAAGAAGGACATCGCTCATCGCGGGTTTCTTGACAAAACTTGAAAACGGATAGGTGATGGGTGATGCAAAAATCAAACCCGACTTTAAGGAGAAAATATAAGCACATGCACTGAAGGTTGTTTTAGAAAATGACCTAGTCATGGTGGGTAAGACAATGAAAGGGCCAGTACTTCATGAGACTCGAGACCATGAAGGGATAAAAAGATGACTAGAAACTGACTCAACCATTCAACATAAAAATAGAAAACCCGAAGCCAAAAAGTTCATGGACATGAAAACCTCACAAGATCAAAACCCTAGGATGATGACCAATAGGGTTTAACCTCAATTTTATAGTGGAACTAGGAAAACTATAAAGGTTCTACTAGTGGCTCTGACTGGGGATGTATGCCTCTAGCAGGCATAGCAAGATATCAAAATTTCTAGTTGAAGTAGACCATTTGAATACAAACAACTCGACCCTGTGATTTATTTTAGTTCTCCTTGAATTGATATGATCTGATGGCCCCCTCCCACCAAATGGAAAAGAACACTCAATTCTTACCCCTGTCAAAAACTTTGTCTTGTTGTTTTTGTGGTGGACATACTCGTGGATCAGGCGTGCCAAGGTAACTCAAACTACTCCAATTGGCATCCCCACTTTTTTCTTGCATGATATTCTTAATTTTGTCAACCTAAAAAACCCAAATCCCATCTGACTGAGATGGTAGGACAAAATATTCATATCTTTCTTGGTGATTGTCCAAGACATTATTTTGAAATTCTTCATTCATGCCTTGGTGCACACTGGAGTCACCCTTTTTAATGTTAAAATGAAATGACTCATTGCTAATGATATCCCTTTTACAATCAAAGTGAGTATTGTTATTATCCGACAAGAACAAACCTATAATGAGGCCCAAAAGCTAAGGAGAGTCTGCAAAAAATTACAGCACACAATCATACTTATCACCATCACATATCAGATCAAGCACATGCACATCAAATCTTTTCTTGTCACAATAGGCGTATACTAAATTATCTTGATCATTATGCCTATCCGCCATTTGGAGGATTAACTGATCTAAATCAACAGCTGCGATAGCAGAATGTGAGTCGTTCAGAGTACCTTGGCCTTTACCCTCGGCCACCACATTCATGTTGTCATCAATACCTTTGTAGGGCATATCTGTTATGAAATCATCAGAGCTTGCAACAAATAGTGGATTACCCCTACACCAATAAGAATCAACTCCTATCTTGTCATCTATTGGTGAAGATTCATCATACAAGGGGTTCTACTATATTCTCATTTTACTTACATCCACCCCTGTTAGCTAGATATTCGGGTCACAATCTCTCATACCTTGAGAGTCCTCATCAAGATCATCTTCATCACTTACACTCAGAATTATGGAGCCACACTCTGAAAATTCATCATACAAGGAAAAAAATCCAGCCTCAACCACTTGAATCCCCTCATGATCACCAACATGTCCCCTATCAGAGGTTACATACCCCATCTCCACTACATAAGATGATTTTTATCCATCAAAACCGTAGTCTGAATTCCTCTCGTCACCAAAGGAACCACTACTTTGTGTGTCATGATTGTCAATTCTACTAGGAAGTGATACCCCTTTTTGCTCCTGCTTATCTCTCACAATACCCCAAGGGTGGAAATCAGGGACCACTTCACCATCCTGGTATGGTACCTCAACAACTACATCATTCATCATACAAACAAGATTACCAACACACTGTTCATGTTTAGACAAATCGTCATGTTCTAACAACAAAGATTCTTGATCCTCCTAGTAATGAGTATCCTCGACATCACTCTAATATGATATATGTCCTACCTGTTCATTCCCAATTCTCTCAATGATCCTGATCCAATCAATGACTTGGCTCAAGGCATGGGGCTTTACCTCTTCTGGTAGAGCACTCAATCCAGTTTGATACAATTCACAAAACAAATCAATGCATGTCAGGGCACTGGGCCTAAAATTTTGAGGTACATCAAGCAAAGCATCATTGAACCTCAAGAGAAGATGGTCAAGGGACTCCCCTTAATTCCTTTGCATGTCACGCAACCTCCAAACTGTAGATACTCGATCATCTATGTCATGCATAGGGACACTATCCCCTTCAACCACAGTATAACCTTCTTGTGGTGCTATTGATGGCCTAGAGATAACACAAATCTCATTCTCTTGTTCTAGCTCACCATTGATTGACTCGTCTATCATGGGAGCATCATGGGGAGTGTTTAAGCTCTCATCAAAAATATTGAAATCTTCCCTCATCATTCAGTATTTCAAATTGTTCTCAATGTCTATAGCAATGTGATACACTTGTTGTAGTGTTGCAAGTTCCTTATCTCTCAACAAGCAACTCATTTTTCTATCAAATGCTCCCAAGTACACAGCAAAAATTTTAGCGTCATTTGGTCTTATCTATGTTGGGATTTCCCTTATCACCTTTGAAAACCAAAGATTAAATGAAGGGACCAACTCCTATTCATTCTTTTCCATGTCTATAAATTTTTGCTTAACCAGGACCAGATCAATCCTTTCTCCAAATTGCTCCATGAACACCAATTTGAATTCTCTCCATGAGTGTATAAAAGACAAAGGTAAATACGAAAACCAATCTCTAGAATCTCCTTTCAAAGACTGAAAAATAGTTTCATAACTACATCTTCAAAGGTCACCTCATAATCTCCCATCACATCAACAAAGTCCTGCAAATGTTGATTTGCCGACTCAACATGTTTACCTTTAAATATTGGTATCTTATTCTTGATCTTGTATGGTACAACATTTAGGTACCCACAAATGTTATTGAAATCCAAAGATTTGTACCTTTCAATATTGAAACCTCCCTGATGGGACAAGGGGGGCCCATTGTTTACATCCTTGTCAGGAAGTGTAGTCTGACTAGACAGCTTGTTATTTCTATCAATTCTTGTTACATACACTCCCAGAGATATTCAAAATATTTTACTTAAACAAAACCCCAAGTTGTTCGTACAATAAATTCCAAGCTCTACTTACTTGGATCAGTATTTACATGTTCCTTTTATAACTACTTTTAATTTCACATCCCTCATTCATAAACATGCAAAATTAACTACCATTTCCCTTAGTTCGTGCTATTTTCACTTAATGGGAAATCATTTACACTTTTGAAAATAAAATAATTCTCATCATTCATTAACATAGTAATACAAGAATACCTAGCCTTCTTGCAACATTCACTTAGATTTTCTTTTAGCACATGGATCTGGAGCTTTAGCATCACTCGTGTCAGGTTCTTTAGTCAAAGTCGCCACCTCTCACCAAGAGGAAATAAATGAAGCAAAATCTCTTATTACATCAGTACATTTTGGGTTTAACTCCTCAGCGGAGTCACTTTCAAATCCTTTTGAGTTACATTGCAGTCCATTATTGAACAGGATGAAGAATTCTTTAAGGTATGAACAATTCATCCATACTACTTACACCATTTGATTATGTGATTCCAAGATCTGCGTCTGGAGAGAGGAATTGGGTCCCTAGTAGAGTCGCCAATTTTGTTGGTGTTTTTTCTAGTACACCCTAAAAGAGCTCTAGAAGGTAGCCATCCTTCATTGTCAATCATCTCATAGATGAATGGCCAACTCGATGGGTAAAGGGGGGTTTGCACCCTTGACCCCTGTACTTTAGGCTCTGCAGGACCAGGGAGGGTATTTCCTGGTAAAGTTCACACATATTTATCCAGATGAGTGAACATCCAGCGTAGATGTGTTCCTCTACACACAAATAAATATTATTTATCAAACGCTTGGCTAGCTTTACACAAATAACCCCACATTTTCTAGGAACAAGGCATCGTTTCAGATTTGCATCTTAGAAATGATCAAAATTTGATTTAATCTCAACATCGTTATGAGTCTTTGACAAGGTCTACCGGGCATCCTACTAAATTGTAGATATATTCATAAAATGCACCAGTGCTTCATCCATTGGGCATGGAGTCAAACACATGACAGTCGATAATGCAAAAATCACGAAATCAATGGCTTCTTCCCATAATGCCTTACATTATGGGAATTTCACATTCACCAAAACACTACTTCTTATCAAAATCCTAGGTGACTGCTTACAACCTACAAATCCTTTCAAGTACTTTAATCAACCCCTTAGGCCAAAACAAGAAAATAAATCATAAATTCAATTAAGAATTGAAAGACAAATGATAAAATACTTGGTTTCTCATTCATAATATTGTAATAGTCACACACAGGAGAGAAAATATCATGATTTTACATATTCATCATAACATCAACGAGTTATGCAAAATTAGCTAAGATCATCAAGTACAGGATTCAAACCCAAGACAAAAACCCTAGTATGTCATATATACATTCTATACTGCATTTACATTCAGCCAACACCTAAGTCATTTTCAGATTCAAAAGATATTGGTCCTTCTGAAATGAACCTTGAAATCCCTTTTATAAGCTAAGGGAGAAACAAGCAAAGGGTTCATTTCAGTTACATTTTGTGGTAATTTCGAGGACATTTTGCCTCATAGGGCTTTTTCCCCAAAAAATTATCATTTCATTCATGTATTACAGGAGAGCAAAATGAACAAAAGAGGAACCAAATTGTTGGGCGGAGATGCCACACAGGCCTTTAAAAAGGCATCACCATCAGAATCCACACTTACCAAAAATGGTAAAATTCACCTTCATGCCAAACAAAAAAAATAAACCTCTCGTAACACCCCTATCAGAAATCACATCATCAACCCAAGACCCCATCACCACCAATCAAGACACATGGGCATCACCCAACCTTGTTACTAGCTAGGTGGATGCCCTCACCTAGCCTCCTCACAGAGAGTGGAGTTGCATCCACCACCTCTTCATCTGAATCGGTATAAGGCACAAGGGAAACAAGGCAATGGTCACTGCTAGAGACGAACCCTTCATCTTCTCCTAAAGAGTTGTCACTTATCATTGCCAGAGGACTAGATTTTTTGGGGCAAACCTTAGGGCCTACCACCATCCCCGTTAATTATTTCACAAACAACCCAGATTCCTTCTTCTCACATTGGACCAATTAATCAGCATAGGCTCGTGGTCGGAGATTATAACCATCTCTAATAGCAAAAACCCTCCTTGCTCACTTTCAAGCACTTCTCTTTACTCTCGGGATGACAGGTGCTTCGTCAACCATATTTATTTGCTTAGGTTTATAAGCCAGTGGCTCTTGCGAACTCAAACGATGCGACCTATGTACTGGTGTGGAGGAAAGGGTCAGCTGACTCATCATGTTAGTAACACAAGTCAAATATACACAAAAATAGGTAGCACTCACCAAGATATCCTAAGATAAAAACAACGTGAACTGTACCAGCACCAGACCTAGAAAAGGTTGCCAAAACACAGCAGGAAAAGCATAGTCATTAAGGCACTAGCCCACCACCCTGACAAGAACTCACCACACATCAACAATTACTACTCAACACCCGTGATAATTAACCACAAACGCAAATTTGAAAGCAGAATGGTGAATAGTCTAAAGGATGATCGTCATTAAATAGATAAATTCCTAGCATGCTGCAATTAATGGCCACTCTGGTTCGCTCGCGCGACTAAAAAAACAATCACTGGCATGCTGCATCTAAACCATTGATCTCTACAGATTAAAGCTCAATCAAAAAGGATCATTAAGGATCGCCACTTACTTTACTATTCATACTTAGAAATAGCTCGAAGAACTTCTTTAAAACTGCCACGTACCCGACCTTATCCTGAGGCTAGCTATCCTTGGCATGTGCACCATCGATCCAACAACTACAAGAAAATACCAGCCATAGCTTGAAAACATCGCTCATCACCAATTCATCCTTGCCATACATGTTTCATCTAGTGATGGCTAAGAAGCCAGCGATGAAACATCAACCATTGAATTTTATCATGTAGGGATCCTTACCGTTGGTACCTAACCGCATCATTGATCGCTCTTTGATACCCGCTAGCATTGTCCTATCTCGTGATAAAATCAGCACATGGAGATGAAAGGACCTAGTCCATTGGCGGTCACCGGTTCCATCCTAGCCTGCAATGGGAAACACACAACAATGGTGAAGCTAGCGATGAAGACCATAAGTATTCAATTGGTATCGAACCCTACTGCAACACCCATCACACATTAGCCCCCAAGTTAACCAGCCCCATCCAATGAAACATCACACCCTAGCAATGGGTCAAAATTTTGACTGCATCACTTAGCAAGCGTTACTTCCTCAAGGACACAAACAAACATGTGAAGACATGTAAGCGACTGATACAAAAGAAGGACATCGCTCATCATGGGTTTCTTGACAAAACTTGAAAATAGACAGATGATGGGCGATGCGAAAATCAAACTCGACTTTAAGGAGAAAATATAAACACGTGCGCTGAAGGTTGTTTTAGAAAATGACCTAGTCATGGTGGGTAGGACAATGAAAGGGCCGGTACTTCACGAGACATGGGACCATGAAGGATTAAAAAAGATGACCAAAAAATGACTCAACCAGTCAACATAAAAATAGAAAACCCGAAGCCAAAAAGGACACGAACATGAAAACCTCACAAGATCAAAACCCTAGGATGACGACCAACAGGGTTTAACCTCAATTTTATAGTGGAACCAGGAAAACTATAAAGGTTCCACCAAGACCTATAAGTGCATTAAGGAGTCATTTTATCATAAGAAAGGGTTAGTTTGTTGATGACAAGCCTAGGAAAGTGTGAAATTTTGTTACAACTCTTTACAACACTTTGAATTAGGACTTGGTAAGGGGTAAAAAGAGCTTGTTTAAGTGAATTATGATGGCAAGGTCCTAGAAAAGTGGGAAAATCTATTACAACACTTCACAGCACCTTTGTAAGACATCTTTAGGTTTTTTTTTTATTTGCAAGCGTTCAAGGCCTAATGTGAGTGTGTTGGCCAGATTACAACATTAAATCTAGGCAAAATTAGGCAAAAATCCATAGGAAAGGCCCAAATGAGTGAAAAATTTCATGGCTACATTTTTTTTTTTACACAATTCTAAAGGCTAGGTTGACCAAAATGAAACATAGAAAATTGTATGCTCCATGTTCTAGGATATAGAGTATCCAATCTTCTTGCAATTTTCATTCAAGGAAACCCTAGAGATCTCAATCAAAGGATGTAAAGGGAAAATAGATTTTCAATAGGGATGTCCTAGGGTGTGATTAAATTCTAAAAGGGGGTTCACCACCAAGCTAGGGCTTGGAAACACAAGAGATGAATGTAACATGATATGTACCATGCAAAACCTAACTAAATGACCTAGGAAATGAAACTGAAAATTAGGATAACAAACTGAAAATAAACAGAGGTGCACTTGGAAGAGTGATGAGGTCAAAAAAAGCTTCAAAACCCTAAAAACTTGTTGTTTGATGCCCATTGGGACTCATGCACTGGTCTAGGTGATTTAACCGCAGACTAGGGTTTCTAGGCAAAAACTGGAATCTAGAACTACTGAATCAGGATCTATAAAAAAAGTTTGAAAATAGGTATACTGGGACTCATGTTCCACAAGTGGTGTATTAGTCTCATTTTGTCACAAAGTGTACTAGGAGTAGAATTTTGAAGTGAAACATTGTGATCCTTTGAAGATGGATCAAATAAGCCTTTTCCCATTGGTTTCATGTAGATGGCTTGGATATATTTCTCTAGATATGAGTTTTCGTGATACTTGACAAATCTACATGACGAATTTTGCAACTTTTACAACTTTTCAACCTTGATACTTTTGAAGGCTTCAAATCCAATTTTTCTTCAACCTACAAACTTGCAATCTTACAAAGAGGGAGAGAAACATGTTGATTGTTAGGGAATAGGGGTTTTCCTTGGTCAAACCTCGTTTAGGTAATTAAATTGAATTTTGAAACAATGAAATAAGGACGCGAAATGATGATACCTTGGATGATGTCTTGGAATAAAAATCTGAAAACTAACATGAAGTGGCCATAAAGAATGTAGATCTTGATCTCAAATTGGATGTGGAAAAATGCTTGCAAATGGATCTCAAATGCTACATCAACATTAGCTCAACAACATGCTTGATGCACTATATCTTTGATATGATGATGGATCTTGAATTGCTGCAATAAATAATGAAGAAATCTACCCTTGAATGCTTTAGAAATTTTCTTGAATTTCCTTGAATACTCTTGTGAAATAAAATTTTCTATAAGCAATGCTCTCTTGAAAGTCTCAGGTGAAAATGAGTGAAATAACCTTGTATTTATACTTCTTTATGCTAAATTCCTTGAAATTACAACACTACAAGCCGACATCAAATCTAGGAAGATAAAATCCTAACAAAAATTGGATTTAAATTTAGGCTTAAGCCACATGGGACTCATATACTAGTTGTGGTGTATGAGTCCCATTATGTTAGGCTTTAAGACTCATTTTTCAAGAAATTCTTATATTGATGTGAAATCCAAATCGGGGCCCTAAAAACCTAGGTTGGATTCATACCGCCAAGGTGGTGTATGAATCTTAGATCACTAAATCTAGGCCACACAATCCAAAATCATTAATTTATGATTGGTCATTTGATATATGTTAGGAGTATCCTTAAAAAGACTCATTAATTAAGGCTAGTGGATGCAAAATAAGGCCAAATAAGGTATAAAGAAGCCCAATTTATTAATGAAACCCTAGATTAGTGTGAAGTGTAAAAGTACACTTTATAACACCCTAAATAAGGTACAACTAGGTTTATTTAGTTTACAAGGGTCCTAAATTTAATGTAAAGGTGTAAAGGAATAAACTTTACAACACTAAATTAAGATAAAGTTAGGTTTATTTAGCTTAAAATGACCCTTGTAACATAGAAAAATGGGTTTCACCAAAATATTTAATGAAGAAGATGATGGACCACTATTTTTCTAAGAGGTGTTTCACTCAATTATGTGTACGATAAGATTCAAATAACAATAAAAAATACTACCTAACTGTTATAGCAACTATGGGGGAAGTTTTTAGAGCATAAAAAGTTGTGTACCTGGCCAAAAATTTATTGTTTTTGAGCTACAGAGGACTCATTCGCCTTCAGTGACGAATGGGTCCTTTTAGGGTTTCAGAAAACTGATTTTAGGGTTTTGTTCCTTGATGTATGCACCATCAAATTCCCTGTTATCAACTTTTGGAAGTATGTATGCAATCCTGTAGCTTCAATTCTTTGATTTTGCACGTTGAATGACAACTTTTGCAACTTTACAACTTTGACAATTTTGCTCCAAATCTTGCTCAACTAAATCTTCAACCTATAAATCTGTAATCACACACTCAAGGGCAAAAAAATTGTTGTTTGTTAGTGAAGGGGGGTTTTCCTCTGTCAAAACCCTTGTAGGTAATTAAACCAAGTGATGAAATGAATGAAATGAAGCATGAAACATGAAATATGTAAATGATGTCACCTTGGATGATGTCTTGTGAACCAAATCTGAAAACTAGCATATGGTGGCCATGAAGAATGTAGATCCAGGATCCTTGAATATGGTTTGAACAATGGTTGCAAATAGATCTTCAATGCTAAATCCACTTCTTTAGCTCAACAACATGAATGCATGCATTAAACCTTTGACATGATGATATGATCTTAAATTGTTGTAATAGACTCTTGAAATCTTCCTTTAAATACCTTATGAGTGCTCTTGAAATTCTCTATAATTCCATTTTGAAATTGATAGTATGCTTCATAAACTTTCTTAGGTGAAACAATGTGAATTAACCCTTTATTTATACTAAATTAGGAGATTAACCCCGAAATTCAAAGAATTGAGGCCGACACCAAATTTGGAAAGAAACATTATTAAATTCCCACTAAAGGGGGGTCTCATTAAGGGAGGATCCATTTTCCACCTTCGGTGAATGGGTCCTGGCTCAATTTACTAGGACCTAACCCCGAGGGATTGAAAGGGCTAAAAATCCATTCCAGATTAACTAAAAAAGGGGGGTCCTATTAAGGGATGACCCATTCACCATCAAGGGAAAATAGGTCATGGCTCAAATTACTAGGACCAAACTTTTCCCAATGAAATATTTTGTTAATTAAATTATAAATGTCGGGATAGATCTTTGGGAGGTGTAAAAATTAAGGGTTAAATTTGAATTAAAGGGGGTTAATTACTCCAATTACCCACAATTAATAAATGACCACCTAGATAAGTGTGAAAGTGCCTTATAACAATTTACAATACTTAAACAAGGTACACATTGTGTACATTTAATTAGAAAGGGGTCCATTAGGCTTAATTAATAAAATGCATCCTAGAAAAGTGTGAAAGTGTATTACAACACTTTACAACACTCTTGCAAAGGATCAATTAATGAATGCTTTAGTCAAATAAAGGTCTTAGAATAATGTGAATGTGTACAACACATTACAACACCACTCCAAGAAATCATTAGTTCAGTTTTAATGTCAATTATCAAACCAAGTAAGGGAAAAGGCTTACTTTTTTTGTTACTACAACCCTAAACCCAATGTGAATGTGTAAAACAAATTACACCACTAGATCAAGAACACATTAAGTTAAATTTAATAGAGAGGAACCAAACAAGTGTGAAAATATAGAGGGATACTTTTTTCATTGCCACACTTTCATTGATAAAATTTTAGAGGATTTGTCAAATAAGGTAAAAAGTAGACATGTGTCGTCCCATCTCGGATTAGACCATCCAAGTGTGCATCCAATTTTCCCTGTACAAGATGGATTTGGTCACACTAGTCATTGGAAAATAGACTTGATTGAGTGAATGAATGTGAGGAAATGTTGATTATCTTTAACAAAACACCTACATTTCCACAAATTCCACAAAATCTCAAGCACAAAAATTGGTTTGATGATCTCAATAGGGAAAATGAATGATACACGGGTCATACTCAGTACATTGAACCTATTTTTGCCATGGTTGTTGACACAAAGTCTAGAAGCATGAAAGATACTATTGCAAGCACACATGGATTTATTGAAAACACATAATATAGTGTTATCACACTTTTTCAACTATGCATTAGAAGCATTTTTAATACTTTTGAATATTATAATGTTATTTTGAATGTTACAAATATAATTGGAAAGTTGGTTAATATTCAATTAGTTGAATTAGAGGATATGAAAAACTATTATGGAGAATCAAGACCCACATATTAAACTATTTTTTTGGTGTATTAGAGTTAAATTAAATATCAAATGCATAAAACAAGCAACTATGTATAAATTTATGAAATATTTTAATGTGTGTCAATTTATGCATAAATTAGTTTATGTCTATCCATGATGAGCTCCACTTAATTATAGTCTTTGTTGGTGTCTTAACTCACTCTTAAAAACTCCTAGTGTCAATAATGGCTTTATGGATAACATAAAAATATTCTAAAGGTGTGATATCCCCCATGATGCTATTAGGATAGCCTAAGAAAGATTATAGTTCATTATGTAACATATTTTGCCTATGTTTAATAGTGTTATTATAGGCGAAGAATTATTTTGGATTGTAACTCTACAGGATAAGTAACTAATCTTTATTGTATTGCATTATTTCTTAGGTTAATACTATATTATTGTTCTTACAATAATCTTAGGATGTCATTTATTTTTGGCATCATGGTTGTTCTCAAATTGTGTTGACTATTCCATGTAGTTTTGAGACATATCTTTCTTCTTTCTTAGCTTTGTCACATTCAAATTCAATATTCATTGTTGATTTCATGTTTACAATCATTGCCCACATTGGTATTCGATATGCTTGGGATCTTTAGCTCCAATTTCTTATTTGTTCTTGTTCATGTCTAACTTACTTTCATTATTTCCAAAAATCTACCATATTGTATTCTCTATAATGCAAATTCTTAAATTTTCCTTCCTATCCATTTTTTTAATCTAGGTAGTAGCTAGTGAGTTAATTATAAAATGTTCCATATGGAAGAAACACAAGAGTTAGTGATATTATGACCAACCACATGTCCATATATTTGATGATTTTATCTTTATTGGGGATTATTTTGTTTTCCATCTTTAGATGAAGCTCATGGAAAAATTTCTTGGATTTTTTGTAATTTATTTTTGTTAGCCAACTAAAGAAAACAATATCTAGGTCATAGTTTCATTGTCCATTTTTTATATTCAATTGTAATTCTCTCAATTTGATTCCTATAATTTATATAAATTTTCTTATGTATGACATGCCATTATTAATATATGAGAGTTTATAAAAGGACGTCTTTCCCTTTCCGTTGCTAAATTGTGTACATATAATGTTTGGTAGAATATATGTAGTTTTCTAAAATGTGTGACAATATATCTTTTGGTATAGTAAAAATGTGAAAGCTGGTATTTTTCTTGATGTTGGTATGCCATGAAGTCTAATGTAACTATCAAAGTGTACTATTATTTATGATCACTATAATGGATAGTTGTTACCAACATCATTGTCACATAATAATGATCAAGACTATGATACCGTCGAAGAGGAGAATGAGTGGTGATGGGAGGGGAAGTATTGCATGAAAGTGTCTAGAAACAATCTAGTTATGACAAAAAATATTTATGAAACATTTTATTTTAAAAATTTACAAACTATTTTACAAATTGTATTTGTAATTTGATTTTGAAAGGATTTGCAAATGTTGTAATAGTGTTGATGGGTATGGTAGTGTTTTCTAATTTTGTATGACAAAAACTTCAACCTTAGACAAATATAATCTTTGCACTTGTTTATCTAAATTTTAATGTTTACACATTCATGTGTTATTAACCAATGTTAAACATATATATTTAATCTTACATGATAAATGGTTCGCTATGTGAAGCCCCTTGTTATGTATGAGTGAGCATAGATGATTTTAAAAATAAGAGTATTGAATGTTAATTCAGTTGCATGTGTACATACATGTTTTGAAAGTATATATGAAACACTAATTTTGATATTTGAATATTTAATGTGAACAATAAAATGTTGTGATTAAAATTTATATTAAAAATTATTTTTGAAATTTCATTTTAATAACATTTCTCTATGTTTCACAATAACCAAAGTACCAGGTCAAAAAAATGTATATGTATATTTCCTATTACTACATCTAACAATTTTTTTTAATCCTTCGTCCTCTATGAATATCCATACCCCATTTTAAACCTTTCATTTTGTCACACGAAAGTAGGATGTTTATTTGATGATAAAATTCTTGTATATTTATCTATAACATGAATAAATCCCTCGTCCACTATGCTTTGATGGATCTCCATAGCTTGCTCCAAATCTCCTATTTTGGCACAGGTAGGAAAAATATTTGTAAAGTTTGTGAAATGTGGCTTTACATCTCCCAATTGCATTTGCTTGAAATTTTGAATACTTTTTTAATAAATCCATTTTGTGAAAAACCCACAATAAAGGAAATCCATTAGATGACATATTTTTGAGGCATTCTACCAAACAATTCACGTGCCTTGTCAATTCTTTCACATTTCACATACATGTTTGGGTATGTGTAGGATCATGATGGGCCAAAAAGTGGTGATATGTAAGTGATATGATGGCCCATGTGGTTGACGACCTTTTTTAACCCAAAATTGATTAAATGAAAAGGGTTTTTAAAGGAGATTCTCAGGTTTCCACCAATATAAATTATGTTTTACTTTGAATTTAATAAATAATTATTATTCATTTTCTATTTGAATTGTGACTAAATTATTATTTGATGGGTTGATTGAAAAACATCTATAGCTTTCAAACAGTATCACATTTTATGCTTCGCATACTATAGGATTAAAAAAAATGAATTTCATGAAGTTTTGACCAAGTTAAGGTGGTAAGACATACGAGTTAATATATTTTTTAAAAGTTGTAATAAAAAAATCATAATTAATTATTTACTTGGAAAAAAATTACAAAAAAATATGCATCACATCGAGACATGAGTCCTCTACTTATATTTAAAATCTTATAAAAAAATATTATCATTTTATTGTGGTTAGGGTGGTAAACAGAGACCTACTTATTTTTCCCTGAAATTTAAGTACTATTACATTGAAATTTCAAATTTTCACAAAATAGATTTTTTTGTTAACATAAAGTTAGTAATTTAGAAACTAAATTCAATTTTCTATAGATTCTATTCTTACATATTTTTGAAATAATATAGATAACTTATTCAAATTTTTACATCAATTTGCCTAACTCTAATATTTTGAATTTTCATCACCACTTAAGGGCCTTTTTTTTCCATGATGATTCTGCACATACCCATCTACTAGAGAATTTCCAAATACAATATCTCACAAAAATCCTCTTTCCATTTTGCTTAGATGGATGTTCATTTTCTGTTTCAAAGCTCCCATTTTAACAAAGACAGAAAGAATGCTAGAAAAGTTGTGGAATTTGGCTTTACACCTGCCAATTACATTTGTCAAAATGACACTCTATAAGATGACATCTCTAAGACATTCTATCAAATAGTTCATGTGCCTTATCTATGCATCCAAGTCTGCTTGGAAAGTTACACATGCCTTGTCTATCCTTTCACATTTTTTATGCATGGATAGTTACAAATGCCTTGTCCAAGCTTCCACATTTTGCATACATGTTTACCTCAACAGTTACAACAACGACATTTGATATATTCGTATATCCTTTATCTATTATATATGAAAAAATCCCCCTTCCACTTGCTTTGATGGATATCCATAACTTGTTTTAAAGCTCCCATTTTGTCATAGGTATGGAGGATACCGACAAAGGCTACGAAATGTGACTTTACAACTGCCAATTGCAATTGCTTGAAGGTTTCAATAGCCCTTTTAATAAATCCATTTTGCGTATTTCTTGCAATCATGAAATTTTATGAGATGACATCTTTTTGAGGCATTCAGTCGAATAGTTCACGAATCTTATCTATTATTCCACAATTTACATACATGTCTACCAAAGCATTTCCAACTATAATATTTGACAAAAATCCTCTTTCCATTATGCTTAGATGGATTTCCATGATCTATTCCAAAACACCCATTTTGGCATAGGCAGGGAGAATCTTGGCAAAGGTTGTGGAGTTTGGCTTTACACCTACCAATTACATTTGTCAAAATGACATTCCATGAGAAGATCTATCTATGAGGCACTCTGTCAAACAATTTTTTTTGCATTGTCTATGCTTCCATGTCTATGGGTAGTTACACATGCCTTGTCTATGCTTTCACATTTTGCATGCACGGGTAGTTACACATGCCTTGTCTATGCTTCCACATTTTGGATACATGTTTACCTAGGCAGTTACTACCACAACATTTGACAAAATCTTCTATCCTTTATCTATACTATATGACAAAATCCCCCTTCCACTATGCTTTGATGGATATCCATACCCTGTTCCAAAGCTCACATTTAGGCACAGGTAGGGATGATACTGGCTAAGGCTTTGAAATGTGGCTTTACACTTGTCAATTGATTTTTCTTGAAGGTTACAATAGCCTTTTTAATAAATCCATTTTGTGCATATCCTGCAATTATGGAATTCCATCAGATGACATCTCTTTGAGGCATTCTGTCAAACAGCTTGTGTGCCTTGTTTGTTCTTCCATATTTTGCATTTTTGTGTATGAGAACATGTCCAACAATAATATCTGAGAAAAATCCTCTTTCCATTATGCTTAGATGGATGTTCATGATCTGTTCTAAACCTCCCATTTTGGCATACGCATGGAGGATGCTGGCAAAGGTTGTGGAATTTGGCTTTACACCTGTCAATTACATTTGTCATAATGGTATTCCATGAGATGACATCTCTGAGGAATTCTGTCAATTAGTTCATGTGCCTTGTCTATGCTTCCATGTCTACCTAGGTAGTTACACTTGCCTTGGATATGCTTTCACATTTTGCATGCATGGGCAGCTACACATGCCTGGTCTATGCTTCCACATTTTGCATACATGTTTACCTCGAGAGTTACAGCCACAACATTTGAGAGATTTTTCTATCTTTTATCTATAATACATGACAAAATCCCCCTTCCACTATGCTTTGATGGATATCCATACCCTATTCCAAAGCTCCCATTTTGGCATCAGTATGGAGGATACTGGCAAAGGCTGTGAAATGTGGCTTTACACCTACCAATTGCATTTTCTTGAATGTTTCAATAGCCTTTTTAATAAATCCATTTTGTGCATATCCTACAATCATGGAGTTTTATAAGATGATTTCCTTTTGAGGTATTCTGTCAAAACAGTTCACGTGTATTGTCTATTCTTCCACATTTTGGATACATGTCTATCAGAGCATTTCAAACTATAATGTCTGAGAAAAATCCTCTTTCCATTATGCTTTGATGGATGTCCATGCTCTGTTCCAAAGCTCCCAATTTGGCACGGGCAGGGAGGATGCTGGCAAAGGTGGTGGAATTTGGCTTTACACCTGCAATTGCATCTGATTGAAAGTTTCTAAAGCCTTTTCAGCAAATTCATTTTGTGCATGTCCTCCAATCATTGCAGTCCATGTGATCACATTTCTTAGAGGTATGTTGTCAAACAGTTCAAGTGCGTTGTTTGTTCTTCCATAATTTTGCATACATGTCTACCAAAGCAGTTGCAAGTAAAACATCTAACAAAATTTATTTATCCTTTATTCTTTGATGGATGTCCATACACTTTTCTAAAGCTCCCATTTTGGCACAGGCAGGAGCATGCTGGCAAAGGTTGTGAATTTGGTTTTACACCTGCCAATTGCATTTTCTTGAAAGTTTCTAAAGCCTTTTCAACAAATCCACTGTGTGCGTATGCTGCAATCAGGGCATTCAGTATCATTATAAATAATCAGACACAAAATGTCATGTATAAATGCGCCAGAGTATATGAATTGAGTGGAATGAGTGGAGAAAGTTTTAGTTTGCTTGGATTCGAAGATGACCTTTAACTACAGTGAGCACAGGTGCACTAGAGCATGCCATTATGAAAAGATATAAGTTAAAAGTTTTTTCAGAACTGTAAAAATAATAATTTGCAAGAAAAACACTGCTCAAAAGCCTCAACGATCAGAAGAAGACATAATAATAGATTGCATTATTTTCAATGAAAGTTGGCTGTTTATCCAACAACAGCGAAGAGAAGCAAAAGCTTTTATTAAGCATTTTATTTAGCAGCACATGAAGTTCAGAAAATAGTTTAATTTATGCAACAGGGAGTAGCGTAGTATGCAAACTGGCTACATGAAGGAAAATAAAAAATAAACGCAGCATCCAAACTGTTGTTGCATGAGCAAAACTATTGTTATAAATGATAAACGATCATGCGTTGATCATGAATCTTCAATCTCTCCCTAGATGATCAATGGGGTAAGTCACAACTAATGTCTCAAAGCTAGGAAGTGTTATGATGTAGATATCAGAACTTGTTTAAACGTAGGACAAAACTTTAATTCCACTCTACCATGATTAAACTTAGGATTCTAGGTCATTACAATGGTGCTACTATTATCACAGTAAATAATTGTTGGATGCATCCTCCAATATCCTTCTAATTTATATGGCTTGACAACTTGTTGCTACAACTGCAATATATTATGCTTCGATAGAAGAGAGAGCCACATTCGCCTATTTTTTAACTACTCCAAGATACAACTCCATAACCAAGTGAAAAAACAAAACCAGATGTGAATTTTTTATCATCCATTGAACAAGCCTAATTAAAATCTATGTAACCAACTAGCTCATATTTTTGAATGGATGATACCAAAGTTTTGTGTATCACTCACATACATTAAGATTCTTTTAGCGGCATGCCAATGAGACTCATGTGGATCCTGCATGAATTGCAAGATGAGGCTCACAACATATTTAATATCAGGTCTAGTTATAGTGAGGTATGTGAGGCTCCCAACTAAATTTCTATACAAAATAACATCCACCTTAAAATTCACAACTTCCTTTGTTAATTTTTCACAAGTGATATGAGAGTTGCATTTTTTTGTGCATGTCATTATTCTAATTTTTTTTAATAACACAACTACATATTTGGTTTGAGAAATACATATACCTTCTAATTGTTTTTTATTAAGTAAGTAGGCGTTGAAAGGGCCCTGATCCCTTTAACAACACATGATATTACAATCAAAGCGAACAGCTAAGCAAAACAACCCGATAAAACAGACTTGTCAAGCACAACAACTAGTCAGGAAAAACAAGATACAAACAGACCAATACCAAGAATAGAGCCTCCAAACAAACAACCAAACAAGAGAAATAGTTTAAGCACCAGGGCTTGAAACCAACAACTTTTCCTTCAAAGACAACTCATTAGAGGTTTTTTTAGGAGTACATTTCTTTTTCCTTTGCACAACTATCCATGGAGAATCAGAAACTAAATTTGAAACTGAATCAGGAGGAGCCTCAGGGGAGGCATCACTCACCACAGAGGGAACAACCAAGTTTTGAACCAGAATTTTAGAAGTCATCAGAGGGACAACACCATTAGCAACAGGAGTCGAAGAGGCAGGGGCCTCAAAGGAGGCAACACACACAACAGATGGAACATCCATATTTTGAGAGAGAGAGAGTAGTAGAATCCACTGGAGAAACAACAACCTTAGTAGAACATTTATTTGTTTGAGCCAGAGATCGAGGTTTCGAAGCCTTACTATCATAATAATAGTTTGCATTAGGGTAAATAGTTAGATGTTTCTTGTGAGAATTCTTCCACCATGTGGAAGAAGAAGAAGGACAAGACCCATTAGGGCAATCACAAGTCAAGTGTCCAGTAGCAGAACATCTACAATAGAAGGAGATACCTTCATAATCCACAAGCTGAGATTAGGACCAACCATTAACCTCAAGCAGGACCTCTCCAGGAAAAGCCTGAGATACATCTATCTCCACCAAAATCCTAGCAAAGGAGGCATGAGTAAATTTTTTGGATGCATGATCAACTTTTAAAAACCTGCCAAGAGCATTACCAATGCCCTCAAAAGCAGAGGAGCACTAGAATTGTAAGGGAAGATAAGGAAATCTTACCCAAACAGACATTACATGAATAGGTTCTTTTAGAGGGTTGAAGGAATGGACCCAAGGCCTCATGGACAGTGGGTGAGAATCCCATTCCCACAAACCATAATCTTAAACAACCTTTCTATCATCTAAAGAGCTAAAACCAACATCAAAAAATCCTCTAGGGGAAGGATAAATTTCCTTCATACCTTCCACAACTAGAGACCCATTTCTGGAAATCCATTGGTGCAAATTAGGAAGTGAAGGCCAGAAATAGCAGAACCTACAAATTAGGGGAGTCTTGGAATAGAATTCAATGCATTCTGAAACTTCCTTACCCAGAGAAATCACAGGAGAAGCAACAACACATTTCAGAGGGTGCACAAAGCTCTCCCCATCCTTTTTATTTTGAACAACATCAATGAAAGAACCAGAAACATTGCCTTTTTCTACATTAAACCCACTGTGAGAGCCCGCAGCTGGATGCCCATCCACAATCCCCTCCACAGAGCCCTTTGAATTTTTAGCAGAGGGGTCAACTACAAGATTATACCTAGGCGAAGAGGCGTGAGACAGGGGATCAACAGAACAGGGTAGACGAGAGTTCAAAATTCTCCCTGGGCGGGAAGGGCAACAAACGTGCTCCATAACAGAAAAAATCTTGTACCTTCTAATTTTTGTTGCATTTCCACACCAAGAAAATAATGTATGAGTCCCAAATCTAACATGTCAAATCCATGTTTCATGTTGACCTAAATTTATTCATGAGAGTTTTGTTTTACCTATATAAATAATATTATCAACATAAAGACAAACATTGAGAATCTCATTATCAATATATTGGATATACAAGGTTAGCTCTAAGTTTTTTTTTTTTTTTTAATCTCTTTTTCAAGAAATAATTTTCAATCCTTTAACAACTAGAGAGATTTCTTTAATTGATTAATCAATTGTTCTTTGCCTACAATTTCATAGCCTATAGGCTATTCCACATAGACTTCCTCATCTATATAAAACATTAAAGAAGTCTGATTTTGTATCCATCTAATATATTGGCTACTAGTATTTTCCAACAACTAGTTTTGAACTAATTTTATGGGGCTTCAACTAAGAATGTATACTATTTTTCACTGTGTCTCCCCAATAATAATTTATAATATTTTTTAATTGCAACATACTTCATGCCATTTTCATAAAGGTACAATTCTTTGTTTTTGCAATACCATTTTGTTGGAGGGTATAAGATACAATAAGTTATCTCTTGATGCCAGTATTGTTACAAGCATAAGAAAACTCTTTTGAAGCGAATTATCCTTGTTGATTTGTTCTGAGTAATAATTTTGAGATAATATCCACTTTTATTTTTGGTCATAGGCTCGAAAAACTTGAAGCATTTAAAAGCACCACATTTATATTTAAGAAATTAAATGCATGTGTGGCAAGACAAATCATCAATGAAAGTAAAAAAGTAAATATTTTACACAAAGATTCCTCTTGTATATCACCACAAATGCCAACATGGACAAGCTATAAATAATATTTTTCCCTCCAAGATTTATTCACTAAAAAAATATCTTGATGTTGCTTTCCAATTCCATAGCCTATATATATATATACATATATATACATATATACATATATATATATATATATATATATATATATATATATATATATATATATATATTTGAATTGCAAGAAGTCCTCTCACCATATTTTCTTTGTTAAACAAACTTAATCCTTGAAAATTCAAATGACCATAACACTGGTACTATAACCATGAACCATATGTGGTTGCTTTGAGGGAATGAATTTCAGTGGAAACCAATGTGAAAGGAAATAATCTATTATCTATCATGCAAGCATTTGTTACAAGAGGATAATTAGCTAATTTATCAAATACTTTGCAGCAATTATCTTCAAACACAACTTTATAATTTTTTGCTACAATTTTCCCAATACTTAAAAAATTATGCTTTAATTTTGACATGTGCAAAGTATCATGAATATAAGTAGTTTCTCCTTTCTTAATCTTCACTATAAGGCTAGATTTTCCCATTACATCAACCTCTTTACCAACACCAATTTTAACTTGAGTTGTCATAAAATCATCTAATTTGATAAGTAGATTAGATATACCTATCATATGATTCTGGAAATTTCTATCTGGGAACTACACATCCTTACGATGTTCTATTACTAAATTGCATGTGAATAAGAGTGATTTACATCTTCAATTATTTCAAGTATAGCTAGCTCTTGAAGTGTTCAAGTCAAATTTATTTTTTCTATATTTAGATTCATAGTATCCATACCATTCACAATATCTACATTAGATATTTCTATGATCCAAATAGCTTCTTCCTCTTCTTATATTGTTTCCTCCTTTTCTTCATCTACCATGTCCTCTATTAGTAGAAAACTTTGTTGGTAATTGGATAATTTCCTATAACAAGTATAACCAATATACATAACCATAACCTAACAATGAAATAGTAATATGTTTACACTAGCATTCCCCCTTTTATTATATTATTCCTACAAATTTATCCCTTAAATCTTAGAATTCACCTTGCCAAGGAAACCCCCTAAGGCTTACATAACAAAAAATGTTGATTACATAAAATAAATACACATTTTTGAGAAGATATGTATTTCAAGAAACAAATTATAAATCAAGTGGAACTCTATCAAGCTACCTCATGGCCCTCAGAAGGGTGAGCTTTAAGCTAAATTCATGAATTATTTTTTTCTCAAACTCTTGAATAATTAGACTACAACCTATACCTATATTTGCACTCATAGAGCTCCATCAAGTTGTCTCTTGACCCTTGTAAGGGTATAATTCTCAATCACAATCTCATGAAATTTCCAAACAACAATCTATATTGAGTTTCAACACTAAATCCATTACCTCTCCAAAAATAAAACTTCACAATATATGCATATTCTTCAAATCCATCAGCACCAACAAGGAAAGTTAAAAGGAAAGATAAAATAGAAATAAAAAATACTTCTCATGCAAAGAACTATCTCAAAGTGAGAAGATGACTTGAGATGATGGAAATTACTCTAGTCTATAATGCCACCATCCTCCAATTTGACATATGTTAGTCCTTACCCTCCAAAAGCAGCACTAGAGGAAGTAGTACAACCTCTAAAATCCCAATAAACACAAAAAAGTCTTATCCCTCATCTTCTCCATGAGTACTAACAAATTTGACTCACTACCAATCCTACTATCCACCATATTGAAATAAAATTATTTGAAATAAATCCCAAACCCAAACAAAGGAAATTCCTCCAATAAGTTAACATGCACCATCCACTTATCCAATCACTTCGTGATAAATAATATGCATATTCATAAAGAGCAAGATAAGTTCCAAGCCTTCATCCAACATTTGCAAAATATTAAGTCCAAAGTAATTTAGATTCTTCAAAAGACTCAAGAAAAGAAAAGAAAACTAATGTATCGTCATTTTATCCCTCATACTTTTCAAGTTGGGGATAAAGTTTAGTTATACTTGGACAAACATTGTTTCTAGGAGAAATCACATAGTAAGGTCAAGGCTCTCTGTTATGGGCCTTACACCATTCTTCAAAAGGTATCTGATAATTCTTTTCGGCTTGATCTTCTAGATCAATTGGGAATCCATGATGTTGTCAATGTTGATCTTCTCAAACACTACCATGAGTCGACACTAGAAATTGAGCTTCTTGTCAGCGATCTTGCGGATGTTGTTCCTAATATTCATCTTTCACTTGATTTTGATAGATTTTTTGATACAAAGACTCGTCAAACATGACATGGTTCCACAAGTTCCTACCTTGTTGGCAAACAAGGTCAGCTTCTGCATCAAGCTTGTTGGATCTCTCACTATCAACTATCTCAAGATTTTCCTTCTCTCTTGAAAGCATTGGAATCCAATGCCAATATTTTTGCAAGGAAAGATGAGCATTCATAGGGTATAGGCTAGAGCATAAGATTTAAATTATTATTTTTATTTTTTTTAGTTTTTATTCTATGTAAAAACTTGAAATTTAAATGTTAGTTTCCTAGTTGTTAGGAAGCTAGCATAAATTAGAAAATTATTGGGAAGCTAGCATAAGTTAGTAAATTATTATTTTGTTATCATTTCCACTTCATGTGAAGATTGGATTGATTTCCAAATCTTAAGTTTTTGCATACATAATGCCTATATAATAATATATTTCCCTCCTTTTGGGGGCAATGGAAATTATACAAGTTTGCAATCTTATATTTTGTAGAGATTAATGTTGCATTTTGTAGAATCTAATGTATATTTGCTAATTTTTATTTTTCTTGTTTCCGTATTAGTTGGTATCCTTGGCTAGTTATTTGTGTCACCAAAAAGTGTAGCCTTGACACTTTTCATTCATTTGGAACCTTGCCTATGGATTTTGGACCATTTTCAACCTCTTTTTACCTCTTTCTAAGCCTTGTACCAAAGTGTTGTAAGGTGTTGCAATATATTTTCACCCTTTCTTAGGCTTTTCATCACTAAATCCACCATTTCCTATGCTATAATGACCCATTAATACACATACATGCCTTACTTTAGTGTGTTATGTGAGACAATCCTGACAAACATCAATAACCACACCTTAATCTCCGAAAATCAATCAAAAATGCCTAGGTGGACTAGGTCGACACCTTGGGTGACCTAGTCACATGTGGCTTAAAATTAAAAATTAAAACATAATTCTTGTGGCATTTTGTGTCCTAAACACTAAGGTCAGTATGTATGGTGTTATTTTCGGGAAATTAGGGCACAAATTGTATAAATAAGGGTTTTCCCCCTCATTTTCACCTTGATTCATTCACCTAACTTCTCCATTCCATTCATTCACTCAATCTTCTCAAGCACTCATCCACCACTCTTCTCAAGCAAGCTAGGGTTTCTGCATACTAAGTCATCAAAACATCTCTCCAAGGCATTCAAGGGTTGATTTTTGCAAAAACACAAGAAAATTCATCATGGCAAGGTATTGAACCCATCATTTCATATTTCATGCTCTATTATCTTGTCCCTTGATTTGATTTAATTATCTAAAAGGGGTTTGACCAAGGCAAACCCCTATGCCCTAACAATCAACATAAATATTTCTATCTCTAACTTCTCCATTAACCATTCAGTTAATAACACTCAATCTTCTCAAGCACTCATCCACCACTCTTCTACAAGCAAGCTTAGGGTTTCTGCATACTAAGTCATCAAAACATCTCTCCAAGGCATTCAATCTTTTCGGGTGTAAGATTTTAACTAATCCTAAAGAAGGATTATTGTTTCTTAAATATGGAGAGATTTTGTTTAATTTTTAAGGCATTCGGTATTTGGACACCGATGCCAAAAATTCGATGGGCATGGGCAAGGTATATGAACCGCTCGATGGTGCAACATCGCCCATTGTAGCATATGGTTGGGGGTTCAAATGCTCGTATTGCCACATCTTGTGACCTGCTGATGATCATTGAGTCCACCAAGTCAACCTAAAAATCTTTATGTCTAAAAGGGGTTTGACCAATGGCAAACCCCTATGCGTTCGAGTTGCATTGGAATCAACGAGATCTTTTTGATGGTACATTCTAGAGAGAATGGAGGCACTTCAATTTTCACTGAAAATATTCTAGATCACTTTGTGTGTTTTCATATTTAGGTATCTTGGAAGCTTGGAGATCATTCAAGAATAGGTTGAAGACTTTTTTAGGGAATCTCCTTGTTATTAGGACAAGAATCTACACAAAAAGACACGTACAGGCTAGATTCTGCATTTTCGGGTCCAGAAACTTATCAAGAGCAGAAGTGCAGACCAAGAGCCACAAAGTACACCTTCAGATCTCTCGAAATATGGAAGTGGACTAGGTCACCATTAGTGGTGAGTCTCACTATACATGAATTTCTAGGTTTTTTGTAGATCTAAATACCCTTTTGGCAGAAACGAGTTCCGATAGACTTTCACAACAAAAGGACTAGGTTGCCTAGAATGGTGTAAATGTCCCAACAAGCTTAAATCTCAGATTTAGCAGTATTTCTAGCCTCTGCAAGTTTCCAGGTGTACACCCCTTTCATTTCCCAACTGTCTATTTTATTGCATGTTCATTCCTAGGTCATTTAGTTTAATGTTTTCATATCTCTATGTGTTTTCCAACACTTTACATGTCAATAGTTTAGCATTAATAAATCATCTTGATTTTAGTTTATTGCACTTGGAAATCATATTAAACACATTCACACACACATCACAAACCCCTAATCCTAATCCTTTGAATGAACTCGCCAAAAATACCTTAGCGCGAAAGAGAGCACTATTCCTCAACCAAGCTCGTAGTTGAAAAACCCTAGGAGCCTATTGGGGAATCCTCTTTCCCTAAAATGATTTCATTTTTGGTGAGTCTGACTTTCCTACCCCTTTCTTGTTTGATTTGGAGTTCTTTATCATCCTAGTTTTGCATTGCATTGCATTTTGCATTATTTAATTTGCATTCTAGAGTTTCAAATGTTTGCATTAGTGAAAGTGCATGTAGGTTGCATTTTTGCATCTTAAAAAATTAATCATTTCTAAAATTTTGCATTTTCATCTTAGGTTTGCATCACGCAACATAAAAACCATCCACATCCATCAAAATATTCTACAAAATCTCAAAAAAATCACCAGGAGGATTAAGTCACCACCTTGGGCAACCTAGTCCCTTTAGGCCTTTGAAATAACCCTTTACAGAGTTGAAAAGCATGTTTTTATGCTTCTATTTAGTGTCATTACCTATCTGTATCACTGGGTTGTGTTTCTATAGCATGCATTTCATTAAATCTAGCATAAATTAGCTCATTTCATGCATTTCCTAAATTTCACTTTGAAATCACAACATTTTATTTTCAGTAAAATTAGTAAATTACATTGTTTGAAATCTGAAAGTTGCATTTCATCCTATGTATTTACATTGAATTTTAAGTTTACATAGCTTTTGTTACATTTTAAATAGAATTCATGGTACTTGTGGATAGCATTAGACTTTTTCAATCTTCCTTTCCTGCATTAGTTCCTAGATCATTTAAATCAGATTCTTTAGAAAAGAAAAAACAACACTTTAACAACATCACATGCACCCACTCACAAAATTAGAGATAGAAATCCCTTTAGTAGTGATGAATTAGAAATGTTAGATGAAGCCCTTGATGACTTCATCTCTTCTAGCTCATCCACTAAAGCTTTAATACACAAGAGAATGTAAGCATTGATAATCATAATTGTTCTTCTCGTGATGTCTCTCCCATTGGTGACGAAGGTATCTTAGTGAAAGAAGAAACAACCATTGAAGATCATGATGGTCTTTCTTGTCTTCCTCTTCCCCCTTCCCCTTTTCCAAAACTTAAACAACAACAAGATGAAAGCCTCATACCCTTACCTTGTCTCTATACCCATGACCCTCAAACTTTGTCTTCTAATATCCCTCCTTGAGGTAATGAGGATTGGTTGGTGTTAGAAGATATACCTATTACAAGTCATGAAACTATTTCCCCTCCCTTCCCTCGTGCTCCCACCCTTTGGGATAACCTATTTGAAAATCATAGTGGTTCTTCCCTTGATGTATCCCCTACCTATGTTGAAGCTAGCTCTCCTACTAGGGTAGATAGTATGGAACAAGAAAATGAGACCTTTGACAATAAAATAGAACCCTCTCCTCATCATCCCACCAATCATAATCCCATCATTGATCATTCCCCTACATGTGACGAAGTCATTTTAGAAGAGACGATCCTTGAATGTCAACAACATGTGGCTTTTAGTTCTCCTAAAATCTCTCCTTCTAGGGAGGATATCATGATGCAAGACAAGGATAACATTGACTCTCCTTCCCAATGGGATGTTAATATTATTCAACCTCAACTCGTCCTTTACCCACCTTCAAGCAAACCTAAACCTGAATTTACCCTCTACCCGCCTACGAATAATGTGTTGCAACAACTAAATCATAATACCGTTGCTCATACACATTACGCAGGAAACAACCCATGATCCCAACAACCAACCTCCACATCCTTACCTTCATCCAATCCCATCGTACCTGCTACCCCTAGCCTAAATTCATTCCTTATGGATTATGACCTTGTTGATCAACTAAGAAGTATTCTCGCTAAAATATCTTTATGGGACCTTATTCAAGCCTCCCCTCACTATCACAACATGATGTTGAATTCCTTACAAGAAATTCCCATCCCTTCTAATGCACAAACGAATGACATTGCAGCTATGATTCAAGGCTTGTATGTTGATATTGTTTTCCACCAAAGTGAGCTCCATCCTTTGGATGTACAACAACGATTTGAAGCTTTCATGATAATATCTCAATAAAAATGTATAGGGATCAAGAGAACCCTTATTGACAATGGCTCTGTTATTAATGTGTGTAGTTCTAATCTCTTGGATAGGATCCATATCGATAAATCAACCATTCAAACTACCTCCTTATCTATCAGTGGAGTTGAAAGTAAAGGAAAATTGCTTAGTATGATCACTTTTCCTCTTACAGTTGGAATGTCCACATTAGACACATTAATCCATGTTATGCCTCATGATGTTTCATATAATTTCATTTTGAGCAGGCCATGTGGATTCATGCAATGAATGGGGTGCCTTCCACTCTTCATTGTAAGATGAAGTACATCTACAACAATAAAGTGTACACACTTGATGTGGATCCTGAGCCTTATAGTGTCTTACAACTTGAGCAAAACAAATTCAAACCCTTTTGCCCTTCAACACCCACCAAACAAGTGGAACTCATACAACCAACGTCCTTAGATGATGATTAGGGTTCCTTAGAATTCACACCTCCTTTACTAGGATACTCCAAGATCATACATCAATACTCTAAAAAGGGAAATATAGTCTTGTCAACACAAGACTCGGCTGATCCTTTGAAAGCATCCACCTCAACTAATTTATACAAACAAGCCAACAATGAACAAACACCTAATCCAAAAGTGCTAAAAAATCTCTATGGAAAAGGTTATGAACTTATGAAAAAACTTGGATATAGTGGAAAATGATGTGGTGCTAACGAACAAAGTATCCACAACCCTATTGAGCCTCCTATGCAAACAACAAATCATGGTCTTGGATTTTGTCCTTTCATCGAAATCATCAAACCTTCATCCAACACCAACATTATCCCAAAAAGTTCCTCTCAACCACCTTCCACATTAGTGCATCCTGAACTATTGGACACTAGTGGTTCCCAAAATGATCCTTTGCACCCATTAAAACCAACAAAGAAACCTTCGCTTAATGCCAATGTCATCTCGTAAAACACTACTGATTTGGATTTTACACACTCCTCTAAAGGAGTATACAAAATCTCACAATCTATAGTGCCTTGTGTAAGTATGACATCCTATACGAAGAAAGATACTTCTTGGTTCCACACCAAAGGATCACCTCCTCCCCTTGATCAAGAGGGAATCTTGTTGAGACTCCTCCAAGATCACTTGATCTCCCTTCCTCCACAAACTTGAAAGAAATGTTTCAACAAACATTCCTTTTATGCTTACCACCGAGTTCGTGGTCATCACACTAATGAATGTAAGGCCTTGAGTTGTAAAATCCAACATCTTAAGGATTCTAGTGCTCTCCCTTATGTGGGGACACCTCATTCCTCTAAATGATTCTAATTTTCACTCAACCTTGCATTTCACCAATCCCTTTGGCTCACTCTTGTCCTGCACTAAGTGGGGGAAAGGGGTTAGGTAGCCTCTTCCTTCATATGTCACTTGTCATTGTCTCTTTCGACTATTTTTTAACCTTTAATGAAAATATAAGAGAAATCTTGGGATGTGGATGACATGTCTTGAGTTGACTCGCATGTGACATACCACCTCTTTTTCATGAAGTAGCTTATCGGAACCATATGACTTGGCATAGGACTTTTTGAACAAGCTCTCATGTCTTCTTATTCTTCTACTTTAAAGAAGTTTCTCACAGTAATGGTGTTAGCAATCGCTTTAAAGTGGGGGCATACATCGAAACTCACATTCCATTCTGTGATTTTATTTTTCTTGCAATTCCCTCTCCTGAAAACATTAGGTACAATGTTTCCCACGATGAGACATTGCACTTGTCCTCTCTTACAAACAAGATGAGACCATTTGCACTTATGAGTCTAGATTTTGGCCTAGTTAGGGGGATAGAATCTCTTATTATTTGCTAAAATTACCACAGACTTTGATATTCTATGTTGACACTTTTATATAATTTCTCTCAGTCATAAGGCACTTGGGATTAGTTTAATTTATGTTGGTTTTAATGATATTTACCTATTATGTGGACCATCTATATTTATTTTGCATTTCATTGATGAATGTTCTTTAAGGTGGTTATGATTATGCAATTATTATGTGTACTAACATTACTCTATAAACATGATTGAAATGCTAAGTTGAGAAATGTAGCCGCCAGTCGGTCAAGTTGACGAGTCGCACAGAGGTCAACTGAAGATGATGGTGGAAGATTCTCATGTTAGCTGCATGTAACCGCCTTGTACCAATCTTTAATGGCATTGAGCATTATGGGCGTTACTGTAGTGGTTGAGTCCACATTTGGGCATGCATGTCCAAACAGATTTCCTTGCATGTGTAACCACTCCTTCCACTTTCTTCTTGTTTTCCCTAAATGGCATACCCTCTGTTAGTGGGAGTTGATGGCCCTGTTTAGTTGATAAATAAGGCTTGAATCCTCCTTCTTCGAGCTAGCAAGTTAGTGAGTCGATCGCCAAGTTCTTATACAAGATGATAATCAACCATACTTTTGTAATTGCATTTTTTGATGAATGAAATAAGATAATGAGTTGAATATCTGAGTTTGCATTAGTTTAGAGGATAGTCATCCAAGGGGGCCACTTGGTGAGTGTTGTGCAATTTTTGCACACACGCCCCACCAGAGGCAGGGACCCTCTTTTTTCTTTTGCATCTCTGTACCTTGGCTTTGTCATTTTTTAGTTTTTCTCTTCTTGGGAAGTTATTTTAAGATTAATTCAAGACTTGGTTTGATGAAGGCAATATTCCGAGGCTCTAGGGGCTCTTCGCTTGTCTTGGAAATTGGAAATGGGAATTTTTGAAGTGAATTTTCAATGTTATGTGTAAATATTTTTGCACCAATGGATAGAGGACAAAAAATTAGGCCAAGTTGATTTTTGAACTTTTTAAAAATTCCTTCTAGAAAAAAAGTTATGAGGTTTAGGGGATTTTGACCTTGCTTGGAATTTTGGGATTTTCCTCCTTGGGCAGAAATCCTCGAAATTCCTTCGGGCCCTCAAAATCTAAAATTTTTTTTTCAAAATTTCCAAACCCCCTCAAAACCCAAAATTTTCCAAAATGGAAATTTCCTTTTTAAATTTCTAGACCCCTCAAAACCCAAAATTTTCCAAAAATGGAAAAAAAATGAATGGAATATTTTATTTAAAATGGAAATTTTTCCCGAAATGCATTTTTGGAATCTATTTTTCAGGATTAAAGAAATCAAAAGGAGGACTTGCATATGGATTCGTGCCAAGAGGGAAAATCTGGAAATGTTCAACTCAAATATTAAAGTGGGGCCTACATAAGAATCTGTGCGACCAACTGTATACCAATTGGAAAGGTGCATTTAACAAGGAAAGACATGTGAAGCTATATTTATTCTCCAATGAGGATTTTCTCGAAATTGATGTCATTGGGCCATAATGCAACTGAATGCAATTGATTGGATGATGATGTACCATGAGCTCCCAAATTAAATGTAACAGCTGGATGCTTCTAGAAGTGTAATTTATGCCATTGGATGATTTAAATCTTGGCCATTGATTCAAAATGTAATTTTCTATACAAGTCCAGTTCCTTCTCATTTGTAAGAGGTTAGACTGGGTTAGAAGAGCTTATTAGAAGTTGTAGAAGGCCAGAATTGGCAAGTAGATTTCAGAAATTAGTTGTAGGAGAGGAGAGAGACTAGAAATTTTTATGTAATGTTGGAGAAGTAATGCACTTGAGTTGTTGATTTGGAAAACTTTATGTTTATCTTTCACAGTTTATGGTTTCTTGTTCTCAATTCTCAATGTTAGATGTTAGTTTTTAGTTCTTTTACATGTCAATGGTGAAATGTTAATGATGTTGATCGATCTTTGGTCCATACTTTTAGCAATTTTCTGATTGTAAGTTGTTGTGTAAAGCTAGTTTGGACCTTATTTTGTGCTAAGTTCAACTGTGGATACTTGTTTACATTGCACCATTTACTGGGTATGTGGATGAATGTTCATAGTCTAAAAATCTTCAGTTTCCTTAGAAGATTGCACCATTTTTGTGGAGTTGTGGGCTTGTCCTTGATCAAGCAGAGATTGGTTTTATTAGGGATCTATCTATTTGTAGCATTCATCATTGTTGTGATTGATCTTAGGGGTTAGTTTAGAATCTCTCTGAAACACTTATCTCTTTTGTTGTTTATTTTGAATATGAGTTAGTTTAAGGATTAAAAGAATCACCATATTGTTGCATATGATGAAAGTACACTTCCAAAATTGTTCATTTATAAGGCCCCTTGTGATTACCAACATTTCACATTTTATCACTCAATTATTTTATTGCATTGTCAAGACCTGACATTAGAGACCTTGGGGTTATCTCTTTTCCAATAGAGATTGAACTTTCAAGAGAGATAGAATATTATATTTTGTCTGAGTTGTTGTTATGCAGAAAACACCATCAACAGTGAGCAATCCATTCCTTTGGTTTAGTTAGATTAGTGTAAGTTTTTGTTCAGTACTTAGTTAAGATTCTGGCATTGATTGTTCCTGTAGCCACTAGAATTCTATTTTGTGACTATTCCTGTAGCCAAAGCGGGAAGAGTAGTTTCATGTTGGATGCTTAGATTTTCCTTCTTATTACGCATAATCAATTTATATTTGATTGAGTGATGTCCAACATTTGCTTTGTTTCCTTTCATGCAGTTTACTTTCAGCATTAAGTCTTTCTTAGTTGTAGAATGAAGATGACTACATTGAAATTCCTAGTGCACATATTGTGCTGACCCTTTTCAATTTCACATCCCTAGATTGACAATTTAAATGTACCTTCATGGTGGTTAAGATAGCTATTCAGGTCAAATGTCCGATCTCTGAATCATGGCTATAAGGGCTTAGTTATTAAAATTATTGTAGGAGGCCGACATTTTTAGCATCGTTGTCGAGGATGGTGTCAAACTAGGAAGTCCTTTGGAGTCATTGATAGCTTTTATATTGTAGTATTTTTTGGAATTTGCTCTTAATGTTAGAAGTTATGATCCATTATTTTTTCCCACCCATTCTTTGTGTGATTTGGTTGATACTAATTTGATACCGCATGCATAGAAGAAGAAGAGATGCTTATGGGAGATTCCTTCCTAATAATTTTGAGTCATTTGAGCTAGTAGAGCTTCCAAATTTTCCCAGAGACGAAGAATAAGAAGAGCCACAACCCTTTGCTAGTATATTCCTTGTCTTAACCAATTCTGAAGTTTCCCTTGAAGATCAAAATCCTATTGAAGAACCCTTTATTCTAGAATTTCATCAAGCAGACATAGCTGATGCAAATGGAGATAGGCCTAATAGGCAGAACTAACCAACTTTCCCTTTTCCCATTACTAAACAGAATGAAGTAGATAACCTCAAAAATATCCATGCTCTAGTCCTTCCTAAATTCTATGGGCTTGTTACAGAAGATCCCGATACCTTCTTGTTTGAGTTTGATATACTTTGTAGAAGCTATGACTATACCACTGATGCCCACATACTTAAGTTATTTCCTACTACTTTGAAAGAAGCTGCATTGAGATGGTTTATGAGCCTTGGCAGAAACACTGTGCGAACTTGGGAAGATATGAAGACAAAATTTCTTGAGAAATACAAATAATATTGTAGGGGTAGTGACATGAGAGGAGGTGACATTTTTAGAATGCAGCAAAAGGAAGATGAGAGCTTGGAAGACTTCATTTCAAGGTTTTTTTGTTTGTTTGTAGAAATCTCCACATCATACACTTAATGAATACTCACAAAAAATTATTTTCCTGAGAGGAATTATTGAAAGCTACACTCATGCCTTGGACTTGATGGCAGGAGGAGATATCACTCAAGTTCCTTGGGATAATATCAAGAAGATATGTCAGAACTATTCTAGGGAAGCTTCAAAGAAAGGAAAATCCTACCAATCCTCTATGGGTAAGACATCCAACAGTGGAGTCTCAAGGATGGAGATTACTAATTTGTTGGCAGATTTCAAGCAGGATATAATAAAAAATCTAGCTACTCATCTGGATACACTTCAGACTAAGAAGAAACATGAGGAGGCAAAGGCAATACTAACATAATATTTCCCTCATTGTAGATAGAAGAAGAGGGACTACAGATGCAAGGTGATAGCCAACATTGACAACAAAAAAATTCCACCCGAGTTCAAACTAATCCAAACCGAGGAAGACCAAGTCTATTTTGTTGCATAAAAAAGTCCATGGGCTTCAAGACAAGGTATGCCACTAGATCCATTATCTTTTTTTGGACCATATTTTAATTCTTATTCATCTAGTAACCAATGGCAACCACCTTGTCCATCCAACTATGGAGGATACCCACCCTAGTCTTGGAATAACCCACCCAATGCTTGATCCAATTATCAAAATAACTCACCTCAGTGGCAACAACCTCAGGGGAATTGGCAACAGTTTAAGGGACCTTGGAAACAACCCCTAGGAAACTGGCAGCAACCATTTCAATGGAGAGGTGGCCAGCAATGGACAAACCAAACCACAAGCAATATGCAACCATCTTCTCAAACCCAATAACCTACTATAATGCCCCCTCCTGCTAATCCAAGTGCAAATATAGCTAAACCTACCCAGTTACCAGCCCAAATCATACCCAACCCAAATAATAAACCACATCAGCAGCCTATATATTCTGCTGATCCAAATCAATTTCCTGCATATGTTGTGGGGTAAGTGCACCAAGATGGTTCCCAAAAGGGGGACTTAAGTGGACAAATTTTTTTTGAAATCAGGAAATACTGACCTTGGACATGAAATTGAGGATACTTAGACTCAAAATTTTGAGATGGAACAAAAGTAAGGATTCAAGTGCTCTGAGTCTACTTTCTAAACTACTAATTTATTTTGAAAATGGTTGAGATTAAGGGGTTCAAATGAGGGACGTAAACAAATTGGTGTTGTTTTTGTCAGAAAAACATAACATAGCAACTCTTGTACAACCCTCGTATGGTGAACCTTTTTTTAGTATTTTTAAAATTACAATGGTCTGAAGTTACCTAACAGTATGTAGTTTATGCACGATTTTTCTGATAATTTTTTAATGAATATTTATTTTTTTACTAATTTACGAAGTGGACATTTCCTGAAAATAGAATTTTGGCCATGCCACCCCTACAAATTTTGGAAACTAATTGATTTTTTTATTTTTTTATTTTGTAGAATGGAGTCTAGTTTCTAAAAATGTAATTTATTTGAAAATTTGATGAACGGTTAATTTATAACGAAAAAAATACCAAACACTGCTTTTTGGAAAAAAAGACATATAGGTAAAATAAATTATGGATGAAAGACTTAACATTTTCAAAAAGTGAAAAAAATTACTTTGTTGGATAGCTAAGAGATAACCCAACATTACCCATGTGTTCGATTTTTTCGATATTGAACCACGTGCAATCCTGACGGTGAGCACAAACTCGATTATGAGAAATATGGTGGATTTTTTAAAAACACGTCTCTGGTCATTGGGAATGCCCTCCAAGCCTTTGAGTTGGTATTCCAAGGCAAATACCAAGCCTAAGGCTCAGGAATTGCCAAAGCACGATATAACGCGAGCGCATTATAATGTGCTCACATTATATCTCACTTTTCACATGGTTTTTGCTTATGCGGGAAACATGTCAACTAGAACATAACGCGAGCGCATTATAACATGCTCGCATTATGTCCTCCTTTATGTTAAATGCCAATATATTGAATGTATGCTAATATATTTGTATGTTTGTATGTACATGTATGTATGTATGCTTGTATGGATGTAAGATTATATGTATTATGCTTGTATGTATGCATTTATGTATGTCTTTAGATAGAGGGATAATTTAGAGAGAGAGAGAGAATCTAGAGAGATGGAGAGCGGGTGGAAGTGAGAGTTTAAGAGAGAGGGAGTGGGAGAGAAGGGGTTGGAGTGACGACAACTTAGCTAGGTAGGGTGGGAGGGATAGAGGGAGGGAGAGAGAGAGGGGGGTGGGAGAGAGAGAATTGAGGGAGAGGGAGAGAGAGACAGGGGAGAGAGAGAGAGATGAAGAGAAAGAGAGAGTTATGTAGGTAGGGTGCCAAAGGGAGAGACTTGAGAGATAGGTAGTGAGAGGGAGTGTGAGAGAGATGGAGTGTGAGGGGGAGGGGGTGGGAGAGAGATGGAGTGTGAGAGAGATGGAGTGTGAGTGAGAGGGTGTGGGAGGGAGTGACCTGATAGAGGTAGAGAAAGAGGGGGGTGGAGTGAGAGGGGGGAGTGAAAAAGAGAGAGTTACCTAGGTAGGTTGCTAGAGGGAGAGACCTGAGAGAGAGGGGGTGGCAAGGAGAGACACGAGAGAGAGGGAGAGAGAGTTAGTGGGAGAGAGTGGGATGGAGTGGGAGGGACATAAAGAGAGATGGATAGAGGGAGTGAGAGAGGGTGGTAGGGATTGATTGAACAAGAGGTATGCAGAAAGAGGGAGACGCTAGATAGAGATAATTAGAGAGGGAGTGTGAGTGAGAGACCTAAGAGAGGGAAAGGGTGTGGGAGGAAGTGACCTAACAGAGGTAGATAAAGAGGGGGGTGGAGTGAGAGGGGGGAGAGAAAAGAGAGAGTTACCTAGGTAGGTTTCCAGAGGGAGAGACTTGGGAGAGAGAGGGGGTGGGAAGGAGAGACATGAGATAGAGGGAGAGAGAGGTAGTGAGAGAGAGTGGGATGGAGTGGGAGGGACATAAAGAGAGATGGATAGAGGGAGAAAGAGAGGGTGGTAGGGATTAATTGAACAAGAGGTATGCAGAAAGAGGGAGACGGTAGATAGAGATAATCAAAGAGGGTAGGAGGGAGGGAAGGAGAGAGAGGTGAGATTTATAGATAGAGAGAAAGTGATAGGGTTTGAGGGTATAGGGTTGAGGGATTAGGGTGGAGGACCTATAGGGTTGATGGTTTCTAGGGTATTAGGCTTTAAGGTTTGAGGGTTGAGGGAATAGGGTCGATGGTAGAGGGTATTTGGTTGAGGGTATAGGGTAGAAGGTTTAAGGGTTTAGGGTTGAAGGGTTTGGGGTTAAGGGTTTACTTGGTTGAGGGTAGAGGTTTAGGGTATAGGTTTGAGGGTATATGGTTGAAGGATTAGGTTCAGGGTCCAATGTAAGGGGTAGAGGGTTTAGGGTTTAAGGATTGAGGGTTGAGGGATTAAGGGTTGAGGGTTGAGAATTGAGGGTTGAGCGTTTAATGTAAAGGGTAAAAGGTAGAGGGTTTAAGGGTTGAGGGTTGGAGATTGAGGGTTTAAGGTATAAGGTCAAGGGTCCAATAAATAGGGTAGAGGTTATAGGGGTTGAGAGATTAAGGGTTGAGGGTTTAGGGATTAGGAAAGAGAGTTTTCTTGGATTTCACGGTATAAGGGTTGAGGGATTAGG
Source organism: Sequoiadendron giganteum (assembly GCA_007115665.2). Classification (NCBI taxonomy): domain Eukaryota; kingdom Viridiplantae; phylum Streptophyta; class Pinopsida; order Cupressales; family Cupressaceae; genus Sequoiadendron; species Sequoiadendron giganteum. Next base: position 168,739,297 of record VCHN02000014.1, on the reverse strand, counting down.
GTTTAGGGTAGAGAGTATTGGGTGAGGGTAGAGGGTAGAGGGTTTAACAATTTAGGGTTTAAGGGGTTAGGGTTGAGGGTCGAGGGTTTAGAGTTGAGTGTTTAAGGGTTTAAGGGTTGAGTGTTTAAGAGTCAAGAGGGTTGAGGGATTAGGGTAGAAATTTTACTAAGTGGGTTTAAGGATTGGGGGATTAGGGTTGAGGGTAGAGGGTAGAGGATTGATGGTAGAGGGTAGAGGGTTTGTGGGTTAGGGTTTAAGGGTTTAGATTTTAGGGATGAGGGATTAATAGGTTAATTCCACTTAGCTTGCAACCCCATTTGCAAAACCTTCATCAAGTGTTGTGCCTTATGAAACATTCATTATAGAGCCCCTTTAGCTCATCAATTGATAAGAAGGAGGTATTTCTATAATGTGTCAAATTATGATATTGCTATCAAGATTCAATTGTGTAGTTTTTGAGTATAAAAGAGAATAAGAAGGGAAGATCAGGGTAATCAATTTGTGGAATTACTTTTATTATTGAATTACCTAGTGTGGGATTGGTCTATATGAGAAAAAAATTATAATATGGGAGCATACGTTTCAAGCATATAATCCGGAAAGGACTCAAAGTTAGATGCATGAGTACAAAGTATCGATCGGGAAAGGCATCCCAATTCTCAAGGCCTATATATCAATGATAGGTAGATTTATATTCAAAGCTAGCACATGATTTTAACTGATTAATTAGAAACAACTATTATATTTATTTATCAAATTTCCATTATCAAATTAATATTTGAATTAGATTTCATATTTAGAATTTATTTCATTTATAATCTGGGGAATCCGTTATCTACCTTAATAATATTGGATGACAACCTTTGTCAATCCAATAATAAATAAATAAAAAATCTATTGATCCAGAGCTCGAGTCATTACAGTGGTATTAGAGTGAATGAACCTGCTAGCCTTTGGGTATTGCAAAAAATTGACTTTCCATTAGAAGCATGGCAACCGATGGTAGTGGTTGGCATTACTCAAGAAGGATGAACATCTTAAAGACATTTACGGAAATCGGGACAAGTAACCTTCTTGTGGACTTAGGGTTACAATATTTGATATACAACATGTTCCACCATTTCTTCAGTAGGATCAAGAACACGCATAATGAAGGTGTGTTTGCAGCCATGAAAGATTATGGTTTGAACTATCCAAAAGAGTGATGTTTTATCTCAATCACCCATATCTATACCATGGTTTGTTTGGAAATAAGGACGGGTTCTCTCTTCATCGACATATACATTATTCCTCGATGTGTTCACACTAGTGTTACAAGACTTGGAATTGCCTTGGACTTGACAAGCCAATTTTTGACTTGGACTCGAGCTCGGAGCCCAGACTCGACAAATAGAATAACCTAAGAAATTCAAAGATTTTTAAGGATTTAAAACTTGTTTCATGCACCATTTAATAAATAAACCTTAAAGACACAATAGCATCATCAAATAGAAATTAGTATGATCCCATACACAAACATACATCAATCACATAAGTATAAGCATCGATAAAAGATATTTGTCTTAGCATAGAAATTACCTTGAATATAGGTAACTCATAACTATTGAACCATCAATTTAGAATGCAAATATGGATAGGCATTGGTAAAAGATATTTGTATTAACCAAATAGCCATGTAGGCATGCATCAATATATGTTGATATAAGTATGAAATATATGTACAAAATAGCCATATAGGCTTATGATAATGCCATATAGGCATACAATGTCAAATATGTCCAATAAAAAATATGTACAAAACAACCATGTAGGCATACAACAAAGGACTCTGGAATCAAAAGTCATTGCTCTCCATGCCCTGGAAATAAAATCTTTCCCTTTCCTTCTCGCTTAGATGGTGATAGGTCTGTCACTCATTTTTGCTGCACTCGTGGAGTTCTCCTTCTACTCCTCCTAGGGTTTAGTTCATGGTGAAGTTTTAACTGTTACAATAAGAAGTAAAGACATGAATATATAGAAAGTACATTATAAAAAATGATATATTTGACAAAATAATCACTTACAACCATCTCACGATCTCTGTCCATGAGGGAAATATCCTCAACCCATGCTCAATCGTGCTCAAGCCCTGTATAAACCATACAAATAGAAATTAAACTATGTGAATCAATAATGGTTTGATTTTTCACTAACTAACATCTATAACAACAAATTTAAATTGAAATTTACTAATTTTCCTCATACCTCTTCTGTCAGAGCCATCGAGGATTGTATAGCAGATGTCACACCAATATCCATTGCCCTCGTCACATTCAGAGGTGTATCGTCTCACAACAACTGAAAATAAAACAACAAAATATTCAACGTAATCAATGATGTGTGTATAAACTACACAAATCTATTAAGTACTTGATTCATTAGTTAATCTCTTTATTCTATTACCTACGTGAAGGTTTGAGTAAATCCACCACCACTGGGAAGTGTTCCATCAAAATCTCCAATATTAGTCTGTTCAACATCCAAAATCGCATATTAAATTACCATTTGTAAAATAATTCTATTAACATGTAATAAATTTATAATTGTTTACTAGTTACATACCTTAGTGATAGGTGTACTGCAGAAATAGGTTGGTGGGGGGCCGGTGTATCCAGTCTCAACACTGTGACCCTGCAATTTTATTAAAATCATAAAACATTTTTAGTTAATCTTGCATTTCAAAATCTAAATTTAATAAATTAAATTCAACGAACACATGCACTAACTTTTACCTGACTATCAATTCCATATGCCTCATGCAAAATGTCAGCTGCCCTCTCCATCTCCATAGCTGCAGATGGATCCTGTGTACCAATCTCTTGAGTGTTGGTGGGGTCATATGAACAAGTAGCCCCACAAGATTGACACACATGTGTTCGAAGGCCACCACTCGAAGACTCCCTTGGATGGTGTTGTAGAATAGGGCTAGTATGATGGATGACACTCTGGATCAAAGTGTTGATTGCCTGCAATGTCTCTATGTCAACACTTTCCTTCACGATGGAAGGCATAACAACGTGCTCATGAGGTGGCCATAGCGAGAGCTCATCTACCTTGCCGCGTAGGATCCGGATGTGCACCAGGTCTATCCTGAGCTGACCCCCCACCTCTCCCCTGGAAATCCCTCATATCAAAATAATTTGGGATTTTGTTCAATATGAACTCACTGTATAGTTTCCTAAGGAAATATTGTGGGACCTTGCAATTGTTGCACGGTGGGTAATCGAAGACCATGTACCCCCTATCATAAAAATGGTCCCTAATCTGTTGGTGGTGGCACTAATGGATAGGAAACCTCTTTGCATTGAGGGTAAGATTTTGATTTGTGCGTGGGTCGGTGAATAATGAGCACAAATCACCTTTTATAATTTTTAAATCCTTCACATCCTTGTATGATAGTTTATTTGCATAATAATCCATAGCCGCTTGCCTCCTATCTTGCCATCCAGTTATTTGTTTGCTAATTGAATCTTCATTTTTTAACATATCTTTTAATGAATTTTCTAGGGTCATTCTTTCTATGGTTGAACCATTTGGATCACTCAATCTACTGATCAAATCCTCAATTCTCTTTTTATTGTTCTCAATTTCACTCATTAAATTTTGTTGAGTGCCAGGAGGGGGTTGAGTCATTGGTGCAGGAGGTTGATGTTGTGGTGGATTTTGATCTTGAGGATTTGGTTGGTCTTCTTATTGAGGATTTTGAGGGTTTTCAAGTTTATTTGCATCTCCTAAAAATTCAAAAATAAATAGATATCAAATTCAACCTAAAACTAACAAATTCAACCTAAAACTAACTAATTCAAAACAAATACCATAGAATCCTTACCTCTCACAGCTCCTCGTCATGGTGCCATTGTTGCAAAGAAATAGGGATTTTTGGTGAAGAAATTTGTTGAAATTATCCTCCTAGAATGCAAGTGTGAAATTGTGGTGGTTTTGGCTACGACTGCAAAAAAAACTAGTCGAAATCCGAATGAGAGATTTGCATTTCTTTTTTTTCTTTTAACAGTCAATAACGCGAGCGCATTATAACGTGCTCACGTTATTGGTTTGTAGTTTTCGAGCCTTAGGCTTGGCATAACAAGCCATAACGTGAGCATGTTATAATGTGCTCGCATTATGGTTTTCCATGGAATTGCTACCCATTTCCATGCACCCGCCCTGTGAGTTTAAGTGACATTCGTCTACGTTGAGGAACAACTTTGTCAGATCCTTCCACCCCCATTATCACTGAACTCCCTATGGAAGAGAAAGAAGAATATTTGACTGATCTCATTCAACCTTGTGCAACTAAAACTCCTAAACTAGCTCCAACAAAGTAGACAGCGCAAGAACCACCGTTCCCTCAAAGATAAGAAGTTGCCAAGAAAAAAGAAGACAAGGAGGAAACTAGTTTTGATATCCTAGATCAGCTAAATCATATATGTGTCCAAATACCTCTGTTCCATGCCATAAAAGATGTCCCTATATATGGCAAATAAATCAAAGAAGCATGCCTCAAGAAACAAGGCAGGATAAAGAAGGACCCCACTACAGTCCATGTAGTAGGGCATCTTGCTGAAATCATGCTTGGAAAAGTAACTATTCCCAAGTAGAGTGATCTAGGTAGCCCTATAGTTTAAGTTGTTATAAATGAGATGAACATAAATAATTCTTTGATTGAATTAAGTGCACCAATCAATGTGATGACTAAAGATATCCTGCAACAACTGAATATTGCAAATATGAGATCCACTCCTATAGTCCTGCAACTTGCTAATAGTTCCACTATCACACCTGATGGCATAGTAGAAGACCAGGTGGTGATCCTAGACTCTTGGGAGTATCCAAATGACTTCATGGTTCTTTCTCTTAAAGCCACACTGGGAGGGTATCCACTTATCCTTGGTCAGCCATGGTTAGCAACTACAGATGCTAATATTGGATGTCGGTCAGGTGACATGACCATTTTGGATGGCACGAGCACTAAAAATATTGTTTTGTATCGTCCTTCTTAGCCATCCCATAATGAAGAAAAATCACTATGGCCACATATTGGTGAAGAAGCCGAAGAAGTCAACTCTATGGGACAACTCATGATGCTCGAAAGAAGTCCTTTCATGTAGCTTCAAGATGAAGATGAGGTGTTATCTAGTATTATTTAGAACAAGTGTCAGAAAGAGGAAGCATCATCCACTCACATGTCTGGTTCCGCAAACATTGAACAAATACTTCTATCAGTTTTGCATGATCTTCCTGTAGCCAATGTCCTTGTCAAAAAACTTCCTACAACCACTCTTCTAGCAGATAAAATTCCTATAGCAACAAGTATGTTTCACACAATGTTTCTATTTGAACTTAAGATACCTTGTATTAATGAAGCAACTATGATAGAACTAGTCACACAAGTATAGGTGTATGAGGGATGAAATTTAAACAATGATAGTAGACTGAATGAGGGACAACAATTGATATTGGAAAACTTGTTGAAAGCACATCAAAAAGTATTTGCTTGGGATTATCATGACATGAATGGATTAGACCCAAAGCTCTGCACTCATAGAATATATATCAAATATGAGTGTACACTTGTAAGGCAACCACAATGAAGAATCAACCCTGCCTTGAAAAAAATTGTCAAAATAGAACTTCAAAAGCTATTAGACGCGGGATTTATCTACCCTATTTCAAATAGCTAGTGGGTGTCTCCATTGGTAATTGTGGAAAAAAAGGGTGGAAAATGACGAGTTTGTGTTGAATATAGGGAACTCAATGCTGCTACCAAGAAGGATCATTTTCCCCTGCCTTTTTGTAGATCAAGGCCTGGACTCTCTTGTAGGAAAACAATACTTCTCTTTTCTTGATGGATTGAGTGGATACAATTAGATTCAAATTGCACTAGAAGACCGAGAGAAAACTACATTTACATGTCCTTGGGGGAAATATTCCTATTTTGTACTTCCCTTTGGGTTATGCAATGCACCTGCCACTTTTCAGAGAGCAGTCATTAGCATATTCTCAAATATTTCCCTTGACTGCATGGAGATCTATATGGACGATTTTACTACCTATGGTGCCACCTTTGATGAAACATTGAATAATTTGAAGAAAGTTATATAGAGATGTGAAGACCAAAACCTATCATTAAACAGTTAAAAGTGCTTCATGATGATGCAGGAAGGTGTAATTCCTGGCCACTACATTTCCCACCTTGGCATTCAAGTTGATCTTGCAAAAATTCAAGTAATAAAAAATATGCTTATACCTGCAAAACAAAATGATGTTAGGAGTTTCTTAGGTCATGTGGGCTACTATAGATGTTTCATCAAGGATTTTAGCAAAATAGTAGCCCCACTGTATAGTCTTCTGACTAAAGATGCTGAGTTCCAATGGACAGAAAGCTGTGATAAAGCATTTTCTGATTTAAAGAAAGCTCTAACTCATGCTCCTGTACTTAAAGGACCAAATTGGGAAATACATTTCCACATCCATACTGATGCCTCAGATTATGCAATAGGAGTAGTTCTAGGACAAAAAGTAGAAGCAACCATTAATTATCAAATTCAATTACACAGTCACAAAGAAAGAAATGTTGGTAGTAATTTATGCCTTGAACAAATTCAGGAACTATATAATAGGTTATCAGATTTTTGTACACACTGATCATGCAACCATTAGATACCTCATGAAAAAACCCTTAATCTCAAGAATATTAGCCAGATGGTTGTTATTAATGCAATAATTTGACATAACTATTGTAGAAAAACCAGGGAAGGCAAACGTGATTGCATATTTTATTTCAAGGCTGACCACATCAGAAGATAGTGAAGCCATAGATGACTCCTTTCCTAATGAGCATCTATTCTCCATTAGTGTGTAGACACCCTAGTATGCTGACATAGCTAATTAACTTGTGATAGGGAGAGTTCCTCCTCACTTCTCTCCAAAAGAGAGAAGAGTGCTCATTGAAAAATCCTCCCCTTTTTCATGGATAACTGGATGTCTATTTTATACTAGACCATATCATGTTATGAGATGGTGTGTGAGGGAATATGGGACCTATGGCATTCTTCATGCATGCCATGATGAACCCTGTGGAGGCCACTTTTCAACTAAAAGGATAGAAATTAAAATCCTGAACACAGGATACTATTGGCCTACTTTACACAAAGATGCTGGAAGATATACAAGGAGATGTGATAGATGCCAAAGAATGGGCAGGCCAACAAAGTCAAATGAGATGCCACTTTGTCCACATGTGGTAATCACTCCATTTGACAAGTGGGGTCTAGAATTTTTGGGACCAATTGATCCTCCATCCAATGGTAAGTCCTATATTCTAGTGTGCACTGATTATGTAACAAAGTGGGTAGAAGTCAAAGCCATGAAGCATGCAAGATACAACAAAGTTGCAAAATTTATTTATGAAGAAATTTTCACATGATATGGAGTACCAAGAGAAATAGTAATTGATCAAGGCACTCAGTTTACATCAGTCCTTGTTATAGCATTAGTTAATGAATATAATATTAGGCACAAGAAATCCACTCCTTATTACTCTCAAGAAAATAGACAAGTTGAGGTGACAAACAGAGAGATTGAGGCCATCCTCACAAAAACAGTGCATATTCACATAAAGGATTGGGAAAATAGACTAACAGAAGTAGTTTGGGCTTATAGGACCACCTGGAAGACAACTAAAGGCTTCACCCCATTTGAGATACTATATGGGAAAACAACCATGATGCTTATAGAATTTGAGCACAAGACTCTTAGAACTGCTGTGGAGTTGGGGATGGACATTTCCAAAGCATAGAAAAAACTAATTATACAACTGAATGAATTGGATGAGATGAGGAAATATGCATTACACCATACTAAACTTGTGCAAAGTCAAAGAGTCAAATCGCATGACATATTTATCAAAGAGAAGAAATTTCAGCCAGGTGATTGGGCATTACTTTATGATTCACAATACAAGGATAATGTAGGTAAATTGCAAACAAGGTGGCTAGGGCCATATGAAGTTGCAGAGGTATTTCTTAATGGAGTTGTGCAACTCATGGCCATTGATCCTATGAAATTCAAATTACTGGTGAATGGGCACCATCTCAGATTATATCATAGCCCAACTTCAAAAGAAGAGTTCCTGTAATAGTTTATCCAACACAGCGCCCAAGCACAATTCTTGCAACCAAAGGCAGTGGACCTAGTGTCCCTCCTTTCAACTAAATGAGGTGTGTACTTGTCATAATAAATATTTCTAATTTTTTAGAAATCCATTTCTTCACCCATCCACCCATCCACCCATCCGTACCACCTTTCTCTCCCTTCCATCATTTCTTTTCACCTCACACCATTCCACCTCACCTTCATTAATTGCTCAATTATTGCTCAAAAATGCGAGCAATACTTCCTCCCCGATCATTGCAATGAATTATCCACAATCATGTTTGTACACACTCAGGTACATGCACATTAATTGCATTCTTAATTATCCTTTAGAGCGTTTCATTTAATCACTACACAATAATATGGACATTCACATAATTTTCTTTAATCCCTCATCAAATCAATATTGCCATCTTGCATGTGTGGACACATGTCCAAATTTAGGTTTGGGGAGGGGTAAGAAATATGCAAAAATATTGCAACATGCTGATACATGATTATCTGCGTCAACAAATCTTGCTGAGTTGATTCAAAATTTAAAATGAAAGACGGCTCGCATGTGTAATGTGACACTAAACTGTCGCTGCCATTTTCTCTCATTATGATTCCCTTTTATTACCATTTCTTTCTATTATTAACTTTATCATAATTTCGAAATGCAAGTGGTAATTGCTAAAAAAAGAGTGAATGAAATTTAGTCGATGATTCACCCAGCAAGCAAACAGGAAATAATTTGAGAATTACAGAGGTAATTTTGTAGAGTGAAAAGTTGAGACAATGGGAGGTAGACTCATTTAGAATGAGCCCTCAACTAATGATGCTTTGTTATAGGATGCAACTTGATTAACCAAATTTCAGAATTGTGGTTGGTTAGATTATTTTCTGAAGTTGGATGGTTTTGACGAGCATATTGCATTGAAGTTTTCTGAGACATTTTTTGACGGGAAGGCCATAGTGAAAGGACTAGAGGTCATAGCAATAGAAGAATGAGTTACATAAGTTTCAGGGTTGTCAGTTCACAATGAACCCTACCTTGTTTCTAAGGATTCTGATGAGTATAGAATCAGTCCACTATTTTTACCTTATAATTTCCTTTTTATCTATATCCTTGTCCTTGATCCTGTCACCATTTGCTGAAGGAACCTTAATATTTAATAAAATAAGTAAAGAAGTTGGGGATTGATAATTTACTGAAAATCATGATAAATCTGATTGTTTTGTGGTAGGAGATGGTTCGAAAGGAAGTTGAAGGTTGTTACAAACGCGAGGACCTCAGGAATCTAATAAAGTGAAACTAGAAAAAAGATGTTTAGACTCTTTATTTTAGTTAAATTTGTTTTAGTTTCATGCTAAAATTGGCCTACGACCTTTTATCAATCTAAAGACTCTTGTTTGTGAGTGGCGGAAAGGTGGAATGAACAAACAAACTTATATGTTGTTTTTAGTATAATCAAATGATATATATATGCATGATGAAAACATAATATCAATAGATATAATTGAGAAATCATATCCGCGTACTATAAAGATCAACATATTCTTCTGTATCAGTCATTTTATTAGATGAGAATTAGCGTGGAGTAGATTGGTGTTTCGTGACTTCCATCATTCAATAATTAGCGAAGGCAAGGCCCACTTCCTCGGTTATTGGTGATTTCAACATTAGATTTATATGCATGGTAATGTGTGTTTTACAGTCATTTGATTAATTTGATTTCTATGATTAAATGATTGGTTACTATTTCTAAATTGATTCATTCATTGCAACTGTGTAATTCATTTTGTCTTAATTCTATTGTTTGGATCCTTGTTAATTCATTCAGTATCTGTTGATATGTATGTTTAATCGGATTAATGACTACCAGTGTGAAAACAGTTTGGTATCATAGAACAGAATCGTAAAAAGATAAACATGGAAACATGAGATATTCTATTATAACCAACATCCTTGATTCTGTCTCTGTCATACTTTTTTTATTCTGCTTTATAGAATTTTAATTCTATTCTAATTTATGTTGGTGATCTGTTTTTGTTGCAGAATTATCTCTTTACAAGTTCCTGTCACATATTGTGACAAGAAGTCTGCTAGTTGGAATTTTTCTTGAACACAGATTTCATTAGTATGCATTCATCAACCCTTGGTTTCTAAACTGCAGCTCTTCAACATATTGCCACGACACAGTTCAAAAGATTATGTTCTTAGATTGACACTTTAGGATAAACTAAGGAAACCATTTCCAAGAACTTATATTAAGCCTATTTCAAAATAAATTAAACACCATAGTTTAGTCCAATCATTTTGGCGCCGTTTCCGGGGAATGGTGTTAAAGACCCGCATTTGTAGTAAACCAAGTTAGGAACATTGCGTTAAGGAGAAAATCCACACAATTGTTTGGGTAATAGAGATAATAAGGGAATATTTATTAGGAAAGAGAAGGGAAGTAGTTCACAACCCAAAAAATCCAAAAAAAAGTCAACATCATCCATTGAGGAGCCACAACCTGAGAAATTGCAAGATAAGTTCAAAGCATTTGTTAAGAAGGGTAGTCCAACTCAGGAGGAAGTAAAGTTTAAATTGCCTTTTTAGAATTACCTGAACCCGATTTAGAGAAGTGTGTTATTGAGACCACTATTGTTCAAACACCTGCAAATACCCAACCAAGCTCTTCTGAAATATTACGCAAAAAGGTTGAACAAATTCTCAGGGGATCTCATAGAGAAGAAGTAGGACGATTTGCTGAGGAAGGCCACAAGCCCTTTACAACCTATTTTACTCCTTGGGCATTTCAAGTTATGGGCCTTGAAAACAACAATGACAACAACAACAATGAAAATCATAACAGGGTGTTGGCCAACAACAACCCGATTACTTTTGAGTTTCCAATTACGTATCCCAGGAGAGATGCCCCCATGAAAAATATTCATCATTCTGCTTTACCTATTTTTCGCGGTCTTTGAGTAGAAGATCCTTAGATGTTTTTTTTTGAATTTGATGTGTTGTGTCACAGTTATGACTATCAAAATGACGCATAGAAACTCAAACTATTTCTAGCTACATTGAAGGATGCTACTTTGCGATGGTTTATGAACCTTCGAAATATCAAAACATGGGCAGTTATGAAGGAACTATTCTTGAACAAATATCAAGAATATTGCAAAACAAAGCATGTTTGGGATGAGATTTTTCATATGACTCAAAAAGAGGAGGATTCCATAGAAGACTACCTTGAACGTTTTATGTTTAGTCTTCAACAATCTCGCCATGAGGAACAAAATGATGATACTATTAAAATGTTATTTCTTAGAGGCATATGAGATGATGTTGTGGAAGTATTGAATTTAATAGGAAAAGGAAACATTTCTAAATTGGAATTTATTGATATTTGTGATATTTGCAGGAATTATTCAAGGTCGTGACATTCGGGAAGGATTTATCCAAGTAAATATTATACCACAAATAATACGATAGGTATCATGAAAATTGAAATAGGTAATTTACTTCAGGACCTTAAAAAAAAATTTCTAAATCATATGGGGAAACAAATAGATACTCTTTACACCCGCAGGAAGCAAGAAGAAGATGAGAAGGCTTTAGCTGTGTTTTGTCTAGTATGTCGTACAAAGAATGGTAGTGAAGACTGCCCATACAATAGGACAAACATTTCATCCTTAGAAGAGGCTAGTAATACCTCTATACTAAAACCTTTCCCTACAGGAATGCCCAAAATGGAATATATTGAGGAACCTATCTATTACATGGCCCCTAGGTGATCTTTTCCACCATGGGCCATGCACCCTAGTGTGATGAATGATTATCTTGTTTCAGGACCTAGTCAAACCAACCCATACCAGTCCGGATGGAATGGGGATGGCAATAGCCCCCATACCCTCAGTGGATGCCATAATATTCGTATACTTCACAGCCATGGCAACAGGCATGGAGGCCACAATCGCCACAAACATCAACATATCAACAATCATTCCCATTTCCACTACCTTCTATGGTTAACCCTTACCTTCAGTCACAACAAATTCTTCTAGAGCTGCCATCTTCAACTGCTCAACCTACAAATCCAACAAATCATCCACCACAGCCACCAAGACCTACATCTATGCCAACTCAACCAAATCCTAACCCCAATAATAAGGCTACTCATCCAGTGTGTAACAATGAGCCAATAGGATACTCCAATTATCCCATAAAAACATTAGAGATAGATGGAGTCCAGTTGAGGTCAGGGAAGGCTCTTTTGGGGCCCACTATTACAGAAATCAATGAAGAATCCGGGCTAGAACCAATTAAGGAACCAACTTTTCCTGAAAGGTTTCAATCTAAACCAATACTAAGGGAGGATTCTCAATCTGAATTTGATTTGGTAAATGAATTACACAATGTTAATATCAAAATTCCTTTATTGCAGGCTATCAAGGATATTCCGGTTTACACAAAAACGATTCATGAACTTTGTACTCGAAAGCAGAAAAATAAACAAGATCCAAAGAATATTCAAGTCATTGGACAATTAGCAAATCTTATGCTTGGGAATTTAACCATTCCAAAATATCCTGATCCAGGAAGTCCGGTCATCAAGCTAACAATTGGTAAAGTAAGTATTCCTAATACTCTTGTGGATTTGGGTGCTACAATTAATGTAATGACAAATGAAACAAAGCAAAAACTATCCTTGGAAGGACTTAGGCCTACTCCTACAGTTCTTCAAATGGCTGATAGATCTTTGGTTAAGCCGGAGGGAGTAATTGAGGATGTAATTCTTTCTATTGATTCATGGGAATATCCGATTGACTTTGTGATTTTTCTGCCAAAGATTAAGCTGGGGGGATACCCCGTAATTATGGGATGACCTTGGTTAGCAACTGCGGATGCTTATATTAATTGTCAATCAGGGGACATGGTCATTTCTAATGGAAAGCACAAGAAGCTGTTAACTCTATACCTGCCAGCACAACCTTTGTTGGAAACAAAAGATCTAGTTTGGATTGATAGTGACTTGGATGAGACATTACCAATTATAAAAATTGATAAAGCACTAGATATGGGGGAACCCACAAAAGATAATGTTCTTGTTAACTTTCTTCTTAACAGGTATACATTTTATAAAGTTTTTGAATACATGGTTCTCCACTTAGGTATAAATACTCCATGTCCTTTTGGGAATTTTCTGTTGGTTGGTAATTCACAATCTCTCAAATATTTAATCACCTTGCATCAATTGCTACCTCATAATTTATTATATGGCTCATTTTTATTTTCTGATAAGCCATCTATTTTGCAAGCCTTAGCAATTAATTCACCTGTACAATCCGAAGCCATGGAAATTTTGCCTAATCATACACTTAATATTAATCCACAATTAACCCCTGAACAAATCCAGGACCTTATTACCATGCTTAAAACAAATAAAGATGCATTTTCTTGGGAATAAAAAGATACGCGTGGTATTCATCTTGATACCTATACCCACCGTATCTATATTGAAGATGAAAGTCATCCAATTAGGTAGCCACAATGTCAGCTTAATCATGCATTGCATGAAATAGTTAAGGATGAATTACAAAAGCAATTAAATGTTGGGTTTATATATCCTATCTAAGATAGTCAATGGGTTTCTCCTTTAGTTGTGGTCCCTTAAAAAAATGGTAAATGGAGAATTTTTGTGGATTATAGAGCATTAAATAAATCTACTAAGAAGGATCATTTTCCATTACCATTTATTGATCAAGTATTGGATACTCTTGCAGGTAAGAAATTCTTTTCTTTTCTAGATGGATTCAGCGGTTACAATCAGATTCAGATTGTAGCAGAAGATCAAGATAAAACTACTTTTACTTGTCCTTGGGGGAATTTTGCTTATAGAGTATTGCCATTTGGTTTGTGTAATGCTCCTGCTACTTTTTAACGAGTAGTCTTGAGCATTTTTGCAGATCTTGTCAATGATTGTGTAGAGGTATATATGGATGATTTTACTATTCATGGTAATACTTATGAGGAGGCCAAAGCTAATTTAGAAAAAGTACTTAAGCGTTGTATAGACACTAAATTTTCATTAAGTCATGAAAAATGCCATATGCTTATGACTGAAGGTATTGTGTTTGGCCATTATATTTCCTCTAAAGGTATACAAGTGGATCCTGAAAAGATCCAAATCATTCAAGACTTACCCACACCTTCTAGTCAGAAGGATATTCAAAGTTTTCTTGGCCATGTAGGATATTATCAGAGATTTATTCAAAATTTCAGTAAAATTGCTTCTCATTTGTTTGCTTTGCTTGCTAAAGACATTACTTTTTCTTGGACACCTGAATGTCAGGAAGATTTTGAAGCCATCAAAACAAAACTTGTAACCACACCAGTTTTATGAGAACCCAACTGGGAGTTGCCATTTCATATCCATACAGATGCTTCAGATTTTTTGATGGGGGTTGTACTCTGCCAAAAAGAGGATAATATCTTCTACTCTATTTATTATATCAACAAGAATTTCACAGGGGCTGAGGTAGATTATATGGTAACTGAAAAATAATTTTTAGCTGTTGTCTATGCGATCAATAAATTTTGGCATTATATTACTGGGTATAAAGTGTTTGTTCACACAGATCATTCTTCCATTCAATTTCTAATGAATAAACCTTTGGTTACTGGTAGGGTCATTAGGTGGTTGCTTTTGCTTCAAGAATTTGATATAACTATACTTGATAAGCCTGGTCGAGAAAATGTGGTTGCAGACTTTTTATCTAGGTTGCAACACTTTGACACCAAGCCCTCTCCAGTCAATGAAGCATTTCTCGATGAACATCATTTTCCATATCCACAAAGAGTGTGTGGTTTGCTGATATTGCCAATTATCTAGTCACATGTAAGTTTCCACCTCACTTCTCTTCCCGGGAGTGATGAAAGTTGGTTGGACTTAGTGAGAAATACACATGGATTACTCTTCTATATTGGCATTGATAATATAATGGGACGTTGTGTATGTGAAGATGATTTCTTCGATATATTTCGTGCATGTCATACAGAGCCATGTGAGGGACATTTTTATGCTTGGAGAACTGTCCAAAAAATTCTTACTGCCAGATACTATTGACCTACAATTCAAAAATATTGTAGGCTCTATGTTCATCATCATGACAAATGTTAGCGCATTGGTCGACCTACATGATCAGATGAGATGCCTTTACACCCCCAGTTGCCTATCGAGCCATTTGAGAAATGGGGCCTTGATTTTGTTGGGCCAATCAATCCACCCTCACGAAACAAGGAATATATCCTTGTATGCACCGATTATGTCACCAAGTGGGTTGAGATAGTAGCTCTCAAACATGCCAGAGATTCAAAGGTAGCAGATTTCCTATATTCTGATATTTTTACAAGGTTTGGTGTACCCCAAGAAATAACCACAAATCAAGGACCATAGTTTACATCTGAGCTCATTGTTTCTTTGGTTCGTGAGTATGAGATCTGCCATCGAAAGTCTTCTCCTTATCATCCTCAAGATAATTGACAAGTTGAAGTTACTAATAGAGAGATTGAAAATACTCTTACCAAGACAGTCGCACTTCATAGGTGTGATTGGGCTACACGGCTTCTTGAAGCTGTGTGGGCTTATCACACAATGTGGAAAACCACCACTAGTTTGACCCCTTATGAACTTGTCTATGGTAAGAAGGCAATCATTCCTATTGGGTTTGAGGTAAAAAATCTTCGAACTGCACTTCAATTGGGTATGAATATTTCAGATGCACAGAAAGCATGGGTTGATCAATTGCATTCCTTAAGTGAATTCCGCAAGGAAGCTCTCTTCCACTCTGAGATTGTTCAAAAGAAACATGCCTTATGGCATGACCGTCACATCCATCAACATCATTTCAACCTGGTGATTGGGCACTTTTATATGATTCCCATTTTCAAGACTTCAAGGGAAAGTTTCACACACATTGGCTTGGACCCTATGAACGAAGGACTCTCCTTGTTAATGGTCATTGCCTTAAACTTTACAAGAAGTCTCTTTCCAAAGAAGCTTTCTTCCTCGCAATGGGACGAGAAATTACTGTTGTTCCTTTTGGTCTCCTCTAGGATTGACCACATTAAAAAAAAAAATCAATAAAAGATCCAACAATGAAAACCTTTGGGCATTGTTGGCTAGTTAATATTTGAAAACCAGATTTTGGTGGATACTAATTACAAAATAACCTTAGGGGTGAAAACCAATTTTTCAGCACCTCTAGGCCATGGTAGGTTGAAAATTGGGATGCCGACGACCTGTTGTCGTTATCAAAATTCAAAATTCAAAATTCAAAAAAAAGGAATAAAGAACAAGAAGCGCTTGTCCACTTCTCTGCTAGGAATGATCTTGCATTTTTCATGCCTCTCCATTTCTCCCATGGTTGTTTGTGGCTTTCAACCAACAACCATTTTTTTGCTTGGTGCTTTCTTCTATGTTTTCTTGTAGGTACTCTTCTTCTTGGTTCCAACTCCTGTCGTTTCTTTGCCAGGAGGCAATGTTTCCTTCCGCATGTGTGACAAGTGTTCATTGGGTTTTTTCTGCATGCTGCCTTGTTGTCTGTTGCTAGATCATTGCTTCGTTGGCTTGCCTCATCATCTTCTCTCGACCGTTCTGATGACTCCTTCTACCATACTCGTTCTCTGTCTTTCATTTATAACTCTTTTGCTATCCCTTTCACGCGATCTGCTTTTGGCGCCGTCATTCATTAGTACGACTTCCTGCTTGTCACATCCACCTCCTTTCTGGTCACATTTTTGCAGATTTCCAATCTTCTTCATCATCTCGGCGCATGCGACGTACATTTTGGGTGATTGTGGTAATCGATAACAGATTTTTCTCTACCTCTTTTTTTATTTTATTTAATGTTATATTTTCCTTCTGTTGAATGCTCCTTTGCCCTGTGGATGGTTCAACCAATCAACTGGGGGGACAGACTGTCTATGTCATCATGCCTTCTGAGGGTTGTCATTGCTATTATTTTTTCCTTCCAAATCTGGGTTGTCATCGCCATTATTTTTGCATTAAAACTCTCATTTACTATATTTACCATCATCTTACAACTAAACAATCATTGCTAAGTTTAACTATTGAATACCATTTTTTTGGAAGTTGTATTCCTGCAAACTCTAGTATCAAGTGTAGTGAGTTCTTGTGAACATGGCAAGAGGTCACCGACCGCAGCATGAGCCCATCACAATGCAAAATTTTAAAACACATGCTGAGGCTTATGCAGAGTTTCAGAAGGCTCATTGGGATACTTATTTCAAGTGGTTGCAAGGGTTTGATGAGAGGGTGGCATTGGAGTTTTCCCATAACTTCCATAATCAGAAGGCTACTATTCGAGGGATTGATATCACAGTTACAATGGATACCATTGCGGAAGTTTGTGGACTTCCAATGAGTGAAGAACAATATTTTCCAAAAACTCGAAGCAGTCCACGAAATTGCAACCAACACGAAAGAAATTATTACAGTGAGGAGAATCTGTAGAAATGGTTTCTGGCTAGGGTACCAAGCTGCAATCTTTACTAGGGCATTGGAGGGAGGTTTCCAGGTACATAATTCAATATATTACTTGTGAAAGAAGATTTCAATATGTCTTTGTTCAACATTTCAAATTGATGTTTCATTTACGGAAAGGGTTGTTGATTAATGTTCCTTGCTTTCTATATCAAGCTTTACAATGAATGTCCAAAACAGTTCGAAGTGGTAAATCCAACTGTTTATCTCACCATGGCTTAATAAAACTTTTGGTAGTCCAGGAATTAAAATTGTTGAATCCTCCTGGTGATTGGGATTCATTCGTCTATTCTCAGGATGGTGAGGATACTGGACCCTCTGAGGATAATTCTTCAGATGAAGAGTCTAGTTCTGATAAAACACCTAAAAGGACTAGTGATAAGAAAACTAAAGGAGAGCCCTGGTAAGTCTTCCATACAAACCCCAGGACCCAGAAAAAGAATAACCAAAAGTGCTACAAAGAAAGATTCCTCCAAACTCAATAAGTCGAAACCTTTTCTTTCTCATGAGGAAAGTTGTGAGAAACAAGAACCCTCAAATACAACACCCACAGGTCAATCTGGGGACAGGAAGGGAAAAAAAAGTTTGATGCTTCGTCTAAGTTAGATAATAAGGCTAAGGTAGCTGGTAATGCCTTGGGGTCTGAAGAAATAGAGGTTCTATTTGAAATCTCAGGAAAGCGGGGAAAATTTCACAGAGAATTGAGTAGGGAAAAATGTCAGAAGGAAAAAGAATGCAAATTTGGGCAACAAGCTGACGACCCTCCAGAACATTCACCTAGTGTCCACTTAGAAAATGAGCCAACTAAGAGTCAATTAGAATAAGCAGAAGTTACTAGGGTTATGACACCATCAAAAAAAAATCAAGAACATGAGATTGTGAAGGAGGTAGCCCCAAAAAATGAAGAACAGATTCCAAAAGAACCCATGGATAGTATTGATAATAACCCTCAAACACAATTTTTTGCGGAGGCCAAAGACATTGCCCATGAAGAGCAAGATATACCCTCTACTTTTGCTCCCCAGGAAGAAGAAAAGATGGATGAAATAAGCGAGAATGTGAAGGAAGAATTTGAAGCTACTGAAGAATTTGAGGAAGAAAGAGATCCTCCTCTAAGTATGAAAAAAAAGGAATTATAGAACCTAAAAGAGGAATTGACTAAGGTAAGGTGGAAAACCAAACATTGCATGGTCTTCTCTAGGAAGCTCATTCTATCGTCAATTCGCAAGCAAAGGAAATCAGAGAACTCAAGGCTGAACTTGATAGAAAAACAACTTCTATCCAGGAACATAAACAGAGGGTTCAAACAATGCGGCAAAAACTCACAACTCTTTCGGGTTTGTAACTTTTGCATAGGGACATGCAAAATGTCTAGCTGGGGGGAAATGATGAGTATAGAATCAGTCCACTATTTTTACCTTATAATTTCCTTTTTATCTATATCCTTGTCCCTGATCCTGTCACCATTTTCTGAAGGAATCATAATATTTAATAAACTAAGTAAAGAAGTTGGGGATTGATAATTTACTGAAAATCATGATAAATCTGATTGTTTTGTGGCAGGAGATGGTTCGAAAAGAAGTTGAAGGTTGTTACAAATGTGAGGAACTCATGAATCTAATAAAGTGAAACTAGAAAAAAGATGTTTAGACTCTTTATTTTAGTTAAAGTTGTTTTAGTTTCATGCTAAAATTGGCCTGCGACCTTTTATCAATCTAAAGACTCTTGTTTGTGAGTGGCCGAAAGGTCGAATGAACAAACAAACTTATTTGTTGTTTTTAGTATAATCAAACGATATATATATGCATGATGAAAACATAATATCAATAGATATAATTGAGAAATCATATCCGCATACTAGAAAGATCAACATATTCTTCTGTATCAGTCATTTTATTAGATGAGAATTAGCGTGGAGTAGATTGGTGTTTCGTGACTTCCATCATTCAATAATCAGCGAAGGCAGGGCCCACTTCCTCGGTTATTGGTGATTTCAACATTAGATTTATATGCATGGTAATGTGTGTTTTACAATCATTTGATTAATTTGATTTCTGTGATTAAATGATTGGTTACTAAATCTGAATTGATTCGTTCATTGCAACTATGTAATTCATTTTGTCTTAATTCTATTGTTTGGATCCTTGTTAATTCATTCAGTATCTGTTGATATGTATGTTTAATCGGATTAATGACTACCAGTGTGAAAATAGTTTGGTATCATAGAACAGAATCATAAAAAGATAAACATGCAAACGTGAGATACTCTATTATAACCAGCATCCATGATTCTGTCTCTGTCATACTTTTTTTATTCTGCTTTATAGAATTTTAATTCTCTTATGTTTTATGTTGGTGATCTATTTTTGTTGCAGAATTATCTCTTTACAAGTTCCTGTCACATATTGTGATAGGAAGTCTGCTAATTGGAATTTTGCTTGAACATAGATTTCATTAGTATGCATTCATCAACCCTTGGTTTCTAAATTGCAGCTCTTCAACATATGACCATGACACAATTCAAAAGCTTACGTTTCCAGATTGACACTTTAGGATAAAATGAGGAAACCATTTCCAAGAACTTAAATTAAGCCTATTTCAAAATAAATTAAACACTATAGTTTAGTCCAATCAGATTCAAGAATAGCTAGGGTCATATTCACTATGCATGGTGACCCTCCACTCACAATTGACAAATAGGTTGCTAAAAGACTCTCTACCTGAGCCATGGAAGCAAGCAACCATACACATCAGCAGATATATCACCTGTGAAAGTCAACTGTTGAACCTGCATTTGGTGTACTTCAAATTGCTATGTCATATGAGGCACAAGAGAAAGATGAATGTGCCCAATGTCTTGTACAACCTTCTCTCGATTATGGCAGCAAAAGCTCAAAAAGGTAGGGAAAACTCTATATCCCACCGTTGTCTAATTAAATTGTTGGTTATAAGATCTCAACTTGATACAACACCTAGAATGGCCTAGGATGATTTTGTGAACATTGAGTAGTATAGACCTGAGCCATCTCAGCCTAAGGTTTCACCTCAGCCACGAAGGTCTAGCAGAAAATTGAGCACGACCAAAGGCACTCTTGGTGCTTCGACCTCTGGTGCTAGTGTGGATTCCCCTATTGAAGAAAAGACTATAAATGTTAGCTCCTCTAATAATGAGAATGAAAAATAAAATTCTTCATCAGATTTTGATGATGATGATGTTCTAGTGAAAACTGTAATAAAAACAAGAGCACAAAAGAGGGAGGCAAAAGCAAGGAAGAGAAAAACACAATCTGCTCAAAAAGAGGCGCCAAGTCTTAAGAAAAGGAAGGCTAGCAGTGTTCATCCTGCAGCCAAAGAGAAACGGAAAATCCATCTCAAGAAATCAAAGCCAGTTGAACCTGAGCTTGGTGGGACATCGTGTGAAAGCACATACGCTCCAATGGAGTAGGAGAATGAACAAGAAGAAGATGTGTTCGAAAAGGCAACAAAAATGACCTTGGTGGATCTTGTTGCCATTATAGAAGAAGCTGAGACTCAAGAATAGGAAGAAAGTCAGGAGTTCCTGCAACAAGACCAATAGTGGGAGTTCCTGCAGCAAAGTCAGGACATAGATCAGGAGTTCCTGCAACCACCACCAGAAGAAGAACAAGAGGCCCTACAACAAAATGAGGAAAGAGAAATCATACCTCAACAACCTGAATTGGTGGGAAATATTGAATCTAAGTAGATAGTTCTCTAGATGGGAAGCATCCATCTTCGAAAACACTAGTAGGAATTCATAACCCTCCTAATTTTTCAGTACATACGGCTATTTTAAATTTATGCAAAGAAATATAGAGAATAATGGAGGAATGGAAGGAGGAGAAGAATCAGTTGAAAAAGGAAATCCAAGTGAGGGATGAGATGATCGAAGAAAAGAATGAGGAAATTATCTTCCTAAAGGAAAGGGTAAGCGACATTGCAACTCCAGTGCAACAAATATTGGAATGCAGAACCCCTCCAAGGGTTTATGCTTTGCACTTGAAGGAGAAATACCTTTCCTTTAGAATGTCAAGAATCATCTTAGGTTTCAACCCCTCCATTGAAACTTCTGTTGAATTTTTCAATGCCTACATAATTGATTCCCTTGAAATGAAAAATTTGTTATGTGAATTTTATTTACACAACTTTTCTATCTCAAAAGACCAAGACTGGAACCCATTGCCTTATGTTGGAGACATACAATTAAGAGCATTTATTTCTTGGGTATAGAATGAGATCAGTTGGGGTGAACACAAAAGCTTACAAGAAGGAATCCAGTATTCCCCTAGCCATTAGGACTGAATCAAAGAATCCCAAAGACATTTATATAGATTGGAATAGATTGCTCTTTAGACCAAGCTATGGGAAGAAAATTATTCCTTGGGTTGAAGTTGTTTACAGTGAATATGAAGTAAAAACTGTAGCAAAAGAGGATACTGTGAGGGGATATCTATCCCAAAGATAGAACCTATTGACTGATGAGCTAAAATAGGCCAAGCCACATTCTATCCACAACTTAGCTGCTACACTAAGGAGAATTGGAAGATACATCCAGCTTGGGAGAACCAAGGGGCGAGAATGGCTTCCCTTGAATTTTCAACCACCTACCCTCTTATGGCCTATGCCTAATTTCAGATTCTATAGGTATGACATTGCAGAGGAACAGAAACGATGGAGGAGACTTGATAAGTTGGAAGGATTTTACTAGAATCCTGATTCCCACGATAGACACCGACATTGGACAACTATCAGTCATAGACTTTAGGGCCTTAACAAAGCAGAAGCATAACTCTTCCCTTGCTGGAGGACCAACAAAATGTTAGGTTGGGGGGAGTGATGAGTCTAGATTTTGGCCTAGTTAGGGGGATAGAATCTCTTTCTATTTGCTAGAATTACCATAGACATTGATATTCTATGCTGGCACTATTATATAATTTCTCTCAGTCATAAGATACTTGGGAATAATTTCATTTTTGTTGGTTTTAATGACATTTACCTATTATGTGGACCATATATATATTTATTTTTCATGTGATTGATGAATGTTCTTTAAGGTGGTTATGATTATGCAATTATTATGTGTACTGACATTACTCTGTAGACATGATTGAAATGCTAAGTTGAGAAATACAGCCACCAACCGGTCAGGTTGAGGAGTCGCGTAAAGGTCAACTAAAGATGACAGTGGAAGATTCCCATGTCAGCCACATGTAACCGCCTTATACCAATATTTAATGGAATTGAGAATTATGGGTGTTATTGTAGTGGTCGAGTCCACGATTGGGCATGCATGTCCGAATGGATTCCCTTGCATGCGTAACTGCTCCTTCCACTTTCTTCTCGTTTTACCTAAATGGAATCCTATTAGTTAGTGGGATTTGATGGCCCTGTTTAGTTGATAGATAAGTCTTGAATCCTCCTTCCTCGAGCTAGTGAGTTAGTGAGTCGATCACCAAGTTCTTGTATAAGTTAATAATCAACGATACTTTTATAATCATTTTTTTATGAATGAAATAAGATTCTGAGTTGAGTATCTGAGTTTGCATTAGTTTAGAGGATACTCATCCAAGGGGCCCCACTTGGTGAGTAATATGTTCCTTTATTTTAGTTAGATTAGTGTTAGTTTTTGTTCAGTACTTAGTTAAGATTCTAGCATTGAGTGTTCCTGCAACAACTAGAATTCCATTGTGACTATTCCTATAGCCAAAGCGGGCAGAGTAGTTTCCTATTGGATGCTTATATTTTCCCTCCTGTTGGCATAATCAGTTTAGATTTGATTGAGTGATGTCCAACATTTCCTTTGTTTCCTTTCATGCAATTTACTTTCAACATTAAGTCTTTCTTAGTTGTAGAACGGAGATGACTACGTTGAAATTCCTAGTGCACATACTGTGCTGACCCATTTCAAGTTCACATCCCTGGGTTGACAATTTAAATGTACCTTCATGGTGATTAAGATAGCTATTCAGGTGAGATGTCCAATCTATGAATCATGGCTATAAGGGCTTAGTTATTAAAATCATTGTAGGAGGCCGACATGCACTTTTCCTCTCTTGGAGATATTACACATGATCTTCCTTAAGATGAGAGATTGCACTAACTAAGAAAAATACCTTTGAAACTTTTCAAAAGTCATTTCCTTTTGTGGCACCTTATTGAAGTTATCAGGAGGTATAAATTTCCCCATAGCCACTTGTGTTTCTTACCTTTTGGGACTTCTCACTCAGTAAACAACCATAAGTTTTGTCACCCCAGAGTGAGTACACTTCTTTTTTGGACAAACAACCTAGATCTAATCCACAACTAGCGGGTGATCCCACAATAGTGGTTTACAATTTTTGGCCAAACTGGACACTGAAATTATTATTTTTAACTAAATCTTCACATTCGAGCACCTATAGAGGCTAAAACATGAGGAATTTGTAGATTATGCAAACTAGAGTCTCATCACATTTTGTTTTTAAATTCTAAAAATATTTTTCTCAAAAAAATTGGAATCAGATTGCACTTCTTTTTCCATCTCCCACAAAAGCTAGTTTTTTCAGAAAACAACATTTTTAAAAAGTGACGCACACCGTATAACACATAACTTTTTTTCCATGAAGGATAAAATTCTAATTCTTTCGAATTTAGATTTTTGACTCTGATATCTAGTGCTTCCACTTGGTTAGATAGTTTTTTATTGAATATTTTTTCTTTAATCAA
The DNA here is from genome assembly GCA_007115665.2 of Sequoiadendron giganteum. NCBI lineage: Eukaryota > Viridiplantae > Streptophyta > Pinopsida > Cupressales > Cupressaceae > Sequoiadendron > Sequoiadendron giganteum. The sequence goes on along the minus strand of VCHN02000014.1, from coordinate 168,714,839 downwards.
GTTTTGAAGTCAAACCAATTACAATTCAGACATATTGTGACCATATAACGTGTAACTTTTTTTGTATATATCAAAATTCAATTTATTTTTTTGTTGAATCAAGGACTTCAATATATGGTGCACTCATTTTTTTTAATTTTTTTTTGATAATCCACTATTTTTCCAGATGTGTAGAACAAAGACCTTCATTTTTGGTGAAAAACCTATATTTAATAAAACTATAAAAACAAATACATAATAAAACAAAAACATATCAAAATTATATTAGTTGGATAGCTCAATCCAAGGAATAACTGATTCTAGTTGGGCTTGTGAAGTCTCTTCATTTTCATGTTCAAACCGAGCTCTGAAATGCAAAAATTTAAGGTTTTTTTGTGATTTTTTTCAAACATCAGGGAAATAGGGGATTCGCTTGAACCTAGGGGGTCTGAGCGAACCCCCTCCCAAAAATGGGTTTTCATGTGGATTTTATCCATGCATGTAGTTAATGAGTTCGCTCGAACCTTGGTTCGAGCAAACCCTTTTTTGGTTCGTGCGAACCATCTAGTTCATTCGAACCCCCAAAATGTAAAATTTTTCCATGGGGTTGTTTCTATGAGTTTTCCTTCCTCACTAGAATTGTAAACCACTATTGTGGCTTCACCCTAGCTGGAAAAACGTTCAAAGCTTGTTCCAACCTTTTCACCTTTCCCTCTTCCATTCCTTCTAGTTCTTGTCATTGCATGATCATTCATCTTGTTTTACTGCAAATCATTCACCCTTGAATGTGTCCTCTTGCACTGATTTCATTTTGACTTAGAATCTTGAATCCTGGGGGATTGACTGCCTTCTTCATCTTTGTCACTTTTCACCATCTCCATTGGGATACTTTAGTGTGATTTTGAAGCAAGTTCATCCTCTCACTAAAGTGGGGACTAAATGTGTCGCCAAAAAATGTAGCCTTGACACTTTTCACTCATTTGGACCCTTGCCTATGGATTTTGGACCTTTTTCAACCTATTTTTACCTCTTTCTAAGCCTTATGCCAAAGTTTTGTAAGGTGTTGCAATACATTTTCACACTTTCCTAGGTTTATCATCACTAAATCAACCATTTCCTATGTTATAATGACCCCTTAATGTACATACATGCCTTACTTTAGTGTGTTTTGTGAGACAATCCTAAAAAACATCAATAACCACACCTTAATCTTCAGAAATCAATAAAAAATGCCCAAGTGGACTAGGTTGCCACCTTGGATGACCTAGTACCATGTGGCTTAAAATTAAAAACTAAAACATAATTCTTGTGGGATTTTGTCTCTGAAACCCTAAGGTCAGCCTGTATGGTGTTATTTTTGAGAAATTAGAGCACAACTTGTATAAATAAGGGGTTTTCCCCTCATTTTCACTCTAATTCATTCACCTAGCTTCTCCATTCCATTCATTCACTCAAACTTCTCAAGCACTCATCCACCACTCTTCTCAAGAAAACTAGGGTTTTTGCATACTAAGTCATTAAGACATCTCTCCAAGGAATTCAAGGGTTGATTGTTGAAACAACACAAGATCATTCATTATGGAAAGGTATTGAATCCATCATTTCATATTTCATGCTTTATTATTTTGTCTCTTCATTTGATTTAATTATCTAAAAGGGATTTGACCAAGGAAAACCCCCATGCCCTAACAATCAACATTTCTTTCTCTCTTTGTGTGTTTGCAAATTTAAGTATTTTGGAATCTTGGAGATCATTCAAGAATAGGTTGACGATTTTTTTAGGGCATCTCCTTGTTGATTAGGCCAAGAATCTACACTAAAAGACACCTATAGGCTAGATTCTGCATTTTCAGGTCCAAAAGCTTATCAGGAGCAGAAGTGTAGACCAAAAGCCACATAGTACACCTTCAGATCTCTTGAAATCTAGAATTGGAATAGGTCGCCATTAGTGGCGACCGAGTCCCACTATACATGAATTTCTGGGTTTTTTGTAGATCTGAATACCCTTTTGGCAGAAACGAGTTCTGACAAACTTTCACAGAAAAAGGACTAGGTCGCCCAAAATGGCGTAAATGTCCTAGCAAGCCTAAATCTAAAATTCAACAACATTTCCAATGTATGCAAGTTTCTAGGTGCACACCCTTTTTCATTTCCTAGCTTTTTATTTTATTACATGTTCATTCCTAGGTCATTTACTTTAATGTTTGCATATCTCTATGTGTTTTCCAATACTTTACATGTCAATAGTTTCACATTAATAAATCATCTTGCTTTCAATTTATTGCACTTAGACATTATAGTTAAACACATTCACACACAAATCACAAACCCCTAATCCTAATCCTTTGAATGAACTCGCCAAGAATACCCTAGCGCGAAAGAGAGCACTATTGCTCAACCAAGCTCCTAGGTGAAAAACCCTAGGAGCCTATTGGGGAATCCTCTTTCCCTAAAATTCTTTCATTTTTGATGGTTCATTTTTTTTTTGGAGAAATATCTATAAAAAAATTACTATTCTTTTACAATCTTTAGTTCCTCTTCAGTTGAATAAATTATGTACCCTAATTTTTTACTATTTTTTAAAGGCTGGTATTGCCTTTTTCTCATATTTATCTCATTCCTAGAATATGCTTTAATTCTCATCTTGATATTAAATAGAGATGTAGATTTAGTCATAAATTTTGGGTAAAATTAAGTGCTGAAGCTTGAAAATGTAAAGCTTGTACTAATATACGATTATTAGCTTGGAAAATTTTATTGGGATAGATTGCCATGATTTATGGTTGAAACAACTACTTTTCCATTTATTTAATTTCAAATGAAAGCATCAAACATTTATTTTTGGCTTGTGACTTTGTTAAGAATTAATGGTTTGTTGTTAAATATTTTCAAGCCATTTTTGGACATTTTAAATTGGAAAGAAGACTTGTTTGGAAATATATTGGAAAACAATATGATTGTTAGGGATTTTATCTTAATAGATTATAGAAAACCAAATTTTTAAGAACTTACTAATTCTATTTTTACTAGAGAAACATAACTTGAAAGATTTACTTTGACATTTTTTTTAGATTGTTTTTCTATTTGTTTAGCTACATAGAAGGTTAAAGAGGAACAAAGAGATTTAAAACCAATTGGAACAATTGAAATGTAAATGTTTAAACTCAAAAGATGATGAAATAATGTAATTCTCTCACTGTAAACACAAAGGATGTTGAGTTTTATGACTTGATACTTTTGGTTTTAGGTTGATTTCTCTTACAACTATTTCTAAAAATTTATATGTTATTGTAGCATGTTTGTATTGTTGGATTTGCAATGTTGAATAATTTTACTTGATTTTATGTGCAATAATTTCTAGGTTAACTTCTTCAAGTGTGATTATTATCTTTGTTTAGTATAAGAAAAGAATACAATATAATAATTACACAATGAAATGAGGTTTCCACCCTTCTTAGTAGATTATTGTGGGGCCTAAGGTTCAACACTTTCTCACTATTTTGTAGGGATCATATTGTGGCACTTATCCAACACATGTTTTATTAAATTTTATGTTTTTGTGTGTGAATGGGGTAATCAAACTTAGGAGAGTGATATAAATATATTTTGTAAAAAAAATAAAGAAATACTTGACCCACATTTCATGAGTAGTGGTTCTCATGAACCTATCTTTTGTGAGAACGAATGGTCCACTTAGTACTTATTGTGTCTAAGTTACAAATGTCCATAGGGTTGAAGCATATGGGCTTCCCAAGATGGCACCCATCCTAATACTATATTAAATAAAATGTGCTTAACCTTGAAGTTTGCCCCGAGATGAAACCCACTTAAACTTGCTATCTTATTTACAAAATATTATTTAAAGATTAAAAAGCCAATTGACAATTTAGATGATCTAATAAAAAATTTGAATTATTTAATTAAAAATTTCAATCATCCCAAAATCTTGAACCTCAAAAAATGATCGTGAATTTATTCATAAATGCTAGAGAATGTCTTAATGTTTTCTTTATAAATTATACACAATTTTCATTTCCAAATAATACAACATAGAGTCATTCCAAACAGTTTGGAATGAATATATACTTTTCATTGCGCTAAATATTTGGACCAATTTAGACAATTCTTAAGTGCATGCAATGGCAAGGTAATATTGACAATTGCAATACTTGGACGACTCACAGTACTCCATGACTTTTACTCAGGTCTGTTACTTTTGTCAATAGATTTCTCATGCCCATTTTAAAAAAGTTTTCTAGGTATTTGTGTGTGATGCCATAGTTTTGGGAGACAACCTCTACAATTTTGTGACAATATTGTGGATCACCATGACCAACTTCTACATGGATTAGAATAAGATGATGAAGGCTCAAAATGGTGGCATTTGCTTAGACTATTCATTGACATCTTAGTTTCATAAATTTGTCATCTAGTGAGTATGTTTTTCATTGAGTTTGAAGTCGAAAAAAGTTTAAGTGCTGCAAAGGAGATGTACAATAACTTTCCACGAGATTAACTATCATTTGTTTGATAAAATTGTCACTAGATAACCTATCAATGTAAGGGTTTCTAACCACCAACATACATTAACAATCTTAATGTTTCACTAGACATATCTCATAAAATACTTTGAGAACAAATTTTCTTAGACATTTGAGTGAGGGAATATTCAATTCTATTAGCAATTAGTAATCACTAAAAAATGAAGTCATATCCTTAAAAGACATCACAATAAGTATAAAAAAATAATGTCAATTTCTAGCCAAAAAACCAATAAAACATAGAAAAGACACAAGTTGCCTTATGCCTTTAGCCGAACGCTCGATTCACATACGTAATGAACGTTGTTTGACAAAGAAATGCTACGAGTTGTTAGACGAGGGGCGATCACGAGGCACAAACTTTGGAAGAGTTAGTGACGAGGTAGGTAGGAGTGGAGGAACTTTTCGCTCCATAAGCGGATTTGCTTTGTTGATTTCTTATCGCTTTGTAAGCATCATGTCGCATTATTAGTGGGCCAAACGAGGCAGAAGGATGTCTGCTTGACCACAACTCCAATGTGCCTTTGTCCTTCGTCAACGCATGCATTATGTTCAATAATGCAATGTGTTATCGTCAAATGTAAAATTTTCGACCACTCATATGATTGTTGATATGTTTTGCTTGCTTTCAAAGGCCTGATCATTCAGAGTAAGTAATGATCCGACTTCTTGTGGTATTGAAGTGAAGAAGTTGCTTTGACATGGGTTATCCTCACAGACTTTTCAAGCGGACCGTTCATGACGACCATACTTCATTCCAAGTAGAAAAACCCAGAGTGATGGTCAATATAGAATACCCACATACCTACCATTAATCGAAGGGAAAACAAAGCCAACTGGAATGAAAATGATGGGCAGAGTTCAAAGGATGTCAATATCGAAGAAGCGGTGCCTTCATAGAGGAAGCAGCTAAACTCGGGCTTGTTGATAGGAAGCCTCTTTATTATTATAGTTATGGATCTGAGTCTCACTACTAGACCTGCTCCAGCAATGAATGTTCCTGCAGGGCTCCTAGGATTCGTGGTCATGAAGACGTGGACAAAACTTTTCAATGGAAAGATACAGATTAAAAACTCTAACAATATATTAATGAGCTATGTATTTCAGAACCGTAAAAAGATTATTTGCAAAAATTAATCACTGTTCAAAAAAAACAACTATCTCAAGAGCAAGGAAAAATAAAAGGATTGATGTAACTGAAATTTATTGTTTTAGTATGTATTTTAGCGGAAACAGTGTTGAGAGGAAATAATCTGTGGTTGTCTTGAGTGTATGCATTTTGGCGGAAATCAATGCGAAAGGAAATAATTTATTTTCTGTCATACAAGCTTTTGCTACAAGATAATAGTAAGTTGATTTATTAAATTTTTTAAAGCAGTGATATTCAAACATAGATTTATAAAACAAAATTGCTATAAGTTGTTAGATATTTAAAAATAATATGTAATTTTGACACATGCAAAGTAATACGAATATAAGTAATTTTTCCTTGCTTCTAGTCTTCATTGTAAGAGTATTTTTTCCATTACATCAACTTCTTTATCATCATCATTTTTACTTGATTTCTCACATATTCATTGTTGTATAGGAAAAATGGGTGGTTTGAATGCTATCATATGACTTAAGACATAGAGCATGCTCACTTTCCACCTACTACATTAAAGGGCAATCCTAGAGTCTCAATGCAAAAGAGAAAGAAATCTTGCAGTAGAGTTGTCCTAGGGGCCGAATACAAGTTAATAAGGGTTTCGCCACCAAGTTTAGACTTAGAAAGATAAATGAAATGCAAGATTCAACACTAAACCCTAATTGAATGAAATGCACTACAAAATGACCTACAAAGGTAAATGAAACAACACAAAAAACTACAAAAAGGAAGATGTACACCTAGAAATCTAGAAATGGTTGGAAGGAGTCTAGAACACCAAAAATTCCGCCTTTAACACTGAGTGGGACTCATTCACCAAGCTGGGTGAATTAGTCCAAAATCTGGGTTTCTGTGTGAAAACAAGAATATGCCAAATGGGTATCTGAATCTACAAAAACCTGAATTTTGAATGGAACTGAAACTCATTCGCTAGAAGTGGAAAATCAATCTAGTTATGGTTTTCTAAAGCTTCAAAGTTTGATCATGTTCTTCTCTTTCTGCTTTGTCTTTCCTAATTGATTTTCGGATCCGAAACCCTGATTTGCAACTTGTAGGTGTTCTTCGACATTCTTCAAGGCTTGATAACAACTTTGACAACTTTGAATGACTTGAAAAATTTTCTCCAATCTTACTCCTTCATAAATCTATAACTTAGACCTAGAAATGAGATACAAAGGAAAGGGGAATATGTTGTTGGATTAGTGAATAGGGGTTCACCTTGGTCAAACCCCTTGTTGATAATTAAACCTTGAAATAGAATGAAATATGAATGGAGAATGATGAATGAACAAGATGTGATGTTGCAACTCACCAAATCCTAGTAATAAGAGGCTACAAACATATATGAGATGGATCCAATGGATGTAGATCTTGACTCTTGCTTGAAGGTGATAGATCTTAAATGAAATGTTTGTCTGAATCATAAAATCTTACATCACAATTGTTAGCTCAAAAACAAACATGATGTATGAAGTCCTTGGCATGATGCTTGATACTTGAATAATGCTCTATAATGCTTGATAATCTTCCCGTTAATGCTCTTGTGAATGCTTAAATGCACTTATAAACTCAAAATTTCTATAAGAATGCTCATTCAACTTGCTAGCTGAAAAATAAATGAAAAGAACTTGTATTTATACTTAATTATGCAAGAATTCTCGAAATTACAACACTTCAAGCTGACATCAAATCTAGGAGAATAAAATCCTATCATAAATTTGAATTAATTTTGATTTTGGTCCACACGAGACTCATTCACCCAAGGTGGCGAATGAGTCCCACCATGCCTAATTTTTGGGACCAATTTTAAAAATGCCTAGAAAGGTGTGAAACCAGGTTCGAAAGAAAAAAAATCTAGGTGGGACTCATTTTCCCAAGATGGAAAATAAGTCCTAGATCACTAAATTTGTGTCATTGAAGCCTGAAACACCTAAATTATGATTGGCTATTGATTGGTGTCAGAATTATCCATGAAAAGATGCATTAAATGAGGCTTATGGATGCAAAATAAGGCCAATGAAAGCATAAGAAAGATCAATTATTAATGACAAGCTTAGAAAGGTGTGAAAGTGTTTTACAACACTCCAAATAAGGCATGATTAAAGTTTATTTTGATTAAAAGAATTTTATTAGGTTCAATTAATTAATAAAACCTTAGAAAAGTGTGAAAGAGTGTTAGAACACTTCACAACACTTTAGAAAGGTACAATTTATGTTCATTAGTTGACAAGGGTCCAAGAACTAATGTGAATGTGTCAACCATATTACAACACTAAATCAAGGCAATATCAAGCCTAGTTTACAAGGAGGGCCCAAACAAGTAAGGGAAATGCAGAAGGGATACTTTTTCTATTACCACATTTAGCCCCCACTTTAGTGAGAGGATGAACTTGCTTCAAACTCACACTAAAGTAGACAAACACACATCAAGAGGGGTCCAAAAATACCAATACCGATAAGATAAGATGATAATGATCAAGAGGGGTGATCAAACCCCCATAATCTGTTGGCAAAACAAGGATAGAAAACTGAGAGGGGGGTGAATCAGTTGTTACCAAAATAAAACTTATACAACTTTAACCAATCCTTATATCACATATTTGATAATTAACAATGCAAGCATAAGAAAAACACATCAGAGACATATGAACACAAAGATTTTATACGTGGAAACCCTATGAGGGGAGAAACCATGGTGGATGTTAGTGCACAAGATTATACCCTGTTAGAAGTATAATGAAGAATAAAAAGAGAATGCACTTGCATTCAGGCACACTACCTAGAGCAAACTACTCAAAGGGAAGGCTCATTTCCTTAGATATAGTAATCAGATTAAATCCATTTGATGAATTTGAATTGAGAAAATAGCTTCTGCAAAATCCTGATTACAGTTCCAGTTAGGCACACTAAAAACTCTTCAAACTCTTCCACACTCTGCTCTGAATGATTTGACCTTTATTCGCACTTGTACGTCACTAGTACTCTTGAGCACACTCTAAATGAGGAAAAAAAATCTTGTATATTTATTCGTTACACGAATTTGCATCCACTATTCATTCGGACACAAATAAGGAATAAATTTCAATGTGTACCAACACAAGTTGACCATAACATAGTGAGGACCCAAACAAACATCTCAAAACATGCCAAACAATAAAATATTAATCCTCACGGATTTGCAACATGCTAACACCACAATGTCGGCCAAGAACATGAACACTCAGGCACATATCAGAAAAATCTCTGATCATGAACACTCCAATCACTGCGGACGTACACCAAGGATAGAGCACTATCTAGACTCATCCATGAATGTCATACGCACATGAGCAACACATGAGATTACCATAATTTCATCCGCTTTGACCAAGAACACCATCTACATAGACTGAATAACTGTAGGCACACAAATCATCATAACTTCCACAAAACTTCATGCACACCACTAAAAATTTCAAACATACTAGAAAGTTTCAACACAAAACTCTTTGAATCACACCTTCAGATCTTCAACACACAAAGCTTTCCAACATTCTGACCTTCTGAGCTCCACTAGTTTCCTGTACTATATTTTTACAATTTTCTCAATCTCCTCGACATATACAACTTTAAGTAGATTAAAATGCTAATAGTGTTTGTACACATCTAAAAATGGTCACGGTTGATCGAACCTGTTAATTAATTAAATATGAATTATTTAATTAATGTTCTTAAGTCATCTACATATAAATAAATTTAATTATTTATTTATATTGTTCATTTTTCTAATTCTTCTAATTTACTTAAATAAATAAAATTTATTTAATTAATGCTTTCCTTCCTCTTAATTAATTAAATAAATTTTACAATTTATTTATATTAATTATCATAAGTTTAAATTCCAAATTTAAATGATATTCTTCCCTCCACATTTAATTAAATACTTTCGATATTTAATTAAATCATTTTCCAAATTCCCACTCCTCTCACAAAATTAAACATTCCCAATATTTAATTAAAAGGCTTTTTCTTTTCTCACACAATTAAATATTTGCAATATTTAATTAAAGCCTTTTCATATTTCTCTCACACATAATTAAATATTTATTTATTTAATTATGAGAGACACATTTCAATTGTCTCTTCATTTTCTGTCTCTCAGAATTCCACCTTTTTTTTGAATTCTCGATCTCTCATCGTTCATTTCAACAGGTTTGAACTCGACTGTCAATCTTGGCTAATCCAATTCCTACCTTCAAAAATCTATAAATACAACCCTTTCATGAGTTGAGAAGGACCTCGAATCTCATATTTTCATGCGTAGTTATTATAGTCGCATCTTAAGCATTTCATAGCATTTTAATTCAATAAGCTCAATCTTTTACATGAATATGCATTTTTGATAATCTCATTCTCTCAAGTGCCATTCTATAAGTTGTTTGCACAACTGAGAACAAACATCTTGAAGCGAATCCTTGGAGATAGAGGACAATGAAATGAATTTGAAGAAGCTGCGGTTTAGAGTTTGCATTTACTTTATTTTATTTAGTTTTCTTTAATCTAATGTTTCATTGGTGTACTAGTTGATATGCAATTTAATTGACACATTCTAACGTACACATTTTCGGCGCCCATCGTGGGGCCAAGCCTCGCATTTAATTTCTTTTTTTGCAGATTTTTCTGGCAAGTGATAGACAAAAATCGTAGTTTAGCGCATACGAGTCGTGGTTCAGCGCATACGAAGATTGTTTCAGTGCATACGATGACTGTTTCGGCGCATACATGACCTGTTCCAATGCATATGTGAACTCTTTCAGCACATAGACACTCTGTTTCGGCACATCCCTGAGAACTCTTTCGGTGCATACATAACCTGTTTCGACACATATAGTTGTAAAAATTTAAATTCTGATTTCGACACAATCCACGAACAGGATTTTTCTGATGCTATTTTTAATAAAATGAACCAATCCTAGGGTAGACATTTAAATTTGAATTAACCAATCCTAGGATAGTCACCAAACATAATTTTCTTTTGGTTAAAATGAACCCCATGCTTTTAGTGAAGCAACATCTTCACTTAGAATAGAAAATTTATCAATTTGGGATTTTAAAATTGAACCATTATTTTGTTTGTTGTGATTGTGGGTAATAGGTCTATGCTCTCCCCTTAACTGGGTGATCAAAATACCAGACTTACCTTTTTATTGTATGCAATTTAATGTTTTATTACATCCTTTAGAAGGCCTGCTCTTGTGGGAAAAAGTACTCACCCAAGAGGAACGACCTAAGTGGGAACACCTAAAGCCAAGGTTTCCAACCCACTTTAATCAAAAGCAAGTTGTTGATGAAAATTCAACTTGACAGTAGTGTGCAGGATAACCATCCCCAAAACCTTTGTTCTAAAGGTTGGGAGGTCTCTCGAGGGAGTATATCTATTTGCCACACTGAACGGATACCCTTACTACAAACCATAGTGTAGAAAGCCAGCCATGTCAGTATCCAAACATCATTTTAATCACGGTGCAAGGGGAGCGAAGAATCTGCCCCCAAGACACTCACCATATAGTCGCCACAGATTGTTTGCTCAAAGGATTCGGTATTCACTTCCGTCACTTTGAGTATGCACCTGGAAAAGACAAAAACACGCGCCCTCTAGGGGGTGACAAGGCTATGTGAGTTGACGCAATTTTAAGATGTGGGCTGTGATTACTTTGATGACCTATTTGAAAAATTAAGAGTGATTCTGATTGAAGTGTTTACATCGTTCGAAACTTGTGGAAATCTCAAGAACATACACTCTTTGTTTAGATTTTAGGATTAACAAAACAATTGTCTGCTTCTATGTTGTGTTTTTCACATTTAAATCAGATTAAGATCATCCAAAACAAGAGAATTTTATCAAACTATCAAAACATGTCAGTCTCAGAGCTGTTTTAGCACATTCGGTCTCTGTTTTAGCGCATTTGGTCTCTGTTTTAGCAGATTCGGTCTATGTTTTAGTGCATCTAGTCTCTGTTTTGGCGCATATATGCTCTATTTTAGCACATTTGTGCTCTGTTTCAGCACATCTGTGCTCTATTTCGATGCATCTGTGCTCTGTTTTAGTGCATCTGTGCACTGTTTCAGCGCATCTATGTTATGTTTTGGCGCATTTGTTTTCCGAAGCTTAGGTGATTTTTTGGATTTTTAGAAATCAAGGCGTAGTCATCCTTCTTATTTTCACCAACTTGCAATCGCATATACTACTCATCCAGATCAAATTATGCAATAGAGAACTCAAACACATTTAGTCATCCATTAAATTCATCTATCTACAAAGCTAAGATCAAACTTCACAAAGTGCAAAATCACCTTTATTTTTCAATCTTTGGTTTAATTCCCGCAAACAGGATTTTCATCCTTTCACTTAGGGAATCACAAACTAAAAGATTAAAAAATATTTTAAGTCATATAATCTTCATTCTATCCTGACTTTCATCACTATTGCACTATTTCATTTCTTTTATCAAAGTTAGTAGGATTTGAGTAACGCTTATGCCTGTTACCACGAGGTCTCGAAAGCACATAGAAAAAGAGGAAAGTATAGTAAACAAAATGGGTGATAATAGTGAGAGGGAGGAAAACATTTTTAACACTTCAAATACTGAGGAATTAACGGAAGAAAAGCTTCAAGAAGCAGAACAGGATCCTCAATTCCATACCCTTATGGAAAAGGTTTTAGAAAGAAACAAGGAAAGATACTTCCTTTCTTTAGCTATTCAAGGAGCCAAGTTACTTGCCAATTTTGACACGGAAGGGATTAAAGAGAATCCTGAAACTTCTCTTAAAATTTTTAGTGCCCTTACTCAACAAATTAAATAATTACAAGGGTAAATAAAAGAAATGCAAGGGGGAGCACCAAAGAAGTATGTTTTGGAGGAAATACGTCCTTATCCATTCGATAGAAATCTTCGAATGATACCTTTTCCAAAACATTGTGAAATCCCTAAGTTTGATAGGTATAATGGGAAAACTGACCCCATTAAGCATGTAAGGGATTTTTGAAATATGAGCTTAGAATTTGTGCATGAAGATACCTATCTAATGCGATTATTTCCACGAAGTCTGGGTGGACAATCCATGGAGTGGCTTTCAAAGATCAATCCCCCCATTAGAACTTTTGAAGAGTTGATAAATAAGTTCATATCGCAATACTCTTACAACATCCAACACCAGATAACCATGCTTGATCTTTGTAAGATAAAACAAAAAGTAGGGGAATCTTTCACTACATTTTTGCAAAGATGGAGAAGAACGTTTGCTAGATATTCTCGTCCTGTTCCTAAAAAGGAAAAGATGGAGATCTTCATCGATAGTCTTAATCAAGAAATGAGTTACAGACTAAACCTTCATTGTTCTCCATCATTTGAAAAATTGATTGAAAATGCAATCATTATTGAAGGTGCATTGATCAAGCGTGGAGTTCTAAAAGTTGATAAAGAGGGTTCAAATTTGGGCAACAACAACAACAATCATAATAACAACAATGACAAGTCGCGATTTTGGACCCAAAATAAAAATGTTGGGAATGATGGGGTAATAGGTGCTAACAACATGAATACGAAGCTCATCGTTCTTAATGTGTCAGGTGTTCAACGTAACAATAATACTGGATATTCTAACACCCAAGGCAATGTTTCTAATCAAAGAAACACAACTAATACTCATGGAAATAATTTTGGCAATAATCAAAATTCAAATGCGCCCAGACCATCATACTTTTCAAGTCGATGGAGTTTCACTCCCTTGGGCCAATATTTGGAATCCATTCTCAAAGAATTATTGAATCAAAACGCTATTACATTGCCATTACAAAGAGACTATGAGCCTCGAGTTAAACCACCATCATGGAATGACTCACACTTCTGTGATTATCATAGATGCAAAGGTCATAAGACAAACAGTTGCCAATGGCTAAAGAATATTGTTCATGATTTGATTGATAATCGTACCATCACAGTTGAGGGACACAATGTCATTAATGATCATGAAGCATTCAAAAATCCGCTCCCTAATTATCACAAAGGGGAATCCTTGAATGATAAGGGCAAGAATGTTAATAACATCCAGGATATTGTTATCAATCATATCTATACTGATGACCCTCAAATCAATGCTATCTGAATCAAAGGTAAGCCAAAATATTGAGAGGTCAATGTTACCACAAGGGGACAAGCCAAGATCATTGTCAAAGGTGGCTCATCTAAAGTAGCAATTCCCCCTCCAAGTCAATACAATTTGGTTGAGCAATTACGAAAAACGTCAGCCCAAATCTCTATCTTGGAGCTTTTAAAGTTATCACCTGCACATAAGGACATCCTAGAAAAGGCTCTCGTTGATACAACTATATCTCCTGATCTAGATATCGATAAATTTCAAGCCATGGTGGGACACTTGTCCTCCAACACATGTTTATCTTTTTCTAAAAGAGATGATTCATCCATAACCCATCTGCATAATTCATCACTCTATTTAGAAGTCATGGTTCACAAAGCCCGCATTAGACGTGTTCTTATAGATGGGGGAGCCGGATTAAATATTTGTACTTTGAAATTGGTCCTAGCTTTAGGATATTCAACAGGCTCTATAGACCCATGGAAGAAAATTACAATCAAGGCCTATGATAATGAGGAAAGGACTTCCAAAGGTCTCATCATGTTACCAATCAGAGTGGGACCTATTGTGAAGAATAAATTTTGTCAAGTTCTCGATCGGGATCTAACCTACAACATACTATTAGGTCGTCCATGGATCCATGACATGCAACCGGTTCCATCTACTTATCATCAATGTTTGAAGTTTACATATGATGGACAGGAAGTAACGATACCCATTGATCACAATAGTAGTCAAACTTGTTCTAACCTAAGAGCAACTCAGGACACATTTGTCCCACATAATAGGGAGGCTTTGGCCATCTCTATCCCCAAAAACAAAGAACAAGTGCAAGAAATGATAAGCAATTTTGGCAGCAAGCTAAAATTGAAAGATAATGGGGTAGGAGAATATTCTTTATCTCTCTCTAATCTACTCTTATCTCCAAGATCCCATGGTCAACTGTCAACATCTACACCGCAAGTTGCAACAGTTTTAGCCTCAACTTCAACCCCCATCACCAAGTTTAATGGGATGTTTATCAAAGAAACTGAAGGGGAAGATAGAGCTATTCTTGATTGGCTCTATAAAGATGAAGAAGAATCCGTACAGCATATCAAGATACCCACACAACAATATGGAAAGGGTTATGCTATCATGCAACATATGGGTTATGAAGGAAATGGCCCTCTAGGTAAAAGAAAAGAAGGTATTGTGGAACCTGTCCAATTAAAAACAATGCACACAAAAGATAAGACTAGGTTAGGATACGGTGAGGATACTAATGAAAAAGTAACACAAAGGCCATCTAACGAAGAAATAACTGAATCAATTTTGATAATTCAAGCAGATAATTCTGAAACAGACTCAAATGAGTATGAATGGGATGACTTCTCAAACGATACTTTTACCTCAGAAAAAAGAGTGGATGTGATACACAAATTCTCACCTACATTCTTACAAGGAGAAAGCTCAAGACCTCTATTTGAATATGTCGTACAAAGCGATCATGACTCTAGTGAGACCAATTCGATTCAAAGCGAGATAGATCATTTTGAGGAAGATACCATCCTAGACTTCTCCCATAATAACATTGACAATAACATCATGACCCTAACGACCAATGACTTTACTCATCCTAATGATCCATTACCTTTGGTTCATCCTGAGCTCATTGATTGGGAACAAATTGCACCTATTGATGTTCCAACTTTTCCAAATGACGAAACCATAATAAAATTTCTTTGTTCATCCCATCCCGAAACAAGTTCCACTGAGGAATCACCAGATTAGAGTTTTTAGTAGGAAAGTGCCAAGTTTCTTAGCTATGAAATAAATAACATAAAAGAAAGACCTAATGGTGAAAACCTAACAAAGGCAGTATTAGGTCAAGAAAAAAGAAAAATGAAAGAAAGATCTAATGGTGAAAACCTAATAAAGGAAGTATTAGATTAAGAAAAGAGAAAAATAAAAAGCGTATCCAATGGTGAAAACCTTTCAAAGGCGCCAGATGATGGGAAAATTTACACTCTTTCGGAGTATTATCAGGAAAGATCTTCCAGTTTGATCGAACCAATGGAGGCACTCAATATAGGTACTACAGAGAAGCCTAAAGTTTTGCAATTGGCTGCATCTCTTACAGATGAAGAAGTACCCAAATTTACAAAATTTCTCAAGGATAATCAAATCAGTTTTGCATGGTCCTACGCAAATATGCCTGGATTAGATCCAGATCTCATCATGCATCATCTATCTATTACGCCGGGCCAAAGCCAGTAAAACAAAAACTCAGAAAAATGCATCCACATGTTGCATTGCTGGTTAAAGAGGAACTAAAGAAACTTTTAGACGTTGGATTCATCCGATCCATAGATTATGCAGAATGGATTTCCAATATTGTGCCTATTTCGAAGCCAAACGGAAGGATCATAATTTGCACGCATTTTAGGGATTTGAACAAAGCATGTCCTAAAGATGAGTTTCCTTTACCAAACATTGATATGATTGTGGATTTAACTGTTGGACATGCAATGTACTCATTGATGGATGGATTCTCAAGATACAACCAAATAAAGATTGCACCAGAAGATCAAGATAAAACGACATTCACATGTCCTTAGGGTACATATTGTTGGAACGTAATTCCATTTGGATTGAAAAATGTAGGAGCTACCTACCAACGAGCAATGACAACATCGAGCAATGACATGATGCATAAATTTTTGGAGGATTATGTTGACGATCTTCTTACCAAATCTAACACTAGAGAAGGACACATCGAGATCTTATCTAAAATTTTCAAAAGAATGGAACAATTCAAAGGAAGACTTAATCCTAAGAAATGTGTTTTTGGAGTAAAATCTGGAAATTTATTAGGATACATTATGTCAAAAAAGGGAATTGAAGTGGATCCGGCTAAGGTACAAGAAATTCTTGATATGCCACCACTAAGGAACATCAGTCAGCTGCACTCTTTACACAGATGATTACAATCCATTCGCAGATTCATTGCTCAACTAGCCGATAAGAGTTTACCATTTACACATCTCTTGCACAAGAATGTTCCATTCAAATGGGAGCACAAATGTGAAGCAGGCTTTAATCAAATAAAGCATTACCTCATGAATCTACCAATATTGACTCCACCAATACAGGGTGTGCATCTCATATTAGATACTATTGCCACAAAAGTATCTTTAGGAGCATTATTGGCACAGGAAGATTACCCAGGAAAATAACGAGCTATTTATTACATCAGTCGAACTCAAACAAGTCACGAGCTAAATTACACCTTCATTGAAAAAGCTTCTTTAGAAGTGGTGTTCACTTCTCAAAAATTACGACACTACATGCTGACTCATACAGTAAAGCTTGTGGCTAAGATTGACCCACTCAAGTATCTTCTAAGCAAGGCAACCTTAACTGCCAGGTTGGCTAAATGGGTTATGATTTTAAGCAAGTTCGATATTCAGTATGTAGATCGAAAAGCTATAAAGGGACAAGTAATTGCAGATCAATTAGCATAAGCACCAATAGCAGTAGAACATCCAATACATGTTGATTTTCCTGATGCCGATATTTTCACAGGAGATATCCAACAATCATGGTCACTCTACTTTGATGGTTCTTACACTCAACATGGTTCAGGAGCAGGAATTCTTTTCATTACACCTCAAGGACATACAATTCCAAAATCTTATCGGCTATTGTTTCCTTGCACAAATAACATAGTTGAATATGAGGCATTGATAATCAGCATGAAAATTGCAGTAGATTGGAAAATCACAGAACTTCAAGTTTTTGGTGACTTGCAACTTGTCATAAATCAAATCAATGATGAATACCACACTAAAGATGACAAATTGATACCTTATAAAAGAATGGTGGATGATCTCAAGAAATACTTTGTTAATATCCAGTTCATACAGATTTTGCGCATTGATAACAAAGCAGCAGACACCATGGCTACAATCGCCTCTCTACTCCAATTGTTAGAAAATAAAAAATGGTACGATTTCCTGGTGGAACAATTGTTTTCTCCCGCCCATGATGATCCTGAAATGCAAATCATTTGCCATTTGACAAGTTTTGAAACTTCCTTATATGGCCAAATTTACACTTACTTGAAGGATACTACTTTACGCTTAGGTTTGTCTAGGAATCAAAAATGAAATTTCATTCGCCAATCATCTCGTTATACCTTAATTGCTGACGTCTTATACCGGTGTGGTCTGGATGGTACCCTCCTTAGGTGTCTTGAATGCGATGAATCTGAAAAAACCTTACAAGAGGTCCATGGTGGGATTTGTGGGACACATTCAAGTGGACTAACCTTAGCTAAGAAACTTGTAAGATTAGGATACTATTGGACCACCATGGAAAAAGAATCATTCGCCTTTGTGAAGAAATGTGCAAAATGTCAGATTCATGGGAATCTCATTCACGCTCTTGCTCAAGAATTACAACCCTTCACCACAACATGGCCTTTCGCTCAGTGGGGATTGGACTTGGTTGGCAAGATCCATCCATCATCTTCAAATGGACATAAATTTATCATTATGGCCACTGAATATTTTACTAAGTGGATTGAAGTTGTTCCTCTAACAACTGTTATGGGCAAACAAATCTCTTCATTCATCTTGAATCATATCATTTGCATATATGGCATTCCTAACTCCATTATCACAGATAATGGTAGACCCTTTAAAAATCAAGATGTTGATGAACTATGTGAAAGGTTTCACATCCAACACAGGTACTCTACACCTTATTATTCACAAGGGAATGGTCAAGCCGAAGCTTCAAACAAAAAAATTCTAAAGATTTTGAAGAAAACAGTGAATGAAGCAGGCTGTGATTGGCATGTCCAATTAAATCCAACATTATGGGCTTACCGAACAAGCATTCACACATCGACAGGGGCTACTCTTTATGCTTTGGTCTATGGAGCAAAAGCTATTTTGCCACTTGAAGTTGAGATTCCTTCACTTTGAGTATCACTCAAAGGGCTAATCAATGACGAAGACTATAGAGTATCAAGATTGCAAGAGCTAGAATTGCTTGATGAACGACGTCAAACTATGGTTAATCACTTGAAGGGATATCAACAAATCATGTCCCACAGCTACAATCACACAGTCAAACCGTGATGTTTTCAAGTGGGTGATTTGGTCCTCAGAGAAAACCCTCGAAATCAACAGGATCGGGAAAAGAAAGGTAAATTCGAACCTAACTGATTAGGCTCATTCATTATCATTGCAGCCTACGGATCGGGGGCATATCAGTTGTCAACACAGAAGGGGACCTGTTTGAAGATCCGATCAACAACATTCATCTGAAAAGGTTCTACACCTGAAAAAAATAAAAAACAATATAAAATGTCCTAAAAAAAAATAAAAAATAAAATAGAAACATTGCCTTGATGAAAACCTAGGAAACAAGCATCTTGGTAATAGCAAAAAAATCATAAAATAAAAAAAAAGTGCAATAAAAACAAACAGTGAAAACCTGGCAAACAGGCATTTTTTGTGATTTTATTTGGCTCTCTCATCTATTAGGATTCAGTTTGCATATGCATCATTTCATCAGCATCACACATACCTCACTATCGCATTCACATTGCATCATTCTCCTTGGAATGACAAGGGTCTCATCATGGCTTGAGGATTTAAGGATTATCCATCACAATAGTTGTGTCTAGCAAGAGTCAGAGTACAAGGTCATTGGGGGGTAGTTCATTTTTCTAGGAGGTAGTCAGCAGCGTGTGTCTAGCATCAAAATGTCTGAAACAATAGTTTTTGAGGTTACATGATTATCTTGATAGATGATTTAAAAACAAATTAGATGATCTTAATCTGAATGAAATGAATGACAAAACTTAAAGCAAAAGTTGCAAATTTTTGTTTTGATATTTGATGACATCATATCTTTGGAGTGGTTCAATGATGTGCTGAACTAGAATCACAAGGAAGAAGTATGATTTTTCTTTGATTGTTGTCTGCAAGTTAATCATTAGTATGATGCAAATTGGTCACAGGACATGTTCTACAATGGATCATTGATGACATTTCGGAATTTGCATAGAAAATTGATTAACTTTTGTCTATTTATGCAAGCAATACTCAGGTCATCTTGGTTCAATTATACCTCGATGCTTGTATTAACTTGCTACATTAAACATTATGGAAGCAGTACTCAGGTCATCATTGGTGCTAACATACCCTTTGATGCTTGTACTAACTTTCAATATATCAAAAGGCTCAATGATGACAACTAAACATAGCAAGAAATGGCAATAAGGACAATGATTCATTATTTCATTTAGGGTTGCATAATTCATTTAGAACTGCATAATTCATTTGCATTTTGAGGTTCTTTTTAAAATAGATTTTTGAGGGTGGATCACATTCTTAAATATTTTTTTCGACAATGGTTGAGTAAGAATGGATAGTTTTTACATCTCATCATCATCATTTCATATCATTATCATATTTCTTATCATGTCATTTTCCATCATTGCATTATAGGCATTCATTACATCATAGGCATGGTTATCATTCATCATTCATCAACATGTACATCTGCATATTTCACACATTCATAAAATAAAAATTGCATTCATATTTTTCACATCATTACATCATATATCATAAATTCATTACGTGAGTGTAGTTTCATTACATCATTACATCATCATCATAAATCATAATCTCATCTAAAATCATTTACATCTTGCATTTTGCATTCATTGCATACATCATAAAAAGAAAAGAAATTTTTTATATCATATCATATCATCATTTGCATCATCATCATACACGAAATGGAATATAAAAATCAAAACATCCATAACACATGCATAATCAAATCACCATTGCATATCATAGATCTCATCAAAACAAATGTCCAGAAATACAAGGATATCAAATGTTCCAAAAAGATATATCATACAATGGCATAAATGTGTACAACAAAATGCTCATCACTAAGGGGCATCTGGCTATGGATCATGGTTGTTGCTGCCTCTGGAGGTAGTGGGCCTCGATGGATCTCTGCTCCTAGAGGCTCTGACCTCTTGTCTGATCGGCTGGCCCACACTCCTAGTCGCACTCCTGGAGTGACTGCATGAGTGAGTCCGAGTCCGAGTACCTGACTGAGTGAAGGCTATCCGCTGCTTAGGTGGCACTACCTCAAAGTATTGCATCCTGTAATACTTGACCTCCTGAGCAGTCTCTAATCCCTTTGCCACAACCTCTTCAATAGAGGTGCTCTCCATTGATCTCAGTAGCCTCTCAGCTACCCCCTTAGCCTGTACACATCTCTCCCGAAAGCTATCCCTCTTGGCCATAAGCTGAGCTATCTATGGGTTGGGAGGTGGTGGCTATGCTATCTGTCCCTGCAACTGACTGATGGTCACCTGGGCCTGTGCTAATTGACTCCTAAGAGTCTGAACCTCAGTCTATAAGGCATCCACCTATCCCTGTGACAGATCCCTGATGGTGATCCACAATGTCGAAGTGTTGGCCTAACCCGCCACTCTAGATGTCCGTGGTCTCGTCCTGAAGGGAATATCAAAGAAAAATCTGTCTCCCACCACCCCCATCATCCCCATCATCTGAGTTGTCTAACTCCTCATCTATCTCCTTATCCTTAGAGCTCTCATCATCTACCTCCATGGCCACCCCGCCGATATCTATGGCTTGCTTTGCCTGTACCTGTCCCTGATCCTGTGGTTGCTGTCGCCTTGCCTGGATAACTGGACCTCCCATCAATGGGGCAGGGTCATCTGGACTCGTGAATCTAGGAAAGGGATGTGTGTAGAAATATGCGCCATAGTCATCTGTCATCCCTATATCTGTGACCTCTGGTCATATGGTCCAATCATCCAGCTGCAACTCAAAGTACTCCTCTCTGGCGGCCTCAATAGTCAAAACTGGCCCCCACTTTGGTACATCTCCCCGGTGCCTGGCATAGCGTGTCGTCTCCTATGACATCATCTATACCCATCCAAACTGCCTTAGAACTCTCTGGCCCAAAAATCTCTCAATAATGAAGGGGGTGTGTCCAATCAAGTATCTGGACCTCGTCACATATGGTAACTCTATGTCATCTACCTGCCACGGGTCACAATCCATATACGGTCGCCAGATGACAGTGTCCAATTCATCAAATACTTGCTGCTAGTACTCCAATTTGCCCAACCTCGATTGGACAAGGGGCCCTATATATGCATAAGCATAGGGGAATCCGATGGGGGGATCTCTCCTGATAATGGGGCATGTAATCGCGAAGTGCTCCCATGCGAATAACTGTAAAAGAGTCACCCCGCAGGAAAGACTCTTCCCATCTGTATACATGACCTAATGAAGGTCATGGTACAAATGGGAAAACATTATGATCTCCATGCATATCTGGTATGGTGGAGAAGCATGTCCTCCAGGATCCTCCCCCACCCAACTAATAGTCCCTTTGACCTGCGATCAGGACAAAGGAAACCACTGATCATTCCTGCTAAAACAGAAGGTAGTGGGGCATATCTCTCTGTCATCTCCTTCCAAGGAAGCTCATATCCACATATATGAGGATCCTGGAAGGCCCGTCTCAAAGCATCTGTACCCCCAATCTCTTTGTGATCATAAATCACAAGCTCTCCAACCACATGAATACCCAAAATCTTGTAGACATCCTCTGGGGTAACCATGATCTCTCATGTCGGCAAGTGGAAGGTGTTGTGCTCACTGTGCCACTACTTTGCTAAGGCAGTCAACAGTGCCCTATTGACCCAATACTACGGGATACTCAATAGAGCTCTCAAGCCACACTGGTCTATCACTCCCAAATCATCATGGGACAGTTGGGGAATCATCTCCCATGTCTGCGGAAATCTCTCTCTGATCTGGAGGAAGTTAAATTCCTCCTTTACAAAATCATCAAGCAAGCATGCAAAATCAATTAGCAATGGATATCATCAATCAATCAGTACATCAAGCAAGTTTAAATCACATCTAGTTTGTTTTTCATATCACATGGAAACAAATTTAATAGTCATCATGACTCTATTTGACTTTCAATCAGGAAAGCAAATCTATCATTTCTATTTTTTTTTTCATATTGCATGGAAGCAAAATTTATCAAACCTATTTGTTCTTCAAGCATAAAGACAAATTTATCAAATCTATTCATGGATGATATTCAAATGCGTAAAATCTTTTGTCTAATCTAGCAACAATTGTCAAGCATGCATCAATTTTTCTTCAAAAATTGAAAATCGGCAAAAATTCATGGATGCGCTAAAACAGTCAATCTATGCGCTAAAACCATGGATGCGTGAATTTATTCCATGGATGCGCTAAAACAGTCCATGGAGGCATGATTTCATGGATGCACTATTTCATCATACATATGCACTATAATAGTTTATGGATGCGCTAAATCACCTATGCGCTAATCTATCATCTTCCGCAGGCAGGTTTCATGGATGTGCCATTTGGTCTACCCTATGCACTAAATCACCTATGCGTGATTATTTGGCCTCTATGCGTGACTGTTTTATCCCTATGTTCCACTTTGGATGCGCTAAACTATCTACCATATGCGCTAAAAGACCTATCATATGCGCTAAAACAAAATTTAAAAAAAATCGAAAAAGCATCCAAAAATGCATAAAAATTTGACGGAGAGGTTTGGATCAACTTACCGGAGGTCCATACGCAAGTGGTCTCTGATGACGGCAACCTCACTTGAATCTGTGGTGCTCATATGGGATCGGCATGACTTTTATCTCTCCTAGAGCTCCAAATTTTCTCAAAGGTTACCGTTCAAATGAAAGTGACTTCTCACCTTTTTCATCTTTTAAAGGGGTAAAAATAGCATTAATTACTGTGCAAAGTCCTGTTTCGAGAGTTAAATCGCTGGATTTTCTCTGAAATCATCTGAAAATATTCCAAATTAGCCTCATAATCATTCTCATCGTGTGATTTTTCTCTCGAGGGGGCATACAACATCATCAACATTTTTTTCAAAGTCAGAGGCAAATTCTTTGAAGCAATGTGTGAAACACATCACTTCAAAGAGGGGCAAAATGTACACATCTAAAAATGGTCATGGTTGATCGAACCTGTTAATTAATTAAATATGAATTATTTAATTAATGTTCTTAAGTCATCTACATATAAATAAATTTAATTATTTATTTATATTGTTCATTTTTCTAATTCTTCTAATTTAATTAAATAAATAAAGTTTATTTAATTAATGCTTTCCTTCCTCTTAATTAATTAAATAAATTTTACAATTTATTTATATTAATTATCATAAGTTTAAATTCCAAATTTAAATGATATTCTTCCCTCCACATTTAAATAAATACTTCAATATTTAATTAAATCATTTTCCAAATTCCCACTCCTCTCACAAAATTAAATATTCCCAATATTTAATTAAAAGACTTTTTCTTTTCTCACACAATTAAATATTTGCAATATTTAATTAAAGACTTTTCATATTTCTCTCACACATAATTAAATATTTATTTATTTAATTATGAGAGACACATTTCAATTGTCTCTTCATTTTTTGTCTCTCAGAATTCCACCTTCTTTTTGAATTCTCGATCTCTCACCGTTCATTTCAATAGGTTTGAACTCGACCGTTGATCTTGGCCAATCGAATTCCTACCTTCAAAAATCTATAAATATAGTCCTTTCATGAGTTGAGAAGGACCTCGAATCTCATATTTTCATGCATAGTTATTATAGTCGCATCTTAAGCATTTCATAGCATTTTAATTCAATAAGCTCAATCTTTTACATGCATATGCATTTTTGATAATCTCATTCTCTCAAGTGCCATTCTATAAGCTGTTGTTTGCACAACTAAGAGCAAACATCTTGAAGTGAATCCTTGGAGATAGAGGACAATGAAACACATTTGAAGAAGTTGCGGTTTAGAGTTTGCATTTACTTTATTTTATTTAGTTTTCTTCAATTTAATGTTTCATTGGTGTACTAGTTTATATGCAATTTAATTGACACATTCTAACGTACACAGTGTTGACATCAATGACAACAATATATCAGTAACACAACCACAACATCCAACAATCTCCCCATTTGACATTGATGGTAACACATGATGTGAAAAATAATACCATCAACCCAACTAACTCTTCTTCAAAAATATCCCCCTGAGATTGTGCACTTTCTATTTCCTTCTTCTTTCCCATTTTTTCACATTGCTTCTCTCCCCCTTTGACATCAATGAGAAAGGTACATATGCTCTAATTTCAATTTTTAAAACATTTGACTACTCCCCCTGAGTATCAATCACCACAACATCAATCCAGAATATGATATAGCAATGAATTCATAGATTGATGCAAATATTTGCATCTTAGTTCTGGTTAGGAGGGGAAATTACCCCTAACTTGCCTCTGAGGTACTCAAAAGTATCCTTAGGCAACAACTTTGTAAATATATATGCAATTTTCTTTTTGGTAGGTATGTACTCCAATCTGACTTCTTTGTTACTTACTGTGTCTCTCAATAAGTGATACTTGATTGATATATGCTTTGTCTTTGAATGCAATACTGGATTCTTAGAAATGTTAATGGTGCTTGAATTGTCACAGAGTATAACAATGGGTTCTTCATACTCAATTCTAACATCTCTCAACATTTATTCATCCATAATACTTGGGTAAAAATATTTGTAGCAACAATGTACTCTGCCTCAATAGTAGATAATGAAACTGAGTTTTTCTTTTTGCTTAACCAAGATACCAACTTCTTACCTAAGAAGAATGCACTACCACTGGTACTCTTCCTATCATCTATATCTCTTGCCCAATCAACATCAGTAAAAGCACTTAGAGTAAGATCATCATTCTTAGGATACCAAAGACCAAGATCAGTTGTCCCTTTCAGATATTTGAATATTCTTTTCAAAGTAGTCACATGGGACTCTTTAGGATCAGCTTGAAATCTAGCAACCATGCACACAACATTCATTATATCTGGCCTTGTCTGAGTCAAGTAGAGAAATCCACCAATCATCGATCTATACCTTGTTTGATTTTCTTTAGGGGATTCATCATTTTGTGTGATTTTACATCCAATCACCATAGGTGTACCAACAGGCTTTACTTCTTCCATGCCAAACTTTTTTAGTAACTCTTTTACATATTTGGATTGAGATATAAAGATCCCATCTTCTAACTATGTGATTTGCAATCCCAAAAATAATTTTAGCTCTCATATCATTAACATTTCAAATTCACTTTTCATTTCATCAGCATACTTCATACACAAATCATCATCTCCTTCAAAGATAATATCATCAACAAAGACTTCAATGATCAATTCTTTGTTCTCATCCAAATTGAAATACAAATTTTTGTCAGCAGTACCTTTATTGAATCCAAGCTTCAATAAATATTTGTCCAATCTAGCATACCAAGCTCTAGGAGCTTTCTTTAGTCCACACAGAGCTTTCTTCAATCGACATACCATGTCCTTTTCATTAGTCAACTAAAATCCATCTGGTTGGTCAACATAAACTTCTTCTTCTAGTTCACCATTCAGAAATGTTGATTTCACATCCATCTGATAAACTTTGTAGTTCTTGAAAGTAGCATAAGCAAGAAGTATTCTAATAGCCTCAATTCTAGAAAAAAGAGCAAAAGTTTCTTCAAAATCAATACCTTCCATCTGTGAGTAACCTTTGCAAACCAATCTTGCTTTGTTTCTAACCACATCACCTTGTTCATTCAGCTTATTCCGGAACACCCACTTGGTTCCAATCACATTTTTGTTTTGAGGTCAAGGAACAAGATCCCATGTATTATTCTTTTTTATCTGCAATAGTTATTCTTTCATGGCTTTCATCCAATGTTCATCTTTGCATGCTTCACTTATATTTCTAGGTTCAACTTTAGAAATTAGACAATATTCTTCTAGAATTCTTCTTCTAGTTTGCACACCTTTGGTTTTGTCTCCTATGATCTGACTATCAAAATGATTTCTTATCACATACTTAGGAGTTTTGAATTTTTCTCTTACCTCTTGTTCTTGTGATCTTTCTTCTTCACTTTCGCTTGTTTCTGCTTCTTGATTTTCTTGATTCATTGGAACAATCTAAAGTTGATTCTTTGTCTAAGCATCATTATCAACGTCATCATGTTGATCATCTGAATCATAATCATTGACTCTGGATGATTTACCAATATCTTCGTCATCCTTAACATTTACACTTTCAACCATTTTCTTCAACCTTTTATTAAAGCATCGGTAAGCTTTGCTTTTAGTAGAGTATCCTAGGAAGATTCCTTCATCACTTCTAGCATCAAACTTACCTATATCATCATCTCTCTTGATGTAGCATTTTCTTCCAAAAAAATTGAAGTATTTGACAGTATGCTTATAACCGAACCATAGCTCAAAAAGTGTCTTACTAGAATTATTGTTGACATTCACCATGTTAATAATATACATAGTAGTACTTACAGCTTCTCTCCAGTAGAAATGAGGAACATTTGCTTCTAGCATCATGGTTCTAGTAGTGTCTAGAATGGTTATGTTCTTTCTTTCAACAACTCCATTCTGTTGAGGGGTTCGAAGAGCAGATAGTTGTCTTTGAATACCATTCTCTTCACAAAAATAATGTAATTCCCATGAAGTAAATTTTCCACCTCTGTCCGACCTTAGACATTTGATCTTTTGACTTGTCTCATTCTTTGCCATAGTTTTAAAACTTTTGAACTTTTCTAGTGATTCATGTTTTTCTCTTAAGAAAGCAACCCATATCATTCTAGAAAAATCATCAATGAGTAACATAAAGTACCTTTCACCTTATAGGCTTCTGATTTTGGAAGGACCACATAGATCAGTATGTATCAAATCCAATACTCCATTAGAATCGTACTATTTTCTCTTGAAGGAATTTCTTGTTTGCTTTCCCATCTGACATTCCTTGCACATATTGTTAGTAGGCTTCACTAACTTAGGTAAATCTCTGACTACTTGAGTAGAACTTATCTTGACAATTTTATCAAAGTTCACATGACATAACCTCTTATGCCATAACCATTTTACATCAATTTGAGCAATCAAACAACTTTGACTAGAAGTACTTAAATGAAAGATATTACCTTTTGTCTTTGTTCTTGAAGCAATTATGTTTCCTGAACTTCCTGTTATTCTACACTTATCATTGTTGAATTGTAGATTGTAGCCTTTGTCTACCATTTGTCCAACACTCTACATAAAGAGCATCATCAATATTATGCTTACCACCAAAATAAATAGTGCCCCTACCATGAATCACACCAGAAGTGTTGTCACCGAACCTCACTACACTACCATCATAGTTTTTCAAGCTTACAAATTTTATTTTGTCACCATTCATATGGTGTGAGCATCTGTTGTCAATTACCCACTCATCTTTCTCTTCAACTTTGGCTGCAAGAGATTTCTCAACATTTACATTACTAGCAGATTCAGTGGACACCTGACCATTTTCTTTGATAGAAATAAATACCCATTCATCTTCATTTCCAATTTCTTTATCAGATTCTTCATTAGTTACACCTTCTTCAGCATAATAACATTTTCTTTGAAATCTAGTATTCTTAGGCTTATATTTTGAAACTCTTTCAGGACATCTAGAAGCAAAATGACCTATCTTACTGCAAGAAAAGCATTTAATAGGTAAATTTCCTTTGTGTTTACCATGACCTCTTGATTCTATTTTCACAATCAATGCTTTCAGTTCTTCCAATTCCATTTCTTCATCTTCAATCTACTTCATCTCATCTTCATATTTGAATGTTCTCTGGGAACTCTCTCCTGAATCATATCTCTTTTTCCCAGATACAGTTGCCTTGAAAGTAGATTCAGGCTTAGGAGTAGACTCACCAAATTCACTTAACTCAAATGCAGCAAGTTTTCCAATCAACATGTCTTTTATAATATTTGTCACTATTCTGAGTTCATCAATAGCATGATATTTTGTCTTGTAGGAAGGGGGCATAGATCTAAGTATCTTAGCCACAATTTCATCATCATTCATAGTTCGACCGACACATCTAATGTCCATCACCAATTAATTCATCTTATACGAGAAGGAAAAGATGTTCTCATCTTCACTCATCTTCAAGCTCTCCCATTTTCCTTTTAGACTTTGTAGCTTAGCACTTTTCACTAGTGCATCTCCTTCATAAAATGTTTCTAGCTTTTTCCAAATCTGATATGCAGTCTTCAAACCCATCACATTTGTCATTTTTGAATCTGTCAAAGAACTCACCAGTGTTTCTATTGACCTGGTATTAATTTCTGCTTATTTGATCTCATCTTTAGAGGAGGGACCATTTTGAGGAGTATTATATGTAATTTGTGTCATCTTCTAGAAAGGTTCACCAATGCACCTCAAATGAAACTCCATTGAGAGTAGTTTGTACCATCGAATCTAGGACTATCCTTTTTAAATGATTCCATCTTGGATCACCTCAAATTGTTAGGCTTCTTTCAAAGGAACTCGCTCTGATACCAATTGTTGGAAAAACAAGGATAGACATCTAAGAGAGGGTGGTGAATTAGTTGTTACCAAAACCAAACTTATACAACTTTAACCAATCCTTATATCACAGATCTTATAATTAACAATGAAAGCATGAGAAAAAAACATTAGAGACACATGAACACAAATATTTTATATGTGGAAACCCTGTGAGGGGAAAAACCACAGTGGATGTTAGTCCACAAGATTATACCCTGTTAGAAGTATAATGAAGAATAAAAAGAGAATGCACTTGCATTCAGGAACATTACCTAGAGCACACTGCTCAAAGGGAAGGCTCACTGCCTTACATACAATAATTAGATTAATCCATTTGATGAATTTGAGCTGAGAAAACACCTTCTGCAAATTCCTGATTACAGTTCTAGTTAGGTACACTAAAACCTCTTCAAACTCTTCCACACTCTGCTCTGAATGATCTGACCTTTATTTTCACTTGTACATCACTTGTACACTTGAGCACACTCTAAATAATGAAAAAAAAACTTGTATATATATATTCTACACGGATTTGCATCCACTATGCAGTCGACCACAAATAAGAAATAAATTACAACTATCGACCTTGATACATGAATAAATTTCAATGCGTACTAACACAAGTCAGCCATAACATAGTGAGGACCCAAAAAAACATCTCAAAACATTCCAAAAAATAAAATATTAATCCTCACAGATCTGCAACATGCTAACACCACAATGTCAGCCAAGAACATGAACACTCGGGCACATATCGGAAAAAATTTCGATCACGAACACTCCAATCACTACAGATGTACACCAAGAATATAGCATGATCTAGAATCATCCATGAACATCATAGGCACATGAGAAACACATGATATTACCATACTTTCATCTGCTTTGACCAAGAACACCATCTATAGAGATTGAATAACTGTAGGCACACAGATCATCATTACTTCCACAAAATTTCATATGCACCACTGAAAATTTTAGACAACATACTAGAAAGGCTCAACACAAAAACCTTTGAAGCGCACCTTCAAATATTCAACACATAGAGCTTTCCAACATTCTAACCTTCTCAACTCCACTGGCTGCCTGTACTATATTTTTTACAATTTTCTCAATCTCCTCGACATATACAACTTTAAGAAAATTAAAATTCTAATAGTGTTGACATCAATGACAATAACATATATCAACAACACAACCACACCATCCAACAAAATCAAGATCCCATGACGAACCAAAATAGGCACAAAATAACACACATGGAGAATGATATAGGAGAAACAACAAAGCACAAGCATGCATTGTCAAAGACAAAAATAAAAGGAAAATAATAAAATAATCAGATCAAGATTTGGTTGTTTTTCCATCACAATGTGGATCATATCTAGGTTATTTTTCTGAAAAATGGATACTCACTCTAAGGTAACAAAAATTCAAGTTCTCCACTGGGTGAGAATTCCAAGAAGGTGATAAATATACACACACACGGTCGGTATGCACTCACACACACATGAGTGGCTATGGGGAAAGGCATGCCTCAGTCGAATTCCCTCTTAAACCATACCAAATTTATACCTCCTGATAACTTTAATAAGGTGCCACACAAAAAAGGATTTTTGAGCTTCATGCGGCAAGAAAAAATTCATATACTTGGAGATCATGAACAAACAAGATAACTCTACAGGCATGTAATTTGTGTTATGTAAGGTTTCCATATAACTAAAAATTCAAAATAGGGAATAGTCAAAGGATTCTTGCTTAGTTCATGCGAGGTCTTTAACTTAGGGGAC
The DNA here is from genome assembly GCA_007115665.2 of Sequoiadendron giganteum. Lineage (NCBI taxonomy): Eukaryota > Viridiplantae > Streptophyta > Pinopsida > Cupressales > Cupressaceae > Sequoiadendron > Sequoiadendron giganteum. The sequence continues at coordinate 168,683,715 of VCHN02000014.1, read as the reverse complement.
ACTATTCCTAATGTCTCCAAGAGAGGACCAATCAAAGAATAGAAGATTCACAACTTAGGGGATGCAGTGTTTCGTATCAAGACAATAAGAGAAATGTAATATGCTAAGATATATCACACTCAATGTCATCCACAAAGTGAAAAATTCATCATATTAAGTAAAAAGACTTCCACCTTAAACCATGAAAAACAAAAATGCAAAAGAATAATGCTAATGTATGCCCCCACTTTAAATAAATTGCTAAACACCATGTTGTGAGAAATTACTTTAAAGTAGAAAATGATAAATAATAACAATAAAAAAGACATGAGAGCTAACCTAAAAGGCCCTATTCCAAGTCATATATTTTTGAGTAAAGCCACATCATGTAAGAGAAGAAAAAAAGAGAGGGGTTGCCCCCAAAATGAAAACACCAAACACATAAGGGATCTATGGATTTGGGGTCAACATGTTCTTGCTACAATATTTTTATAGATCTCAAAACTATCATCATTCCCCAAATACACATAGAACTAGAAAAATGACACAAAGAGAGAGAAAACAAAGAAAATCCTTTCAATTCAACATGGAAGAGACATGAATGTCTCGACACCTTGTGTCATCCCCAAAAGGACAACAAAAGACAAATGAAAAAGATAAAGATAAAAAAAATATTTTGGGTCAACATGGAAGAGCCATGAATGTATTGACACCTTGTGTCATCCCCAAAAGAAAAACATAAGACAAATGAAAAAGATGAAGAAAATAATAAGCAGATGTATGACATAGAGAAGAATGGAGTTACAAATAGAGGAATCTCACAAAGAGAAAGAGATACATCAAACAAAACATCATGTGGTACCACATCACGCACATGCAATCACACAAAATAAAATGAAAAAATAAATAATGTGAAAGACTAGTAAGGCACATGCAATTCAATCTATTAGTAGGTCATTCACATCCCAATCATGTTCATTATATATTGATGGTGGGCAAATAACCAAATAGATAATATCAAGTGCCGAAATAGGATCATTACCAAGTTCAACACTCTTTTTAGGATAGTTTTATCTTAAGCTCATGGAAGAGGAAAACAATGTATTCAATTCATTATGTACCTCTTCATCAATTTTAGCAATCGCGTCATTGTCAACCAAGTTAATCAAAATAGGAGTTCAATTGATAATTTCTAAAGAAGGCTTCAACTCTTGTTGTGGTTGTTGTATTGGATTATTTTGTTTCAGGTTAGGAATAGAGTCATCATGCATTACCTCATTCAAGTTTGGATTTTTATTTTCTTTGTTTAATTCTTCATGTAACATATGAGCAAGAGGATGGCTATGCCTACACTCTCTAGCACCTCTATTTCTTTTAGTATTTTTTCCAAGTTTCATTTGTGTAGGAGTGGGTTGATCAGCCATAGGTTTCTTTTCTTCCCTAAGGGGAGGAATGAAAGGAACCATAAGAGGTTGTTTGACCACTTTCTCTTTGACTTTGTAAACTTGTTTTTTTCTAGGAGGTGTGATGGGGTTGTTTTCATTGCCTTTTGGTCTTTTGTAGGATGTAGGTGAAGGTTTTTTCTTAGGTTGGTTGTGATCATTTGGGATTTCTTTAGGTTCAATCATGGTTTCGTCAAGAATGGTAGGCTCGACGATAGCTGGAGACATGTTTCAAAGGAATAATTTTGCTATTTCCTTTGCCTTGAACTTTTGCTAAGACAAGAAAAATAAGTCTTGTCATGGTTTTCTAGGTTCCATAGGCTCGGGCCAAAATAAATATAAGGAAAACTTTCCACGGGAGGACAATGGTTTAAAGAAACTATGGTGGATGGTGAAGATTTCATTGTCAAAGGGAAAATTTAAGCATTTATGCACAAGCAAAGGGAAATATTTCATGGAGTGAGGCCATGGATAGCCTAGCTTCACATGAAATTGGTATGACTATGAGATGATGGAGAATGAGACATCTACTGCAAAAATTGAAAACCCTAGAATGCAAATTAACCAATGCAAATCCTAATACAATGTTAATGCAAGAAAGATCTAGGATGATAATGCACTCCAAATCAAAATTTTAATGTTCTAAATGCATATTCGCCAAAATTTTGTATAGAAAAAATGGGTGGTTTGAATGTTATTAAATATGACTTAGGAATACTTTGGTCAAAAACCTGATAATACCAATATAAAAGCTTAAATTATTCACTCCCCAACAATTTAGCCCCCGAAATAGCCCCTATGGGACCCATTCACCACTTTGGGTGAATGAGCCCCATCCAGGTGAGACTCATTTTCCCAAGATGGTGAATGAGTCTCATTTGAACTATTTTTGAGGTTTGAGCAGGAAAACGTGGGTTTTTTAATTTAAATTTCTTCAATATCGACCTTGGGGATCAAATTAACGGTTGTTTGAGTGGATTGCCTATATAAACAAGCTTCCAAATCATTATTTCCTCCTAATAAATCTAAGAAATCCAAGAAACATCATACATTTATGTCATCAACTCAAGCATTCAAGAGTTAAGCATTCCAAGCTCATCAAGAGAGCTTTCAAGATCATTCAAGGGGAAGATTCTTCATCAATTATAGCAACAATTTAAGATACACCATCATGTCAAGAATATTAACCATCAATCATGTTAGTGAGCTAGTGTTGTGATGTAGCATTGAAGATCCAAGACTAAGCATTTCTCTATTCTTATTATCAAAGATGAAGATCTATATCACTCATGGCCATTTATGTTATGCCTTGCATAACCACCCCATCTTTTGCCTTGGTTAAAATGGGTCCCCCTTGTTTTTCTTTATTCTTTGTTATTTTTCAAAATAAAGTTTCAGATCATTTTGCTTCCAACACTTTGTTTATTTTTTATTTAGTTTGGCGGAAGCGGAACCGAAACTGAATCGGGTTATGAAAGTTCTTTTGAAGTTTGTTTTTGTTCCCATCCCGATGGTCTTTCTTTTTAGCTTTTTTGTTTTTCTTTAGCGGAACCGAAGCCGGAGTGAGTGTTAAGTTGGTTGTTATCAACAATTGCAAAATCATAGTCTATTCTGACCCCGCCTCTGCTATTTTTATTTATGCTTTAGTCTTGGTCTTTATATTTAGTTTTATTATGTCAGTCTTTTGCTTTAATTTTTGTGTTTGGTTTTTATTTAGTCTTTAGTTGGCAGACCCGGACCCGAAATGGGAATTAAGTTTGGAAATTTCATAACTTTGAGAATCACTTTCCATTTTTGTTTCCGCCCTCGCCACGTTTGGTCGTTGAATTTTTGACTGAAGTAGTACACTATAGAGAAGTGTTTGTTCTCTCATAGTTCCGACTCCACCTTAATTGCATTTTAATGCATTAATGACAGCTGCTCGTGTAGGTAAAAATTCACATTTTTACCTTTATTAAGGGTTAAACCGATCATTATTGTTATTGTTAAAGATCTAAGAGCACGGAAGAGTAGCAACAGAGTTCATTTGAGAAAATTGATCAAGAGAGAGGAAGGATATTGTGTGCAAATCAGTTCAGAACGTTAGCTCGGGTTGTTTGCGTTTGAGGTAGGTTTTCTTTTGTATTATTCTTGTTTATTATGTCGTGTTTGTTGCCTTTTGCTTTATATCTGCTTGTGCTTTCAATCATTTTTGTTTTTAGGCGAATCTATGATTATTGGTATGATTGGTTTTTGTTTTATCTTGTTTGTTTTACTTTGGTCTTTGATTTCTTGTACTGTCATTTTGTTTCTTTCTATTTTGAGCATGGTCACTTTCATGTCTTAATCATGATTGCGTCGTGCTATGTTGATTTGCAATAGATTAGATTAAATTAGGTTTTAAATAGTGAGGTAGATTAATGATTTACAGTGAGTTAGGGTAGATTAGATTTATCTTTTAATTAGGGTTTTGTCGTGTGTTTTGATCTGGTAAAATGGAAAGGTTTAAATCCATGCCCTAATTTTATCGAGTTTGTTAGATTAGGGTTTTGTATCATTCGGTGATCACAGTTAAATGATTTAAATAAGATATCCTAAGAATATTTGTTCCCCATGGTCATATGGGTGTAGTGTTTTAAAGCCCTTTTTTGTTTTAAGCGACCTTGGTTTTAATCATGAAGTTATATGTTAAAATAACAAAATCATTTGATGACGTCATGATGAGCTTAGCCGGAGGTGGGATCGGAATCTATTATGAACTTAAGAATTCTGTTTTACAAAATTTATCGATTCTGTTTCCATTCCGTTTCCGGCTCCGTATGCAACATAAGTCTTCTTTGAGAAGTAACAATAACCTAGATGGAAGCAGAGGCGGAGTGGAGACCGGATATGAAAATATGAAAATCTAAAAATAATAAAATCCCTTTTTCATTCTGATCCCGGTTCCGATCACCATCCTGGTTCCGACTCCAAGCCCATTCATTATTAAGTGAAGTATCTATATCAGTTTTGGCTCCGAGTCTGACAGTGTTGTAAAAGAGATTGTTTTTCAGTTCTGTTTGGTTCTGACTCCGATGCATATATGAAAGGTATCTTTTAAAGGCATGTTTATGATGATCTAATTAGAGGTTTGTTTTGTAGGAGAGTATAAAGATGTCAAGAACAACAGGGGAAGCTGCTAAGATGAACCAGCCTGCAGGAACATCAAAGGCAGCACCAAAGCCAAAGAAGTTAAAGCCAAAATAACTGCCTTATACCTTGAGGTATAATCACAGGAATCCGGTAGTGAAAGTGAGCAAGGTGGAATTAGACTGGGCCGATATCATGGATACTAATTTGGGCTAGTATAACTATGAAGAGTTATATGGAGAGACCTTTGCAGAATGAGAAAATTTGACAGGAAGGACACAAAGGATTGTTGATTTCGGTCTGAAACATATCACTATGTTCCCTTTATCAGTTCAGTGCCCGGAGTTAATATTAACTGCAGCCAGTGCCTACAATCCTGCTACAAGATTATGCATGGATTCACAGAATAATGTGATCATTGATCTTACTCCTCAAATGTTTCAAAATATATTTAATGTTCCGGATCCCAAGAACTTGGTGCAACTAACTGAAGCTGAGGCCTTGCAGAAGTATAGCAAGCATAAGGATTCAAATAAGTCTCATTTAAACAAGAAATGGTTGAAGACGAAGAAGAAATCCTTGAGCAAACTTGGAGATCAGCCAAAGAGGGCAGATTTCAAGAAGGAAGTATCTAATTTAATATTGATGTTGTCTAGGGTGTTTGGGAAGAGAGATACACTTAGGTTCAAGGAATGGATGTTTCCTTTCATCCAAATAATCTTACATGGTGATTATCAATTCGATTGGCCAATGATTGTGTCAAATGCTATCCATGATCAGTTGAATAACATCAGAAACACTAAGTGTTTCTTCATGACTTCTTACATTGTATATGCAGCAGCCAAATTGGGGATTTTCCCAGGTTTGAATAGGGTAGGTATAATGGGAGCCTTGGATGGACAAAAGAAGGTATGGGATCATTATGATCAATTGTCTCTTCAAGTTGCTGAGACTCATTTCAGAAGAGTCAATGATGCATTTTTATATGTAATTATCAACCAATTGAATGGAGATGTCAGATACAGGTTGAGTCAAGAAGCTATGGCATTCATTGTAGATTGGGGATGTTGGTACATCCAATACCCTACATTTACATACTTCAGGTTGGCTGGTTTTGAAGGCCATCCCCATTTGCTTCCAAGGTGTTGCAGTAACAGGATAGTGCTTATGGAGTTTGTATATCAAGCTATTGGAGTTAATGCTTAGTTCAAGATCAAGCACAAAACTGGATGTCATAAATTTCCCATGAAGTTGGGGGAATATAGCTATCAACACTTAGTAGGAGCAAAGGTAGTCTGTAATGAATTGGTACAATTAAAATTGGGATTGTATACTGCTTGCAATTGTTTTGATCCGAAGAAAAAGATGTATGCCTTATTGCCTTCAGTGTTTAATAGACATTTCAATTTGTTAGAAGACTTTTGGAGTGATCGACAGGATGAGTATGATTTAAGGAAGAAGAACTATGAAAGATTGTCGGTTGCACTCATGGCAGAACTAGGTATTAAAGAAAACATTCCTAACACATTGGTGGATGATGGAGTTGTATTAGATCCCTCCTATAGAGCTTTGAATATTGGCACCAAGAATCTGGATCCAATTGACTGGGATGCTGAAGAAACAATTGACATCAAGAAAATTGGAAGGACATACTTGGATAGGAGTGTGCAATGGTTGATGTTGAGAACTCAAGCTCCTCAAGGACCAGTCCTTAAGAAGGGCAAGGGATACAAAAGAATCAGGAGAAAGACACCTCCCAAAGAGCCATTAGAATTCCTTCCTCTAGATGTTGAAAAAATAGAACTTGAGGCGGTAGATGAAGAAGAGGAAACACAAGAAGGAGATGTTCCAGTAGTATCTGTTGTTTCTACACCTACCTTAGGTGAATCATCTACCCAAGTTCCAATAACAAGGAAGAAAAGTAAAGAGATTCAAGAAGGAGCTCTTCATAGCATGGTTGAAGCTACTAAGGGAAAAGCAATGGAGAAAGAAGTTCTGGAAGTAGAGACAGATTCAGATGAGACTCTATTGGAGAAAGATCTGCAAGAGAACATGCCTCTAGAGGAGGATATTGAACAAATGTTAACACATGAAGAGAAGTGGAAGCTATTTGAGCATGCAAAAAGAGATTCTGATGCAAGGGCTGCAGTGGAGAAACAAAAGGAAATAGAAACTAAAGCAACAACTAATGAGGTGGAAAAACAAAGAAGGCAACAAGAAAATGAACTTAAGGTCAAGGAAGAGAATGATAAGTTGGAGTTGATATAGAAAATTCATGACCTTGAGGAAGAGAAATAAAGGAACGAAAGAGAAAGAAAGTCTTAGTTGCCAAACTAAAACTTGCAGAAGAAGCTTGTTAGAAAGAGGAGGAAGTTGAAAGTTTGAAGAGAAAAAGAGATACTGAGGAGATAATAAAGAAGTAGCAAGCTGAAGAAGAAAAGGCAAAGGCAGAGAAACTCAAAGTCTTGGAGGTGGAAAGATTAGAGAAAGAGAAACAAGAAGCTTTGGAAAAAGAGAGATTGGAAAAGGAAGCTCTAGAGAGGGAAGAAGAGGAAAAAAGGAAAAGGAAAGAACAAAAGGATAGAGAAGAGGCTGAGAAGTTGGTGCAGAGGCTTATGCTATAGGAACAAAAAGAGAAAGAAAAGGTTGATTCTCAACCTCAAGTAGATGTTCAGCCACCTTCTACAATTGTTGCTTCCTCTTCCATGATGACTACTACTCCATGTGCTCCTACTTGGTTGAAATTAGACCTGCAGAAAAGGGCAAGAACACCTCCACAACCTCTCAATTGGGAAGATGTAATGAAGGGGATTGAGTAGGAAAGGCCTAAGAAGAAGGCTAAAATTCTACATTCTACCCAACTCACAGATAAAGGGGAAATAGTTGCTGAATGTGCCATGTCGATGACAGAAAAGGAGGTAGGGGATATGCAACTAACAAATTATCAGCTGAGTACGGTCAATTTGGGAAGACCCACTAGAAATCAGAAAATGAATTTGATTGATGTAGTGGCTTCAACAACTAAATCAAGGATGATCAAGGACAAGCAAAAGAAGGATGAGCTTAAAGATCAATTGGATCAGTTGCATTCATTCTTGAAGAGTGTCTCCTCTCCAAGGTCACAACAGGTAGTAGCCATTGAGACTCTTGTTTTATTAAGCAAAAAGGAGGTAGATGATTTGGTGCAGGTTAGAGGTAAGGCGGAGATGGTAGATAGGTGGATAGACAAATTGAACTGAGAGGTAGGTGAGGTTTTAGTGAAAGGATTTAAAGCCTACAAGGGTACGAAAGGATTGATATGAGAGATGCATCAATACATTGAGGCATCATAAAAACAAGAAGAAGAGTATAAAGAATATAGTCAGAAGTTAGAAAAGGTAAGTGAATTGCCTCTAACAACTCTTCTAGAATAATCTATACTTGAGGAAGACAACAAATATTTTGTGGAGAAAACTTCTCGCATACTCAGGTTTAGGAATGGGTTTTTGTGTAAACACAAGGATGAGATTCAGGAAGCAGTTAATAATTTAACTGAGTAGTTAGAAGAGTTGGAAGAAGTCATTGCCATAATTGTAGATGTGAATGACAAAAGATGGCATGCCTTTAGTTAGGTTAAAGAGAAATGGGATGAAAGGTTCAAAGGACTCATGCAAGAAAAGGATGATAGAGAAGACTTGGTAATAGATCGACTAGTAGAGGTCAAAGAAGAGATAAAAGCTGTGGGGAGAGAATTGATAAAAATAAAGAGTATGAGGGAATTTGCTGCAGCAGAGTTGAATCGGATCAAGTTTGAAGATAGCTGGATTGATGGGCAAGAGATGGATACATTACAACAAGTCTTCACCAGCTATGATGAGTTTATTGTGGATCCAATTTCACATACATGAAATCCTGCATGCATGGTGTTCTCCTTCTTTTCATGTTGCATGCAACAGTGACACCCTTTTTTTTTTGGGCGCATGACTTCTTCTTCTCTTCTATCTTCTATTTTTAGATTAAACTGAATTTTTTAATGTAAGAACTCAAGATCAAATTGATCTAAGTTTCCAAGAGAGTTTAGTTCCTAAAAAGATGGAATGCCTAAAATAGAAGTGGAGTTCAAACTTTTGTATATCTATAAATACCTGATGGGTATCATATTGTAAAGGTTGGCTAATTGAGAATAGAATTGGCTTACCTAATGCTAGGACATAGAGTTTTGTAGTGATCATTTTTGAGATACATTGTTACTTGATCTTTTTTTACAGTTAATAGAATCACAGGTTTTTACGCAATATGGAGTTAGAATTGAGTTGTTTCATTTGATAAGGCTGATAAGTTATAATCCATCTGAATGCTAGTGATTGTGTTGAAGCATAATAGTTTCTTATGTGGTGAAAGTCATTAGAAGAAACCAGATTTAAAGATTATCTTGTTAGATTGTCATTGAATTAAATTTATTGAAGTTTGTTGATCTATAATCTTGATGATGAATGAATGTGTGTTATTCTAAAATCCTTGAAGTATTCGTTATATGTAAGTGTGGAATTAATTAAGCACCTAAAATGTATGCAATGGTATAGATTATTCTATTCATTGTGTCATCTTATGGTTTTATTGATCTAATTGGAAAAACATTCATCATGGAAGATATATGTCTAGACGTTAGATAAAGTTGATTCAAATTTACTGGTTACCCCTTTGTTCCATCTTTTTCTTTTGTTTGAAACCCCTTTAATTATAGGAACTATTTTGATAAAAATAGTCATTGCTTAAGTCTTTTGTTACCAGCACAAGCCCCTTGAATATTATAGTTGCATGAACCAATTGAGTGACACCAGATAGTTTAGAACCAACTACCAGGACCTTGGGAGTTAGGCCACTATATGTTGTCTTTATTTTTCAGGAGAAATAGAATAGAAATATTATGTTTTAATGTTGTTTGTCATTTTAACCATCAATAGAAGTTGGCACTAGAAGGAGGGCCTAAAAAGACAAGTTGTCCCGCACATGATCTTTCTCACCGGAGAAATATGGGAGGATTTTGAGATCCTCTACTAACCTTGAACCGTTACAAGAATTGAAAACTCCGGTTAGACCAATACCTCACGCTCGTAGGATTTTGATACCTACACTGCCAACACCACTTACTCCACCTGGATTTCCTCCAAATCCACCTACACCACCACCCATTCCACCTACATCATCACCTCCAAATAGGCCTATGTCACCACCAACTTGGCCTATATCCCCACCTGTCCAACCCATCCCACCAATGGCTTACTTTGTGAATAATCCTTCCCCGTTAGGGACTATTCTTGGGGGATTCCATGATTTACCAAAGAACCCAGAGAGGTTCTATCCAAAATACATGCATGCAGAGTCGAGAAGTGCTGAAGAACATATACAAGCATTCAAAGATGTTTGCACTAGGGCTCAAGTTGGTCATCAAGATGTGGTATGTAGACTTTTTCCTTACTATTTGGGAGATATGGCATATAATTGGTATCTAAATCTGCCTCAAGGATCTATCCTGGGTTGGACTGATTTAGAGAATGCTTTCATTAATCAATTCAGGGTTTATGTTGATCCTGCAATATTGTATGACCATTTTTCCACCATAAGGAAAGAGCATCATGAACCATTGCCCTTGTTTAACACTAGGTTCCAAAGGATGTATCATAGGCTACAAGAGCCTTACTTAGTACTAGAGGGTATGGCCATACAGGCATATTTGAGAGTTGTTGATCCTTTGATTGGCTTGTTCTTGCAAAGAACGTATCAACCTAATGAAATTGACTCATTGTCTAAGATTTATCATTTGGCTATCAAATTGCAATAGCAGATAAGTTTGCAATCTAGAGGGTTAGAAGCAGTTCTTCCTCCAATGAATTATCAGATGCCTAATTCACCATTATGCAACACTGTTCCAGGGATGTCTTATTCCCAATATGGACCTATATTTGAGTTGCAAGTTCCACCCACAGTGCCCTTCTTTAGCAATGGTGTACAAGATGCCTCACATCAACCACAACAATAGCAATCTCAAAAGCAACCACAACAAGGAGGAGGATCAACCCATGTCCATTCCCCTGCCATAGTCCAAATGTGCAGAATGAACAAAATGTTCAACTCACAAGTGAGTTAGAGACTCTAAAAAAGACTCTCTCTCAAATGTCAAATGACATGGCATAACTGAGGAAAAACCCTCCTAATAATCAAAACCAGAATTACAACAATCATGGAGGTTATAACTATCAGGGAAATTACCAGAATTAGAACACCAATAGGAATTTCCAAAATCAGAACTCCTCAAACTAGAATTATCAAAATCAGAATAGAGGATATAATCAAAGATTCAACAACAACAACAATAATAGGCAGTGGAATACTGGACCTAATAATGGGGGAGTTCCTCATAATTATCAAGCAGGTGAAGAAAGACCACATACTGCTAATGTTGCTGATTTGAATTTTTTGACAAATTGGTGTAGACTACATGATACAACAACCCATTTTGAGGTCAATTGCCTAGAAATGGAGAAGATTGTGAAAATAGCACAGGCTGATGCCCATCCTCCGACAGGAAATTCCAATTAGGATAATGGGCCAGTCAGCACTGCCATGACTTATGAAACCATCGAAGAGAAGTATCAATTCCCTATCCAAGGGGATAATCAACCAGAGGAAGATGTTTATGATGCTCAAGCCTTCCAATCTAAGGGTGGCCACTTTCTAAGAAATCAGAACAAGGGGCCATTCACTACATTCGCACCTCTGAATAACATGGTTCCACCAAATCAAAATGCAGATAATAATCCACCTCCACCAAAGGGACCTTCTGATTCTCAGAACAGAGTTAATCAACCTTCTTTTCCTAAGTACCAAGTTAGGAATGATTCAGAATTTGACTTTGTTGTAGAATTACAGAGGCAAAAGACATCACTATCTTTCTTTGACATTCATGAAGTGGTGCCCAGCTCAACAAGAGGTGGTATTCAAAGCTTTGGAAGAGGCAAATCGCCTAAAAGGGAAGGGTAAAGTGACTCTTGCAAAGGAGACCAATGCAACAATGTATAAAGGTAAAACCAGTACCCCACCTTTCTTGTTAAGTTTGAGAATCTTTGGAAAAAATCTACACAATTGTTTATTAGATTCTGGAGCATCAGGGAATGTTATGCCTTTTTCGATTTGTAAGAAGTTAGGATTGAGTCCTATCCCAACCAACAAAAAGGTGATTTAATTGGATAAAACCGAAGTCAATGTTGTAGGTGAGTTGAAGAACATGCATGTCTAGGTTGGATCAGACCCAAGAATCCAAACCTATATAGATATTCAAATAGCTGATATCCTAGAAACATATGGTATGCTCTTAAGTCGAGAGCTAATGAAAAGCATAGGAGGATATCTATCTTTGGATTTCTCGCACATGTGGTTAACTTGGAAAGGACTTGCCACCCAGATAAGAATTGAAAGTGAACCTAGACTCAAGCACATGATTACAGAGTATGATACTCCAAATGAAGTAGCATTCTTTGAGACTGAGATAGGAGTTTACAAACAAGAGGAAGTCCTTACTTTCTCTATAGTTAGTCCTGAGGATACATCATCCTTAGATCATAGTGACTCAATGATTCACATCAACTAGTAGCTTCTAATAAGGAAATTGCAACAAAATAGGCTAGTTTTAGGAACAAAAACTGATTTGAGTAGTTTATTGCTTCCTAATTGGTGTAGAATTCACTATCATAACCATTCGGAGTTGACATGTCATTCATGCATAGATATTCTAAGGCATGTAGATCAGACTAAACAAAAATTTCAAAAGGAATTTGAGACTCCCGTCAATGAATTCTCCTTCCAAGTTAAGGATGCAACAATTCTTACACGAGTTAGTCTTCCTCAAGAGGAAGTTTCCTTACAAGTAGAGCAGACTCAGGTCTTAGGTTTCCCAGATCAAGAAGAACTGGAAATATCTTAGTTTCATTTCAATACCCCTACTCTAGATGCTTTACCAATGCCCAAGGTGTTAATGAAAGATGAATTAGATGGTAAATTAATTCAAGAGATTACTTAGGAGATAATTTTTGAACAAATGGGGAATATAGGAGAACCTTCAACTGAGTCTAGCCTCAATATTATTGTTGATGATCAACAAAAGTCCGAGCCGCCACATGTCATAAGTGAAAAATTCCCTATTGCTTCCAAAAGCAAAGAACCCCCAGCCAAAGACCAGTTGTGGACTCTTAAATTTGATGGTTCTAAATCTAAAGCAAGAAGTGGAGCAGGAATTGAACTAACCAATTTGAAAGGAAAAACTTATTTTTCTTCTTATAGATTGTAGTTTGGATGTACTAATAATGTGGCAGAATATGAAGCACTTGCAAGAGGGCTCATGTTTTCTCATAAGAAGAAGGTGATTGCTCTTGCAGTGATGGGAGATTATGAGGTAATTGTGAAACAAGTACAAAGACAATACACATGCCATAACAAAAGATTGGCTGCCTATAGAAATAGGGTCTAGAATTTAATAGAAGATTTTGATGCCTTTGGGATTACTCTCATTTCAAGGGAAGCAAATCAACTAGCAGATGCTCTTGCTGTTGCAGCAAGTACACTAGAGCCTATGTAAGATTCAAATCTGAAGAGGTTTTCTCTGGAGTTGGTTACAGTCCCGGCCATTCCTGATAATGTCAGGAATTTTAAGGTGTTTAATGATGATCAACATATTTTGGGCTTTTTGGAGAGTTCTGATGTATTTCCAGGATAGATAATTGATGACTCTGATAGAGATCAGGGAGATTAGGATCCAGAAAGTGCTAATCCAGAAGGGATATGGGATTTAAAGAGCAATAACATCCCAAAAGGGATGATAGCATTGGAAAGGATATTTGATTCAGATCCACAAGCTTATCAGAGAATGCCTACGAAGAGTGAGGGAGGTAAGTATGAATCCGTTAATCTGGATCACTCAGGGGCAGAAAGGAACGTTCTTATAGGGAAGACTTGTTCTTAGGAGATCAAGAACGAGATAATCAGAGTCTTGAAACAAAATATTGAAGCAAGTGCTTGGAGCTATGATGACTTGAATTTTTTTGATACATCTGTTAACACACATACAATTCCTCTTAAGCTAGAAGCCAAGCCGTTTCGCCAAAAGCAATGCCCAATCAATGCATTGATTGAACCTCTAATTCAAAAGGAGGTACAAAAATTGTTGGCTGCAAGAATAATCTTTTCAGTTAGACACTCTACTTGGGTGGCTAATCTAGTTCCTGTAAGAAAGAAGAATGGTGAAATTAGGTTGTGTGTGGATTTCAGGAATTTAAACAAGGCCTCTAAGAAGGACAACTATCCATTACCTTCCCTTGATGAAGTATTGAAAAAGGTCAATGGATCACAGATGATGTCTTTCTTGGATGGGTATTCAGGATACAATCAGGTCCTTGTAAGTCATGAAGATAGGATGAAGACGACTTTCACTACAAAATGGGGCACATTTACCTATAGAAGGATGCCATTTGGTCTAATCAATGCTGGTGCTACTTTTCAAAGGGCGATGGATGTAGCATTTAAATATCTGATAGGAAAGTGTATAATCATCTATGTTGATGATCTAACCATCTTCTCTAAGAATAGAGAAGATCATGTTGCTGATTTGGAGAAAGTGCTAAAGAAATGTATCAGTTATGGTGTCTCTCTTAACCCAAAGAAATGTGTATTTGGAGTTTCCGAAGGAAAAATTTTAGGTCACATTATATCAGAGGAGGGGATTTCCATAGATCCTGATCGAGTAGAGGCCATTTTAAAGTTGAAAAGGCCAGGAAGTAAGAAGGAAATGAGATCTTTCTTTGGAAGGATTAATTTTGTCAGGAAGTGTATAACAGGCTTTGCAGAGATTGTCAAACCACTCAATGAAATGATGAAGAAGGATGCAAAGATTGAATGGAGTGAAGAGGCCAAGTCTACTTTCATGCATATTAAACAAGCTATATCTGAGGCACCTGTTTTAACAAGTCCAGATTATCTAAAACCCTTCTACCTTTATTATTTTTCTTCTGAACATTCATGTGTAGCAGTTTTGACACAGAGAAGAGAAGAGAATGAGGAGAGACCAATTGCTTTTATGAGCTCTCCCTTTAAAAATGCAGAAGTAAGATATTCATCATTGGAAAAACAAGCCTTTGCATTGGTTAGAGCAGTAAAGAAGTTTAGGCATTACATAATCAGAAGTTAGGTTATGGCTATAGTCCCAAATCCAGCTGTAAAGTCCCTCCTAATGCAAAGTGAATTAGGGGAAAGAAGAGGGAAATGGATGGCAATATTACAAGAGTTTGACCTGGAGATTCACCCAATGAAGCTTGTAAGAGGTCAAGGTTTGTCAAAGGCAATGGCTGAAATGGATAGAAGTATAACTTGTCAGCATTACACTGTGCAATCATTCACAAAAGATCCCTGGTATACAGATTTAGTCTTTTTCCTCCTCAATAACAAGTGTCCAGAAGGAATGAATGCTACTCAAAGAAGAGAATTAAGGATGAAGAGCGCCCATTATATTCTTAATGGGGGATCAATCTACAAGAAGAATTTCCAAGGAATCTATCTGCACTACCTGGATCAGCAAGAAGCTAAACATGCTATAAATGAATTTCATGGCAGGCATGGAATAGGACATGGATCAACTGATGCCTTGGAACATCAGATTTTAAGATCAAGCTATTATTGGCCTTATGTGTTTAGAGATACGCACCAACACTATAGGACTTGTCATGTATGTCAAACTTCTGCACCTAGAGAAAGAAATCCTGCAATGCCCCTACAACCGGTATATGAGGTAAGGCCATTCGCTCAATGGGCACTTAGCTTTTGTAGGTGTGATTAATCCAAATTCTTCTGTAGGACATAAATTCATCTTGACTGCAACTGATTACTGCACACGTTGGACGGAGGCAAAACCTTGCAAGAATAGCACCACGGAGGTGGTCATCAAGTTTCTAACTAAGAACATCACAACCAGGTTTGGAGTTCCATTTGCTCTGGTATGTGATAATGGCTTTGCTTTTTCTTCTGCTGATTTTATTTCATGGGCATATGGGCATAAGATTGTGTTGAAATATTCTTCCAATTATTACCCTCAGGGGAATGGAGTGGCTGAGTCCACAAATAAGAATTTATTCAAATTTATAAGAAATTTGTTAGAAAATAACCCTAGGGACTAGCATACCTAGTTGAGATTTTCCTTATGGGCAGATCGAACCAGAATCAAAGCAGCCCTAGGGAATTCACCCTTTAAGTTGGTTTATGGCCAAGATCCAATCTTTTCCATTCATTTACATATACCTATTTTGAAGTTCATGCAGGAATTTTATTCTAAGGATGATAGGATTGAGGTTAGACTGCTTAATTTGTTAAATATGGAAGAACAAAGAGATGCTGCTTTGCAGCAATTCTTTAAACATCAGGCTATTGTTAAACGTTGGTTTGATAAGAGAGCCAAGATAAAATCTTTTAGAATATTGGACCTTGTGTTATTATGGGATAAGGCTAAAGAAAAAAAGGGAGATCACTAGAAGTTCGATAGACTTTGGTTAGGTCCCTATCAAATAGCTGAAATCTTAGGTGAGAATGCTTTTCGTTTGAATACCTTAACAAGAGAGTTTGTTCCATTAACTGTTAATGGTCAGTTTCTCAAGCACTATTTTGGTGCATAGAAGGTCTGATATTTTGAGAGGAGAATGTATTATACTGTATCATATGTAATTAAGTTTTTAGGTTTTAGTTTTTTTTATGTAGTTAGGTTTTAGTTTTGTTTTTGTTTTTGGTTAGGTTTTTGTTTTGTTTGTTTTGGTTTTGTTTGTTTTGTTTTGGTTTTTGAGTTTTGGTTTCATTGGGGATCTTTATTTTGTTCATCTCAAGACTTGGGGTTGTTATTCAAAGTATACTATTGGTACTAGGAGAGAAATTGGTTTAGGTATTTTCATTATCATCATTGAAAAGGATGTCGTTCTGAAACTTATGTCCTATGATCATTCTAGTTTGGGTTTGAGAAGTAATTTAAAAGTAAGAAGATACATTGTGAATATCCTATGCTTTATCATCAAAAATTTGTCACCAAATTAGATAAAACATCTGCATGAGTAAATTCCTATCTATTTTGGAATGAATCTATCTTTGATTCAAGTGAAAAATCCGATTCCAAGACTATCATGAAATCCACTGCAACCCACATTTTAGATCCATTGAATCTGAGTATTGAGAGATGCATAAAAGAATTTCCACAAGTAAAAAAAAAAGAAAGAAAAAAAAAGAGAAGCAAGCTCAATATAAAGTGGGTAATCAAGTATCTCTATCGGGGCTATGGATGTCTGGCTAGCAATAGAGCAATGCTTTGTGAGAACTAGAGGCATCTCCATCGGGGCTATGGATGCCTATCTGGCAGCAGAGCGATACCCAGGATTTTACTGCACGATAGTTAAAGGACTCAACTCATGTAGCTTGAATTTTAGGTATGGTGGCTCAAAGAATAGAGAAAGTATCTATGAAGAATGATGCACAATATAAGCACACACACAAATTCAAAGATAACTCATAGGAACATACATTTGAGATTCTAGCTCAAACTTATCCTACAAATATCTGATTTTATTCAAGTTAAAGTGTTTATAAGTTAGTTGTTTTTGGGTGACTGAAATTTTCTTTGGGTATCTTGAAAATGGGTAAACCATTTTCCCAGTCGAGTCGCCATTTGTTATGCCTTGCATTACCACCCCATCTTTTTCCTTGGTCAAAATGGGTCCCCCTTTTTTTTCTTTATTCTTTGTTATTTTTCAAAATAAAGTTTGGAATCATTTTGCTTCCAACACTTTATTTATTTTTGATTTAGTCTGGTGGAAGCGGAACCGGAACTGAATCGGATTATGAAAGTTCTTCTGAAGTTTGTTTTTGTTCCCATCCCGATGGTCTTTCCTTTTATCTTTTTTGTTTGTCTTTAGTGGAACCAGAGCTAGAGTGAGTGTTAAGTTGGTCATTATCAACAATTGTAAAATCATAGTCTATTCCGACCCCGCCTCCACTATTTTTATTTATGCTTTAGTCTTTGTCTTTATATTTAGTGTTATTATGTCAGTCTTTTACTTTAATTTTTGTGTTTGGTTTTTGTTTAGTCTTTAGTTGGTGGACCCGGACCCGGAATGGGAATTAAGTTTGGAAATTTCATAAATTTGATAATCACTTTCCATTTTTGTTTCCACCCCCACCACGTTTGGTCATTGAATTTTTTACTCAAGTAGTACACTATAGAGAAGTGTTTGTTCTCTCATAGTTCTGACTCCGCCTTAACTGCATTTTAATGCATTAATGATAGTTGCTCGTGTAGGTAGAAATTCACATTTTTACCTTTATTAAGGGTTAAACCGATCATTATTGTTATTGTTAAAGATCTAAGAGCACGAAAGAGCAGCATCAGAGTTCGTTTGAGCAAATTGATCGAGAGAGAGGAAGGATATTGTGTGCAAATCAGTTCAGAAGGTTAGCTTGGGTTCTTTGTGTTTGAGGTAGGTTTTATTTTGTATTCTTCTTGTTTATTTATGTCGTGTTTGTTGCGTTTTGATTTATATCTGCTCGTGCTTTCAATCATTTTTGTTTTAGGCGAATCTATGATTATTGGTATGATTGGTACGGGTGGGTTTTGTTTTATCTTGTTTGTTTTGATTTGGTCTTTGATTTATTGTACTGTCATTTTGTTTCTTTCTATTTTAAGCATGGCCACTTTCATGTCTTAATCGTGATTGCGTCATGCTATGTTGATTTGCAGTAGATTAGATTAAATTAGGTTTTAAACAGTGAGGTAGATTAATGATTTACAGTGAGTTAGGGTAGATTAGATTTATCTTTTAATTAGGGTTTTGTCATGTGTTTTGATCTGGTAAAATGGAAAGGTTTAAATCTGTGTCCTAATTTTATCGGGTTTGTTAGATTAGGGTTTTGTATCATTCGGTGATCACAGTTAAATGATTTAAATAAGATATCCTAAGAATATTCGTTCCCCATGGTCATATGGGTGTAGTGTTTTAAAGCCCTTTTTTGTTTTAAGCGACCTTGGTTTTAATCATGAAGTTATATGTTAAAATAACAAAATCATTTGATGACGTCATGATGAACTTAGGGGGAGGCGGGATCGAAATCGATTATGAACTTAATAATTTTGTTTTACAAAAGTTATCGATTCCATTTCCATCCCGTTTTCGGCTCCACATGCAACAAAAGTCTTCTTTGAGAAGTAACAATAACCTATATGAAAGTGGAGGTGGAGTGGAGACCGGATATGAAAATATGAAAATCTGAAAATAATAAAATCCCTTTTTCATTCCGATCCCGGTTCCGATCACCATCCTGGTTCTGACTCCGAGCTCGTTCATTATTAAGTGAAGTATCTATATTGGTTTTGGCTCCAAGTCCAACAGTCTTGTAAAAGAGATTGTTTTTGAGTTCTGTCTGGTTCTGATCTGTATATGGATCTAGACTAGATTGTAAAATTGAATGCTTAATTTTTACAACGATTTTACAATGATTATTCCAAGTTAATTAAATCAAAATTAACTTATGGAAATAACAAAATGAAAGTATTAACAAGGTGATTATAACAAAAAGGAAGGAAATGAGAGAAAGAAAGAGAGAGAAGAAGAGAAGTGCAAACAATGTTTGATTACGGAGTTCGTCACAAACGTGACTACGTCTCCAGGTCCACTCCAATAGAGAGACCGATCTGATTAACTCCAAAATCAATTACAAAGCACCACAATCATTCTCCAAGCACTTCGGCAGCATAACAACGCTCTGACGTGCAGGAATGGAATCTCTACAAGACCTCTCTTTCGATTATCTCCACAGCTTCAAGACTTCGTCACCTGAAAGAAAACTTTATCTCCACTCTCACCTCACACCCCTTTTTATACATAAAAATAAGCCAAATAAGGCTTAACAAAGATAATAAATGAATAACCACCCCCTGAATATCTCGTACAACATCCCTTTTGTCCCCTAATAGCTTCTGGTTTTGATAGATAAGGTAGTTGTGCTTATTTTTGGCTTTACTAGCCATACATTATGGTTCGGCCAACAAACCTTTAACAAAATAAACCCAACACACATATATTACAGGTCGCGCTTGTTGGTGTATCGGTGATTAACTATTTTGTTACCCGGCCGGTTCGGGGTTCAAACCCCCCCCCGCCGGCCTTTTTGGAAATTTTTTTTGAAACAAACAAAGGCCAAAACAAACCGCTCACTATATATAGTAACAAATGCTGTTTCAGTCTACCGGCTAGCAAGAAATCTTGCGAACCGTAGGTTGGGAGGTCGAGTCCCAGCCACATGCGGGCCGGTATATAATTTTGCTAACAAAAAAACAACGAATGCAACGAACGCCAACAAAAGAGGGAGATGCCACGTGTCGCACCAGGAGGGTGCCACATGGTGGGATATAATTCGCTGACAACGCTGACTGTGATGCTGATTGGACATGCCACGTCTATGCTGACTGGATGTACGGATGACACGTGTCAACACATTATTCGCTGACCTTTGTTGACGTCACCTGCCACATCATCGTGCCACGTCGACATGTACGGATCGTACGGACTGCCACATGTCAACTTTTGATTGGTCCATTTTGAATTTCGTACCACATGCTGACGTCATCTGTACAGATGATGACATCATCACTGTACCTTCAAGTCCACCAAGTCAACCTGAAACTTTGACTAGCTGTATCTTGAGCATACGATGTCGGATTTCGATGAAACAAACGTTGCCGAAATCATCTCAATGAGCTCTTCACGATGACGCCAACTTTGACAAATTTTGATGACATCATTTTTTCTGCTTCTCGGACGCCCTCTGATCCCAGTTTGACCCAAGGTTTGACTGGCCATAACTTATGCAAACGGACTCCTTTTCGCTCCGTTCGAGTTGTGTTGGAACCAAGACGTTGAGCTCTTTCTGATGGTGCTGATTTTGGAGAGAAATGGAACACTTCAATTTTCACTAAAAAATGTCCATCGGATCAGGCCTCCACACTAAAGACCTTTTGGACCTCCAAAAGTGGCATTTAATTTGACATTAAGTGAGGACTTGGCCTCCCCACTTGTCCTGTATCCTCTGTACATCTGAATACCTAACTCACTTAATTTGACATTAAGTGAGGACTTGGCCTCCCCACTTGTCCTATATCCTCTGTACATCTGAATACATGAAGTGGGTGCCACATGGTGGGATACACTTCAATTTTCACTGAAAAATGTCCACCGGATCAGGTTCCGACTCCGATGCATATATGAAAGGTATGTTTTAAAAGCATGTTTATGATGATCTAATTAGAGGTTTGTTTTGCAAGAGAGTTGAAAGATGTCAAGAACATCAGGGGAAGCTGCTAAGAGGAACCAGCCTGCAGGAACATTATAGGCAGCACCAAAGCCAAAGAAGTTAAAGCTAGAACAACTGCCTTATACCTTGAGGTATAATCACAGGAATTCGATGGTGAAAGTGAGCAAGGTGGAATCAGACTGGGCCGATATCATGGATACTAATTTGGGCTAGTATAACTCTGAAGAGTTATATGGAGAGACCTTTGTAGAACGAGAAAATTTGACAGGAAGGACACAAAGGATTGTTGATTCTGGTCTGGAACATATCACTATGTTCCCTTTATCATTTTAGTGCTCGGAGTTAATATTAACTGCAGCCAGTGCCTACAATCCTACTACAAGATTATGCATGGATTCATAGAATAATGTGATCATTGATCTTACTCCTCAAATGTTTCAAAATATATTTAATGTTCTAGATCCCAAGAACTTGGTGCAGTTAACTAAAGCAGAGGCCTTGGAGAAGTATAGCAAGCATAAGGATTCAAATAAGTCTCATTTAAACAAGAAATGGTTGAAGACAGAGAAGAAATCCTTGAGCAAACTTGGAGATCAACCAAAGAGGGCAGATTTCAAGAAGGAAGTATCTGATTTAATATTGATGTTGTCCAGGGTGTTTGGGAAGAGAGATACACTTAGGTTCAAGGAATGGATGTTTCCTTTCATCCAAATAATCTTACATGGTGATTATTAATTTGATTGGCCAATGATTGTGTCAAATGCTATCCATGATCAGTTGACTAACATCAGAAATACTAAGTGTTTCTTCATGACTTCTTACATTGTATATGCAGTAGCCAAATTGGGGATTTTCCCAGGTTTGAATAGGGTAGGTATAATGGGAGCCTTGGATGGACAAAAGAAGGTATGGGATCATTATGATCAATTGTCTCTTCAAGTTGTTGAGACTCATTTCAGAAGAGTCAATGATGCATTTTTATATGTAATTATCAACCAATTGAATGTAGATGTCAGATACAGGTTGAGTCAAGAAGCTATGGCATTCATTGCAAAATGGGGGTGTTGGTACATCCAATACCCTACATTTACATACTTCATGTTGGCTAGTTTTTGTTAGAGTAATTGGACATTTACTTTATTAATTAAAAAAATATTTGTTTAATTACGTAATGTTCTTTTTTACCTCTTTTTCACTTAAGCTAACATTAGGTGCATAATAATTAATTACTTTATTAATTATTATTGTGCAAGCCTAGGGTTTTCATCTATATATGGTTGAAAACTATCTTTTGTATCATTATTCATTTTACATTTTCAGGTGAATACATTGCTCCACATTCTTGAGCATTTCCTTTGTTGCTTCTCATTGCTTCTCCTTGTAATAGGTTATTTGCTTGCAAAGATCTTTGGGCTCCTATGAAGTTGTATCTTCTCAACTCCAACATGGTATCAGAGCTTCAGATTTGCTGATGCTTGTTCTTGTTTTGAGATTTTTGCATTGGAAGCAAATCTAGGGTTCTAAGGTTTCTTCTTGTGGATTCAACATACTCTAAATTTTAGGTTCACTTTTGGCCCAAACGGACAGTGCCATTGGATTTGTAGTGCCCCAAAACCCCTAAATTGACTGTCAAATAATCGATTTTGGTCACAGTCAACCAAGGTTGCAAAAAAAATTTTAGGGTTTGGCCGTAAGTCCCCCTCAGAAAAAAATTTGTAAAAACAAAATTATAAAATAAAATAAAACCTAAGGTTTTATTTTAATTTTTTAGTGGCCGTTGTAAATTTCATTGGTGCCCATCTGTCGCCAAGCGGCCACCAGCCACCGGCTCCGCCACCCATCAGCCACCGTCCACGCTCCACTCGGCCCTCGCACTCTGCCGGCTCCATCCACCAACCGCTTCGCCTGCTCTACCCGCCATGCTTGCCCGCTTCGCGCTCGTCCAGCTCAGCCACTCCGTGCTCACCTAGCTCGGTCGACCCCGCTGAGCTTGCCATCGCCCAGCTCGTCGACCTCGCGGGCTCGCCGACCCAAGTTGGCTCCTCCAGCCCCCGTGGGCTTAACACCCCTGCCAACCGATCACATGGGTGACCGTAGGTCTACCGCCCCAGCCCCCTTGTCTGCCCAGGCGACTAGGGGCCATTTTTTTTAGCCCCCAGGTGCTAAAGGGGTCTAATAGGGCATTGTTTTTGCTCTCTCATGAAATTAGGCATAACTCGGGCATTTTAGCTCCATTTTTCAAATAGGAAGAAGCATTGGAAAGCTGGTTTTGGCATCGATCTGATGGTGTAGGTATTTTTATAAAAAATTTACCAGTCTAGATATTTTTTACCAGTCAAAGTGAGGTCTTCTTTCTTCACTTCCGGGGTCATAGAAGGTGCAAACGGACTCCATTTTTCAAACTTGAATAGGCATTGGAAAGCTCTCAACATGATTTATTCAATGATGTGATCTATTTTATCAGAATTTTCACCAAGTACATGAGAATTTGTTTTCAAGTATCTTTTGCTTATGCATTGCTTCGTTCTTCTCAGTTTGTACTAGGGTTTGGGTTTATCTTTTGTGGGGGATGTTTTTCTATTGCTTTCTGTCATTTATATCAGAAAACCAGAACACCAAAACTCTCAAAAATACAAACCCTTCTGCATCTTCTGTCTATTCTGAAAGATCACATAATAAAAAAAAAAATACAAGCAGGTATAGGTGTAGGGTTTCATGGCAGACTCTTTAGTTGAGCTACTCACATCACATAACTATCACACTTGGAAGTCTTACATGATGAGGCTACTCAGGTCACGAGGGTTATGGTTTTGTTTAGATGAGGTTCAACCTCTGTTGCAACGTCCTTTTGAGATTATGCAGCACAGGAACAAGATGGATGAGGCTATGGGTTTGTTATGCATGCATGTTTCAGACAGTCTTTTGTTTCACCTTGATGTTTTTCTCACTCCTCGAGCCATGTGGCTGAAGTTTGAGACACTTTTTGGGGCCATTAATGAGTTTCGCACATTACAGATTCAGGCAAAGCTGACTTCATTGTTACCTGATTCATTTCCCACTATTGAGGATTTTTTGAACAATTTCAAAACTATCTGCACTATTTTACAGGGTTGTGGATAGAACAAGACAGATAGAGAGTGCATTTACTTGATTCTTTCAAAGCTTTGTGGTCCATTTCAAATATTTGCTTCCTCCTTCTACTCCACCATGGATGGTTTGGGTGCTAGTTTTACCATGCCTACCTTTGATTTGTTTTGTGAGAATTTGTCTCGGGAACAGTCTCACCTTTCTCTAATGGATATGCTCTCAGGTTCAAAGAGAAAATCATTGGTTGCTTAGTCACCGAAGGGGAAACAAAAGCAGAAACCAAGGCCCAAGAAAGATTTTGCAGGAAATGAGCATTCCTTCAAACCGCCTCCTAAGTCTGATTCTAAACCACCATTTAATCCAAAACATGGGAAATCTTTGAAGTCTGGTGAGTCTTCCTTTGAGACTAAGGAGAAATTAGGAGACACTTGCAGTTTCTGTGGCAAGCAAGGTCATCTAGTTTCCAGGTGTTGGAAACGATTAGAGGCTTTAGAGGATGCCATGCAACAGCAACATATCTCCTCACCTTAGTCTTCTTCTTCCTCCACCACATGGAAAGGTCATGCTCTCACTGCTAGAGCATCGACCAATGGGTCCACTTGGATTTTAGACTCTGGTGCTTCTCACCATATGACTCACACTCAACAGTTGGTCACTTCTCTTGCCTCTTGTGGTACTTCATAGATTGTAGTGGGTGACTCTTCACAACTTTCCGTCTTGGGTTCAAATTCTGTCTCTTTGGATGGGGGCACTCTACAGGATGTTTTGGTTGTTCCTGAAATCTCGATGAACCTCTTATCCATTTATCAGATTTGCCACACTAGTTTTGGTAATACAGTTGAGTTCTCACCACATTATGTGGTTATTCAAGACCTCCATGACTCTGATTTGGTTGTGACTACTAGTAGTGTTGATACTGCATCTCGTCTTTACAGATTTGATGGATTTGCACCTTCTCAGGGTACAAGTTCATCTCTTATAGCACATGCAGATTCAGTGAGTAAGCTTTGGCATGAGCGTTTGGGCCATGTCAATTGCTGATATCTTCAGCAGATGAGTACATAGACACTTGTTCTTGGTCTTCCATAGATTCCCTGCACTGACGGTGTTTGTCATGGTTGTGTGCTTGGAAAGCATCACAGGGATCCCTTTCCGAAGGGAAGTACCACTCGTGCTTTGGCACCCTTGGATTTGATTCATAGTGACCTCATGTCATTTCCCACTCCTTCTTTTTAAGGGGCCACGTATGTACTCAAATTCATTGATGACTTCTCTAGACACACATGGTTGTACTTTCTTAGGTACAAGTCTGATGTCTTTTATTCCTTTCATGTCGTCAAGACATTTGTAGAGAAGTAGTCTGGTCTTTCTATCCAACAGATATGTACAGATAATGGGGGGGATTATGTGAATCAGGCCTTCAGAGATTTTTGCACTGAGCATGGTTTGTAGCATCAATTTTCTGTTCCCTACACCCCTTAGCAAAATGGTATCGCTGAGTGAAAGAACAGGACTTTACGGGAGATGGCTAATTGTATGATTCAATCCAGGTCCATGGATTCATCTTTTTGGGCTGAGGTAGTCAATTATGCCAACTATATTCAGAATCGGATGCCTCACAAGGTGATTCGACATATGACTCTTGAGGAGGTTTGGTCTCATGACAAGCCTGATATTTCATCATTTCGAGTATTTGGTAGTGAGGCATGGGATTTTATTCCTGATGCTCAAAGGAGAGTTATGGAGCGAAAGAGTCAACCCCACATTTTTGTCGGCTACTGTGAGGATGTTAAGGCATACAATTTGTTTGATCCTAATTCCAGAGAGGTCCTGTTTTGATGGGATGTTCAGTTTGATGAGCACTTTCCTCCAGTTGATACCCTGTCTCCAATGTCCGCTTCACTACCTACTCCACCCACTATAGCTCTTCAGGATTATTTTGAGGATGATTCTGATGAGGATATTGATGATCCCCCATCTCCACCTCCACTTGTTCCACCTCAGAGGCCCAAATGGGCTCACTTTACTATTGAGGCAGCAAGATCTATGGCCGGTGATCCTTTAGACACTCATCGCACCCGTTCTCATACTGTGGGTTCTAGCCTTTTGACTCATGCTCTGTCAGTAGATCCTCAGAGATTTTCAAAGGCGACAGGTCACCCTGAGTGGGATAGTGCTATGGAGGAGGAGTATTCTTCTTTGATGAGGAATAGTACATGGGATCTTTGTCCTCTTCCTAAGAGCAGAAAGATGGTTCGGTGCCGATGGTTGTATCTCACCAATTATGTTGTTGATGGTTCTATTAATAAGTACAAAGAACATCTTGTTGTGAAGGGTTTCTCATAGGTTGAGGGTATTGATTACTCAGAGACATTTTCCCCTGTCACCAAGATGAATTCTATTCATTTTGTCCTATCACTTGTAGCTTCTAGAGGATGGCTCATTTTTCAGATGGATGTGAAGTATGCCTTCTTGCATGGTGACCTACACGAGGAGATTATATGGAGCAACCTTAGGGATTTTTTCATGATGCTTCTTTGGTTTGAAGACTTCAGCGTTCATTATATGGTCTCAAACAGGCCCCTTGGGCTTGGTATGAGAAAATGGACTCTTTTTTGCTCTCCACTAGTTTCACTCACTATCATTTTGATCACATGGTCTATATTCAACATCTTGAGGGTGAGATCCTGATTCTTGTGCTATATGTTGATGATCTTCTCATCACAGGTAGCTCATCCTCTATGATTCAGAATTCTCAACTAGCCTTGATGGAGTAGTTTGAGATGACAGATCTCGACCTTCTGCACTATTTTCTTGGTCTTCGGGTGATTAAGTCTTCAGAGGGGATCTCCATTTACTAGCAGAAGTATTCTCTTGATATGCTTCAGTGCTTTGGCATGCTTGATGGCAAGCCTGCCCCCACACCTTTTCAGTCAGGGTTTGTTTTGACTACTACTTGCCCCACTCCTTCAGTTGATTCTACACTTTACAGGCAGTTGGTTGGCAGTTTGTTGTACCTGACTGACACTCATCCTGATCTTTCCTTTGTGGTTGGTCTTGTCTCTCGATTCTCACATGATCCTCATGATAGTCATTGGAAAGCTGCCAAGCGTATTTTGAGGTAAATTCAGGGCACCACTTCATATGGCATTCACTACACATCAGGGGATCCTCACATTGTTGGCTACACTGACTCAGATTGGGCTGGTGATGTCAATGATTGAAATTCTACTTCTAGCTTTGTTTTCTGTCTTGGCTCTGGTCCTATCACATGGTCGTGCAAGAAGCAAACTGCTCCTGCATTATCATCTACAGAGGCTGAGTACCGAGCTGCTGTGCTCGCTAGTCAGGAGATTTTATGGCTTCGTCAGTTGATGACTGAGTTTGGTTTTCCTCCTGATAGTCCCACTATTCTTTGGTGTGACAATCAGAGTGCTATACACATTTCATGCAACCCGGTGGAGCACCAACGAACGAAGCACATTGAGCTTCATATGTATTTCATCAGATAGTTGATTCAGGATGGTTCTCTCATCTCGGAGTATATTCCCACTGCTGAGCAGGTTGTAGACATCTTCACAAAACCTTTTGCATCTCCGCGCTATCTTCAGTTGTGCTCTATTCTTGGGGTGAAGGAAGTTGTCCTTTGGGGGTCTTTATGAGGCCTTACTTCCTTCATGTTTCTTTCAGCATGTTCTTCTATCTCTTTTTGGAGAAGAGTTTTTCTGGGTTTTCTCCTTTTCTCCATTTCATAGAGATTTCTTTGTACTTGGGTACCTGATCTGGCCTTGTTGCCGAGACCCATTGCTTTTGCTTTTAGTAGCTTCTTCTAGGTTTTAGCTTCTCCCTATGTCTATCTTAACGGGGGCTGTTAGAGTAATTGGACATTTACTTTATTAATTAAAAAATATTTGTTTAATTACGTAAAGTTCCCTTTTACCTCTTTTTCACTTAAGCTAACATTAGGTGCATAGTAATTAATTACTTTATTAATTATTATTGTTCAAGCCTAGGGTTTTCCTTTTTAGGGTTTTCATCTATATATGGTTGAAAACTATCTTTTGTATCATTATTCATTTTACATTTTTTGGTGAATACATTGCTCCACATTCTTGAGTATTTCCTTTGTTGCTTCTCTTTGCTTCTCCTTGTAATAGGTTATTTGCTTGCAAAGATCTTTGGGATCCTATGAAGTTGTATCTTCTCAACTCCAATATTTTTGAAGGCCATCCCCATTTGCTTCCAGGGTGTTGCAGTAACAGGATAGTGCTTATGGAGTTTGTATATCAAGCTATTGGAGTTAATGCTCGGTTCAAGATCAAACACAAAAGTGGATGTCATAAATTTCCCATGAAGTTGGGGGAATATAGCTGTCAACACTTAGTAGGAGAAAAGGTAGTCTGTAATGAATTGGTACAATTAAAATTGGGATTGTATATTGCTCACAATTGTTTTGATCTCAAGAAAAAGATTATTTTCCTTATTGCCTTCAATGTTTACTAGACATTTCAGTTTGTTAGAAGACTTTTGGAGTGATCGGCAAGATGAGTATGACTTAAGGAAGAAGAACTATGAAAGATTGCCGGTTGCACTCATGGAAGAACTAGGTATTAAAGAAAAAATTCCTGACATGTTGGTGGATGATGGAGTTGTATTAGATCCCTCCTATGAAGCTTTGAATATTGGCACCAAGAATCTGGATCCAATTGACATCCAGAAAATTGGAAGGATAGACTTGGATAGGAGTGTGCAATGGTTGATGTTGAGAACTCAAGCTCCTCAAGGACCAGTCCTTAAGAAGGGCAAGGGATACAAAAGAATCAAGAGAAAGACACCTCCCAAGGAGCCATTAGAATTCCTTCCTCCGGATGTTGAAGAAATAGAACTTGAGGCGGTAGATGAAGAAGAGGAAACACAAGAAGGAGATGTTCCAGTAGTATCTGTTGTTTCTACACCTACCTTAGGTGAATCATCTACACAAGTTCCAATAACAAGGAAGAAAAGTAAAGAGATTCAAGAAGGAGCTCTTCATAGCATGGTTGAAGCTGCTAAGGGAAAAGCAATGGAGAAAGAAGTTTTGGAAGTAGAGACAGATTCAGATGAGACTCTATTAGAGAAAGATCTGCAAGAGAACATGCCTCTAGAGGAGGATATTGAACAGATGTTAACACATGAAGAGCAATGGAAGCTATTTGAGGATGCAAAAAGAGATTCTGATGCAAGGGCTATAGTGGAGAAACAAAAGGAAATAGAAACTAAAGCAGCAACTAATGAGGTGGAAAAACAAAGAAGGCATCAAGAAAATGAACTCAAGGTCAAGGAAGAGAATGATAAGTTGGAGTTGATACAAAAAATTCCCGACCTTGAGGAAGAAAAAGCAAGGAACTGAAGAGAAAGAGAAGTTTTAGTTGCCAAACTAAAACTTGCAGAAGAAGCTCGCCAGAAAGAGGAAGAAGCTAAAAATTTGAAGAGAAAAAGAGATACTGAGGAGCTAATAAAGAAGTAGCAAGCTGAAGAAGAAAAGGAAAAGGCAGAGAAACTCAAAGTCTCGGAGGTGGAAAGATTAGAGAAAGAGAAACAAGAAGCTTTGGAAAAAAAGAGATTGGAAAAGGAAGCTCTAGAGAGGGAAGAAGAGGAAGAAAGGAAAAGGAAAGAACAAAAGGGTAGAGAAGAGGCTAAGAAGTTGGTCCAGAGGCATATGTTGTAGGAACAACAAGAGAAAGCAAAGGTTGATTCTCAACCTCAGGTAGATGTTCAGCCACCTTCAACAATTGTTGCTTCCTCTTCCATGATGACTACTACTCCAAGTGCTCCTACTTGATTGAAATTAGACCTGTAGAAAAGGGCAAGAACACCTCCACAACCTCTCAATTGGGAGGATGTAATGAAGGGGATTGAGCCGGAAAGGCCTAAGAAGAAGGATAAAATTCTACATTCTACCCGACTCACAGATAAAGGTGAAATATTTTCTAAATGTGCCATGCGGATGAAAGAAAAGGAGGTAGGGGATATGCAGCTAACAAATTATCAGCTAAGTACGGTCAATTTGGGAAGACCCACTAGAAATCAGAAAATGAATTTGATTGATGTAGTGGCTTCAACAACTAAATCAAGGATGATCAAGGACAAGCAAAAGAAGGATGAGCTTAAAGCTCAATTGGATCAGTTGCATTCATTCTTGAAAAGTGTCTCCTCTCCAAGGTCACAACAGGTAGCAGCCATTGAGACTCTTGTTTTGTTAAGCAAAAAGGAGGTAGATGATTTGGTGCAGGTTAGAGGTAAGGCGAAGATGGTAGACAGGTGGATAGACAAATTGAACTGAGAGGTAGGTGACGTTTTAGTGAGAGGATTTGAAGCCTACAAGGGTACGAAAGGATTGATAAAAGAGATGCATCAATACATTGAGGCATCATAAAAACAAGAAGAAGAGTATAAAGAATATAGTCAAAAGTTAGAAAAGGTAAGTGCATTGCCTCTAACAACTCTTCTAGAACAATCCATACTTGAGGAAGACAACAAAGATTTTGTGGAGAAAACTTCTCACATACTCAGGTTTAGGACTGGCTTTTTGTGTAAACACAAGGATGAGATTCAAGAAGCAGTTAATAATTTAACTGAGCAGTTAGAAGAGTTGGAAGCAATCATTGCCATAATTATAGATGTTAATGTAATGACAAAAGATGGCATGCCTTTGAGTCAGGTTAAAGAGAAATGGGATGAAAGGTTCAAAGGACTCATGCAAGAAAAGGATGATAGAGAAGACTTGGTAATAGATCAACTAGTAGAGGTCAAAGAAGAGATAAAAGCTGCAGGGAGAGAATTGATAAAAATAAAGAGTATGAGGGAATTTGCTGCAGCAAAGTTGGATCGGATCAAGTATGAAGATAGTTGGATTGATGGGCCAAAGATGGATACATTACAACAAGTCTTCACTATCTATGATGAGTTTATTGTGGATTTAGTTTCAAATGCATGAAATCGTACATGCATGGTGTTCTCCTTCTTTGCATGTTGCATGCAACAGTGACACCCTTTTTTTTTGGGCGCATGACTTCTTCTTCTCTTCTATCTTCTATTTTTAGATTAAACTAAATGTTTTAATGTAATAACTCAAGATCAAATTGATATGAGTTTCCAAGAGAGTTTAGTTCCTAATGGAATGCCTAAAATAGAAGTAGAGTTCGAACTTTTATATATCTATAAATACCTAATGGGTATCATATTGTAAAGGTCAGCTAATTGAGAATAGAATTGGCTTACCTAATGCTAGGAGATAGAGTTTTGTAGTGATCATTTTTGAGATACATTGTTACTTGATCTTTTTTTATAGTTAATAGAATCACAGGTTTTTATGCAATATGGAGTTAGAATTGAGTTGTTTCATTTGATAAGGCTGATAAGTTATAATCCATCTGAATGCTAGTGATTGTGTTGAAGCATGATAGTTTCTTATGTGGTGAAAGTCATTAGAAGAAACCAGATTTAAAGATTATCTTGTTAGATTGTCATTGAATTAAATTTATTGAAGTTTGTTGATCTATAATATTGATGATGAATGAATGTGTGTTGTTGTGAAATCCTTGAAGTATTTGTTATATGTAAGTGTGGAATTAATTAAGCACCTAAAATGTAGGCAATGGTATAGATTATTCTATTCATTGTGTCATATTATGGTTTTATTGATCTGATTGGAAAAACATTCATCATGGAAGATATATGTCTGGACGTTAGATAAAGTTGATTCAAATTTACTGGTTACCCCTTTGTTCCATATTTTTCTTTTTTTTGAAACCCCTTTAATTACAGGAACTATTTTGATAAAAAGAGTCATTGCTTAAGTCTTTTGTTACCAGCATAGGCCCCTTGAATATTATAGTTGCATGAACCAATCAAGTGACACCAAACAGTTGAGAACCAACTACCAGGACCTTGGGAGTTATTCCACTATATGTTGTCTTTCTTTTTCAGGAGAAATAGAATAGAAATATATTTTTTTTAAGTTGTTTGTGTCATTTTAACCATCAACAATTTCATGTTGAGTTATAGATTTACAAGACACCATTCAAGGTATTACTATCCATGATTCATGTTCTTTTTTTCATGTTTCATGAATTGATTTCATTATTTCATCATTTGGTTTAATTACCTTAATGGGGCTTGACCAAGGCAAACCCCCATTCCCTAAAAATCAACATTTTTCTCTCTTTCTTTGTGTGATTATAGATCTAGGTATCTTGGAGATTGAAAGAACATTGAATAATAGGCTTCAAGATTTTTGAAGTCATCTCCCTACTTGCAACTTCAAAATTTTCACAAAAAGTCACTTACAATCCTATAAATCAAGGTTTCAGAACCAGACACCTAGAGGAACAAAAAGAGAAGACTGAGAGGTGTTGATCATAACTTTGAATTTCCAGAAAATCCAAACTAGACTCATTCATCACAAGTGGTGAATGAGTCCCATTTTTGGATAATTTTGAGATTTTGGCATTTTTGGTTACCTTATTTTGGGAAACTTGTTCCTGTGCAGAAACCTCGATCTTGGAATGATTTGCCTAGATTGGAAAATGAGTCCAAAAGGGTCAAAATTTCAAAATCAATAGAATTTCCAATCTCTACAAGTTTCCAGGTGCACACTTTTAGTTTTGTTTTATTCAAGCATTTCTAGGTCATTTTTCATATCAGATTGTGTTTTCCAACATCTTCTTTCCCAAGTCTAAACTTGGTGGTGAACCCCTCATTTCTTATCATTCAATCCCCCTAGAATATTCCCTTTTTTATATTTTAATCTCCTTTGCATTAAAATATCAAGGGTTTGTTCTTGAGTGAACCGTGGCTTAGAAAAGTGGACCTCTCTCCTTTTAGGTCTAAAACCCTAGAAGCCCTAAAGATAGGACCCCCCATTTTTCTATGGTTCACTAGGAATCTAAAAAAAGGCAGGGAACCACATTGGAGCATTATTATAAAGCATTCGGCTGATCAAGTTTACTCTTGAGTAGAAAAAAATTGTCATAGTGATGTAGGAGCATATCTGGTTGTAAAAAAATCATGTATCAACCAAAAAAAATTATTTTCTTTCAAGTTTATTGTATATTTGTCTCACCATTTCATTCTACATTTTTCCACTTTATCATTTCTTAGATCATGGAGTAGGATATAGTATCTACATTAGATCATCTACAACATATTCAAGTTTTAGGAGATTTGTATTCATTTGTAAAAAAATATCACTCTCAAAATTTTATTATCATTCTTAGCTAGAGCATATGAGGCCAACTTTGTTCAAAGTTTAGTGTGAAAACCTAATTTTAAGTGTGCAGAGCTTAATGGAACATCATACAAATATTTTTGGTCCAAGGGAACTTTGTTAGAGATCCCAAATTTATTTATTTTATCGATGTGTTATCTTTTCATGTTTGAGGCCGACCTACATGCTTGATCATACATTGGGGTTTGTAAACCCTTGAGGCTGATGTAAACCATATTTGGAGTTGGATATTTCTATTTAAGATCAATCGTAATCCTTTGAAAATCATTCATTCAGTTAGTGATTGATTGGGAATTAGAAAGTTTGATCCAGCATTTTAGGTTGTGGAATGTAATAAGGCATTGTGCCAATTGTAATATCCATAATGCCCTTCTGACAAGCATGTGAGCCCTAGTTATTCTTTATATAAGGCATATGATGCATGTAATATTTCCAATTGTTGAAATAATAAATATCTATGTTTGTTGAGTACTTCTTGTGTTATTATTTGTTGGGTTGACTCTAAGATGCATGGTTGGATAGTCATTTTTAGACCCTCCATCTATGGCTGCACCAGGTGGTATCATAGTGAGTTTTTGAATCTTGAAGGAATTCCTTATGGTGAAAAAATCATTGACCTAAGACAAACTGCATGTGTTTTCAATCGATAGCCGACTGGGAGGTAGTTGAAACCCTTGTATCTAGATCGCCAAATTGAGGTAGTTGCACCATATCCAAGGAGAGAGATGTCACCAAGGAGGGTGCCTACTATGGTAATTGTCACTGGAATAATGGATGAGATTTTGTAAATGATGTGAGCAATGACAGTCTGATTAGATGTTGTAGAATAAGATAGAAGAAGAGGTCTAAACCCTAAACACATGAATGAAAGTGATGATGATGAATTAGATCATGTTGTGAATCAAAATGAAGAATCCCTAGATGATGAATAAGATTCAAATCAAGTAAATATGTTGAAATCTATTCCCAAGATTGGTAAGCGAATTAGAATTAAAATTCAAAAATTACGTGAGAAATTTAAACCTAGAGGAATTGACTAATTGGATCAATGATATGGAAGAATACTTTGAATATGAAGAAATTGAAGATCTAGAAAGAGTCAGATTTGTGAAATCCAAGTTGAAAGGACGTTCTACTATATTGTGGAAATAATTTCAATTGGATAGAAATATAAGAGGAAAGGATAAAATCACAAACTGAGATAGGATGGTGACAAAGTTGAAGAATCAATTTATACTTGCAGATTATGAGCTTGAATTGTTGAAAATATTGCAAAATCTAAGGTAAAAGAAGAAATATATGAAATACTATACTAAATAATTTTACAAAATTATCAGTAGAGGTTGACATAGTGAGGAAAGAAAAGAGAAGGTTTGTGGTACATCAATGGACTAAGAAAAAACTTTCAAGAAGAATTGAGCTGAGTAAAGATGACAACAGTTGAAGAGGTATACCAATTTGCATTGGTGGAGGAAAAGTTGAGCAAGAAGTTTGAACAAAGACAAAGAAGTGCAGGAGGAAGATTCTAGAGGAGTGGATCACAATCTAGAGAGAGAAAACCATAAATAGAGCAGAACAAGTATGGGAAACCCTAGCACATTGAAGAGAAGGACAATAGTTCATACCATAGAGGAAGAGAAGATGAAAATTTCTACCAAAATGATAGAGGAGGTCATAATCCCTATCACAATGATGAATATAAGAGAGAAGGAAGATCTGAGAAGATACCATTAAGAGACAGGTCTATTTCAAGTGTGGAGGTGAAGGACATAAATCATTTGAATGTCATCAAGGAAGTATTGAAAAAATATTGAGCATATACAAAGAGCAGATTATGTGGAAGAATAACCTATTGGATCCCCTAATTTAGTTGGGAAGCTAGAGAAAGGTGAATCATTGGTGATGAGAAGAGCTTTGATGCATGAAGAGGTGATTAAGGAACCATCACAAAGGAAGAATTTTTTCAGGACAAGATGTAAACTTGGAGGAAAGGTATGTAAATTTATCATTGATAGTGGTAGCACTGATAACTTAGCTTCAAAAGAGACGGTAACCAAGTTGAATTTGAAGAGGTTGAAACATCCAAATCCCTATAAGATAGCATGGATTTAGGATGCACATAAAATTTTGGTGAATGAGTAGTGTTTGGTGAAATTTCCTATAGGGTCATATCATTATGAAGTATTGTGTGACATTATGCCTATGGATGCATGCCATTTATTGTTAGGGAGACCATGGTAATATTATAGTAAATCAATTTATGATGGGAGGAAGAATACCTATACTATGAATTCAAATGGAAAGAGAATTAAATTAATAACTTTGGAAGATGAGGACAAAAAGGAAGTATGTGACTACCAAACTATGTTTTCCAGATGGAAGGACATTTTTGGAAGAATCAAGATATGAGAATATGTGTTTCACATTGATTCTAAAGAAGGGTGGAAGTTTGGAGGTAGAAAAAGATGAAGATCTACCACAAATAGAAGCAACAAACCTGTTGATAGAGTATGAAGATATCATATCAAAGAATGTTCCATATGGACTCCCACCAGTCTGAAGCATTAGTCATCATATAGATCCAATACCTAGAGCATTTTTTCCTAACAAAGTAAGACATAAGATGATACCCATATAAAATATGGAGTTGAATAGACAAACATAAGAGTTGTTGAAGAAAGGATTGTTCGGAGAAATATTAAGCCCATTGTGGTACCTATTGTATTGGTACAAAAGAAAGATGGAGCATGGAGGATGTGTACAGTCTCAAGAGAAATCAATAGGATCATTGTCAAGTATATGTTCCTATTGCCAAGGATGGATGATATTATGGACTATTTAAGTGGAGAAAAGTATTTCACAAATATTGACTTGAAGAGTGGATATCATCAAATCAGAATCAGAGAAGGAGATGAATGGAATATTGCATTCAATAATAATAAAGGATTATATAAGTGGTTAGTGATGCCTTTTGGATTGACCAATGCACCTAGCACTTTCATGAGGTTAATGAATGAAGTATTGAAGAAATTATTGGGTAAGTTTGTTATTGTTTACTTAGATGATATTCTATTTTTTAGCAAGACAAGAGAATAACATATGTGGCACATCATCCAAGTATTACAGAGATTAAGAGAGGATAAATTGCTAATAAACATCAAGAAGTGTAGCTTTACAAAGAAAAATTTGGTATATTTAGGTTTATTCATTTCTGCTGAAGGATTGAAGATGGACCCTAAGAAGGTTAGAGAAATTGTTGAGTGCCCTACACTGGCAAACATTGGAGAGGTAAGATCATTCCATGGTTTGGAAAGTTTCTACTAGAAATTCATAAGGAGCTATAGTAGCATTTGCACACCCATGATAAACTATGAGAGGGGATAGAAAATACTTTAAGTGGACATCCAGAGCATAAATAAATTTTGAATTGTTGAAGCAAAAGGTGACATAAACTCATGTTAGCATTACTTGATTTTGACAAAGTATTTCAAGTTGACGGTGATGCCAGTGGATACGATAGGAGTAGTTTTGAGTCAAGAATAAAAACCAATAGCTTATTTCAGTGAGAAGTTGAATGATGCCAGAAGAAGATATTCAGTTTATGATCAATAGTTCTATATATCATAATTTAAGCCTTGAAAAAGTGGAGACATTATTTGTTGTTGATTAGAATTAAATATGGGGAGATGGAATGTAACTCCACATTCTCATTAATCATTCAAATATGTCCTAAGACCCATAAGTGGATTGACCATCAACCTCACAAGGTGATTCAACTCTCAATTAGGACTTAGGAAAGGGGGGATGTGTTCTTTTAGATATTTAAGGGGTTCACCACCAAGCAAATGCTTGGAAAGACAAATAAGCATTCAACCTACAAAACCTAGTTATGCAAGCTAAATGAAAGATGCAAATGATGAAATTATACAATAGAAAGATAGGATGTATGTGTGTGGTTGTAAAATATGCATCAATAAGTATTAATAAATAAAACTAAACAACACACAAGCGGTTAAATGTATTACATCTAATGAAGGAAAAGTAATAAAATAAAATATTGCAATCCTGCATTCGAACTCATATCATCGTTCTCTATTCTTGGTTATTCTTCAATCCATGCTCTCAGAATTGGATTTTGCACATGAATATATAGAATGGCAACCTAATAAATGAGTAGCTATTTCACCATGCAAACTAAAATGCCTACATGCCTATATTTTTGTGTTTTTAAAAATAAATTGTTGAATGATCCATGCTAAGAGATTGTTTTTGAAATGAAAATAGATTTAACGATGAAAAGATAAAGATGATACTAGGTGAGAAAATGAAAGAAAACTAAATACTAAAATGGAAATGCCATGATAATTCTAAAACAAGATAAAATGCTAAAATGCAACTACAATGCTCTTCAAATGCCTTCAAAATTCAATGAAATTCTTGTAGCATTAAATTGTTGAAAATTTGTAGCAAAGGGTCCTATTTATAGAATTTTCCAAGTTGGGAGTGATGTGGCAATAATGGACGGTCAAGATTGTGATCCTGTGGCATCAATGGTCGAGCATTATGAGGTTGGAGAGAATCAGGGAGATGGTTCCCTTCAACAAGACAAATTGCCAAGTGTTAAAGGGAATCACATAGAAGGAGGAGCCATGTGTCTCAGTTAGTTCCAAATTGGTTTCAAATTTGTTGAAGATATTCCATATTTTCCAATTTATAAAATTCATTTTGTGACACATGATGAGGTGGCAGGTGAATTGGAGGTGGTTAGAGGAAATATGTAGAAATATGCTTAAATTGAATTAAAAAATCAATTTAAAAGAAGATGATAAATTAGCAAGATGCCAAATTAATTCATTTGTGCATTTTAACCAATTTTAGAAGAATATGCCAATTTAAATTTAAAAATTCAAATTTAGTGGAAAGATGGAAAACCAATTAAATAAAAAATTGATTAATTTGTCCATTTAATTAATATAGATAGAAAGTGAATTTTGGAAAAGAAGAATTTGAATATGAACCATATAAATAAATTTAACAATTTATTTATAATAGTAGAGGAATTATGAATATTAATCAAATAGCAAGTATTTAATTAATATAATGCTCCAGACCATTTTTATGTGCATATAGTGTGTACCTAGGAAGTCTATAGATGTAATGAGGATTTTGGAAATGTAAAAATGCTATCAAAATACGACTAGGAGGACTAAGATGCCCTTACTATTGTCTTAGTCCCATTGTTGTTTTTTGGGGCAGATGCAGAATGTTTGGATCTCAAAATAGAATCTCAAAGAATCTCTAAAAAGTACCCCAAGGAGGACTAATACACCCTAGATGGCATATTAGTCTCATTCTAAATTTCTGAAAACTCTTAATGTGATCCCAAGCTCCAAGGTCTACACTTTCTTCTTCCCATATCTCAAGTTCTGAAACTTAGGGATTTGACCTGTAGGTGAGTTTTCATGAAGATGACAACTTTTTCATGCAACTTTGCAATCTTGCACTCCACATCTTCAATTCTTCAACATAACTCTATAATCACAAGCATACAATAGAGGGAAAACTTGTTAAATGTTAGTGAATGGGGGTTTTCCTTGGTCAAACCCTTATTGGTAATTAAACCTTGAAATGAAATACAATACTGAAGGGAAATGATAACTGAACAACATGCAATGTTAGAACCCCCCAAACCCTTGTTGTAAAGTCTGCAACCTTGTGTGAAATGGCTAATTGGAATGTAGATCTCGAATCAATGGAATGCTTCAATATATCTTGCTTGAATCAAAACCTTGCATCACACATGTTAGCACAAAAACACACATGATGCAAGAATAGCCTTTGATATGATGCTTGAATCTTGATGATGGCTCCAAAATTCTTGAAGAACTGCTCTTGAATGCTCTTGATCTCATAAAATTTCCTTAGGAATGAATACTCAAGTTGCTAGGATGAAAATGAATGAATGTGCCTTGTATTTATACCTATCTATGCTTAATATCCTGAAATTGCATCACACCAAGCTGTCATAGGAAAATATTAATTAAAGGAGGTTAAATCCTACTAGAATTTGAAATTAAATCCCAAAAATAAGCCAAGGAGGACTAAGACGCCCTAGGTGGTGTCTTAGTCCTAAGGCTTAATTCTTGGGGCATAGACTCCAAAAAGGAACCTTTTTAGGTGTGTTCATAATTAGGGTCCCAAAACCCATGGAGGACAAAGATGCCCTAGGTGGAATTTTAGTCCCAGTCCACAAATCAGGGACACACAGACATAAACATTAAATGCTCATTTTCCCTTTGGTGATTGTCAGGATTAACTAGAAAAATATGTAGTTTATTAGGCTTGTGGATGCAAAATAGGACCAATTAAGACATAAATAAGGATAAATAAAGCATTGTGGGCCCAAAAAAGTGTGAAAATGCAAGGGTGCACATTTTCCTACACTACATTTAGCCCCCACTTTAGTGAGAGGATAAACTTGCTTCAAGCTCACACAAAAGTAGCCAACCTTGCAATCAAGAGGGGTTCAAATGTACAATTCTAGTAAGATAGGATGAAAACAATAAAGAGGGACGATCAAGCCCCCAAGATCAAGATCCTATGGAAAACGAACATAGGCACAAAGAAATGCACTTGTAGATGATATATGAAGCCATAATCAGATCACAAATATACACCACAAAAGAAAAGAAAAAGGAAAAAGGAAAATGCAACGGATCAAGCTTCGACTAGCCATCCAAAACGGAGGACCATGTCTAGGCTATTTGTCCAAAAACGTTTACAAGTGGAACATGCTATCCACTATGCAAATAAAATCACATGCTTGCAAGGGCTAGTGGGAGCTCTTTGTCCACTAGGTGAGCCCTAGAAATTCCATATCAACATCATACCCCCATGACTCTGATAAGGACAAAAAGAAAAATGCACGCTCACATAGGCTAATGAAGCTAGTTGTTCACTAGGTGAGCCCCAAGAAACCATATCAAAGCCAAACCTCCATGACTTTAATAAGGCACAAAAATAAAATACATGCTCACATGGGCTAGTGAAGCTAGTTGTTCACTAGGTGAGCCCCAAGAAACCATATCAAATCCATACCTCCATGACTTTAATAAGGCACAAAAATAAAATGCACACTCGCATGAGCTAGTGAATCTAGTTGTTCACTAGGTGAGCCCCAAGAAACCTTATCAAATCCATACCTCCATGACTTTAATAAGGAAAAAAAATAAAATGCACACTCACATGGGCTAGTGAAGCTATTTGTTCACTAGGTGATCCCCAAGGAACCATATCAAAACCATACCTCCATGAATTCAATAAGGCACAAAAATAAAATGCATGCTCACACAGGCTAGTGAAGCTAGTTGTTCACTAGGTGAGCCCCAATAAACCATATCAAAGCCATACCCCCATGAATTTAATAAGGAACAATACACAATAATAAAGAGGGATGTTCAAAGGGATTTGTCTTAGTTCATGCAAGGTCTTAATATTAGGGGACATTGTGCCCAACATCTCTGGGAGAGGAT
Source organism: Sequoiadendron giganteum (assembly GCA_007115665.2). Lineage (NCBI taxonomy): Eukaryota > Viridiplantae > Streptophyta > Pinopsida > Cupressales > Cupressaceae > Sequoiadendron > Sequoiadendron giganteum. Next base: position 168,642,937 of record VCHN02000014.1, on the reverse strand, counting down.
AAATACAAGGTCTCATTCTAGGGAACATCATACGCAATGTTTCCAAGAGAGGACAAGTGCAAAAGGTCTCATCTTGTTTCCAAGAGAGGACAAGCGAAAGGAGTCTCATCCTGGGGAACATTGTATCTAATGTTTCCAAGAGTGGACAAGGAAATATCACACTCTTGAAGGAAGCCAACACCTAATGACACCACCAAGAGAAAGGACACAATGCGAGAAGAAATGAAACCGCTCAAGGAACATGAAAAATAAATACAAATTAAATCATAACAAAATGATGCCAATGTGTGCTCCCACTTTAAAGAAATTGCTAAAACCATGTTGTGAGCATTTAATTTAAAGTAGACAAACATGGAAAAAAATAGAAAAGAGGGTTTCCCCCTAGAAACACATAAGGGATCTGTAGATTCAGGGTCAATATATGTCTTTACTGCAATGATATTAGAGAGCTTGAAACTATCATCATTCCCCAAATACACATAGAACTAGAAGAATGACACAAAGAGAGTGATTCAAACAAAGGAAAACCATTTGGGTCAACATGGAAGAGACATAGGGTGTCTCGACACCTTGCGTCATCCCCAAAAGGAAAACACAGGACAAAAGAAAAAGGATAAAGAAAAGATAATGAAAAATATTTTGGGTCAACATGGAAGAGAAAAAGGGTGTCTTGATGCCTTATGTCATTCTTAAAAGGAAAATATAAGACAAAAGTGAAATCGAAAAAGGAAAAAAGTTTACAACATACAGAAAAATGAAGGTACAAATAGAGGAATGCACAAAGAGAGAGAGAGAGAGAAAAATCAAACAAAACATCATAGGGGATCATAATATGTGTTATCTCTCAAAAACGCAGGCTAGATGCCTCAAGAAGATGCCAACTTCTTGATACGCTTTAGGGTAACAGACAAGGTTAAGAAAACTCAACCTTCTACTCTTTAAGGTAATGCTGAACCTAGGTGGGTATACCTAATTGACTCAGGAAAGCTCAATCTTATTCAATTAATCTACAATGGCAATTCTGAAATGAATTAACACTGGATTTAATGATTAGTACATACCAATATTTGAAAAGGATAGACTAAAAACTTAACAAGCATGGAGAATGTGAATGAAACTTAAACTGAGAAGTAAGACCAGTGCCTTATGGGATTTACGGAGTCAAGAAAATTTCAAAGATGGGTTTATTTTACTGGCAAACATTCAAGCTGTTTAGTATTTTATTTGGTTTATAACTTGTATAAACATGCCATTTATGATCACTGAGTTTCTTCTTAATAATCCCAATTTATATTCCCTGTTTATTATGATCAACGCAAAGAATTTTAATCTTTGCTGGAAAGAAACAATGAATTGATCATACAAATACAGCAAATGTGCATTGATGAATGATGTAAAAACTTGTTTACATAAATCCAAACAACCAGGAAACACAAAATAAGGAGACAACCTCAATAATACTAATTAATAATTACCATAAACAACTGATGCCAGAAAATGTTACGCCATTATATTAAAATTTTGTTCTTTTGATATCTCCATCATTTACATATGCTACCAGTCTTATCCCCCTTTTTTACAAAAAGCCCCACTCTTTTGTCTCTTGAAAGCGGCTTTTATACATGCAGAATATGAAAGGACGCGTCCCTTCAGAAATAAGATTAAACAAAATACGAAAAGCTTTGAAGACAATTAAGCCCTTGTTAACCATAAGTGAGTTGTAGCAAGGTAATCCAAGTAATCTTGACAATTAAAAGTATCCGCATCTTCAACGGCATTCCGAATTGCAGTTTCCATTCTAATCATATCTTCCACCCGCTCACTCACGTCTTCTAGAGATGTATCTTCCGCAGAGGATGTCCTCATAACCTCTTTCAGCATCGCACCACACTCATTCCTCCACCTAGCAGCATCCTTGACTTCTCCTTTAGCATCAAAAAGTGTAACCATAACTGTATTAGCAGCTTCAGTCAATCCATTTTTGTCCCCGAGCGACTCATCATAAAACTTCTGATGACGACTGATAATATTATTTGCTCCTTCAGTTGCAGTGCTACCAACCTCATTACGCATGGTCAATTCTTAAAATTTATCCATTACCCGTTCCTTCATCCTCTCATGCTCTTTTATTGCATTCATAGTAGAGGAAAAATTTCCCCACAACTGATTCAGCCAAGATGTCAAATTGACCTGCCACTTCTTTACAATTGTTGTAATAGCATCGTACCTTCCTTGATTATAAGCACTCGATCCAACCCAATGTTCTTTTGTCTGGGAACTTTCTCCTTGAGTAAGCATTTTGGTTGGCATTGCAGGAACACCTACCAAATCTTTCAACCTATCATTCTCTCTGAGCAGTCTCTCATTATTTGCTTTATACATCTCTCGTTCCCTTATCAACGCCTAAATCTGTGCTTTATTCAATTTGGCAATATCAATACCAATTTTTGCAGTAACCACAGGGTCTACCTCTCCAACCTTTAAGGTCATGACATGACCAAATTCCTTTTCAGTATCAATCACCACTGATTTCCTATGAGATGGGTACAAAGCCCATATCATTAATGAACCTTCATCAGTGTTAAATTTCGATCCTGCATATACCTCCATTACCTTATCCTTATCCAATTTATGCACAGTGTTAGTATCCTTCAGAAAACTATCAAATACTAATGCAGAATTTAAATCAAGACCAGGGAAAATCATTACTCCAGCATTCTCCAACATTTTCCTCCCCTTTTCAGGAGTCATATTTGCCATTTCCTCATCTACACATCTTCGTAATTGGTCCAGAAGCTGCTCCTCATTCCCAGAAGTGATTGAACCAACTCCTTCCCTTATTTCTTTTCCTTTCTGTTTGTACAAAAATGATTTAAATTCTGGAGAGTTTATAAATTCATTATCTGAAACAAATGACCTATACTCCATATGCCTCACATCAATATCTCCTGTCTCCAGACTCTGTTCCCTAACCGGGCAAACATATTTCTGAGTCCTCTGTCTAGACATCTTCTCTGTTATACCCTGTGGTACTTTACACGCTGGAATGTCTTCACTTCCAGAAGACAAATATCCTGTATCCTGTAGTCCCTGATTATAACTCTCAACCACAGCTTCAGCTTCTTCCTCATCCAGATTTCTGATCATATCATCAAAAAGATAAGGCACATGATGATACTTCCCAAAATTAATCCTCTCCTTAGCTGAGTTGATATACCCCTCAGGATCAAAATCCTTCCTAGGTGGTCCCCTTTTCATATCGTATTGCAACAATTTATCAAGAATTGAATTATATCCTTCCTTTGCTAACACAGTGAAATCACCAAAACATAATGTGCTAGGCATGAAAGCTTGTTTCCCATATGAACTAAAAAGAATCACATTACTAAAGTCCAATTGCCTAACAATCTCCAAATAAGCAATTCTATTTGGAACTGTCCTTGGTAAAATAAAAGGAGTATCCTCAAACCCATACACCCTAATCATTGTGGCTCCCTCCAAACAGTACCAATCACCCCAATTATGATCAATTGGCCCATTGAAATCCTTTGGCCGAAGAAACCTCTTAATCTCAGGGGTTAATGAGTAATTACAAGGATGTCTATACAATTTGTATAAAGTTTTCACAAAATACTCTTCAAAATGAATGAAACTAGAGTTAACAAACCTGCTATCCCAAATAGCAGTCCACAATTGAATAGTCAATGCTTCACCCTCTTTTCCAACCTGAGAAATCTTCATCTCTGATGGCCATACTCCCAACTCTTGTCCATAATACAACACTAAGTGCATCAGTAGTGAATAATGCCTTAAATGAACAATAGGAGCTCCACTCTTTATGGCTATCAACCCTGAATCAAGCTCTTTGGCAATATATGAAGCATAATCAAATGGCTTGGAGTTGTGATACTGGATGTCTGCTGTGATAACCATTGGCACAATTGACATGAGCTCTGGGGCATCCATTCCCAATACTTGACATACTGAAAAATGTATATACTTCATATAAGATTCAAACAAATCTACATGATAAGGAAGCCCCTCAGAATCTTGTAACGGTTCTGAACTGTTACCCCTTTTAATCCTATGAATAGGCAACCTCCAGCCCTTATATGTTGTATCCATTCATGAAAATTCTTCCTCCAACTCTTCACAATTGATTTCCTCATTACAAAACCCTTCTAGCTTGAAAACTTCACCTATGGCTTCTCGGGATACATGTATCTGTGGCTTTCTAGATGGGTCACATATAGCCTTATGCTTTGGATCATAGTTATCAGCAAGAAGTTTTACCAATTCCGTATTCACAAAGACATTAGGGCATACCAGTTTCCCCACATTCAATTTCCATGGGTTGCAAACTGGTTCAAAATGGTGCCTTCTATGATAATGGAAATTGAAAAGCTCGTAACCCCTAATTGCAGTCCAGACATCACCTATGAACTTACATTTGTCATCCAATTTATCTACCTCAGCCCTAAGCTGTGCAGATCTCCTTGCTTTTGGGCCCGAGCCAGGCAGTTGGTCAATAAGATCCTGATTTAATCTTCTCTCAACGCCCTCCTGTTCTGTATCAACCTTTTGCTTTTTTCCTTTTGATGAGCTGGTCACAACCAGCTTTCTACCTTTACCCTTTCCAGAACCAGAGGACTCCATTTTTAAAATTTATATAATCGAAAACACAAGAGCCAAGAAATAATCACTTACAGTCTTATACTTTGAGCTTTTCAAATTGAGAATAGCCCTGGTTCTCTGCTTCTCACACCAACTCTTCTGCAATCATTTCGGATAAAAGAAATGATTCAATTCCTACTGTATTATTTCGTCGCGCCATTAATGAAACATGAACGAACATCAATTTGAAACTGGCACTGTCGCATCAGATGTCCCTTCGGTAAGAGATTTTCAAATCTAGGGCGAAATCATATTCAACGTCTATCACATCCTTTCGTCAAGACAAAAGTATAGTCTTATCGAAATTCAGACTCCAAATATGACAACTGCTACTCCATTTTACATGTCGTCATAACATTTTGAGTCGGGGAGACATCACATAGATTCCACCATCTCACACCGATATACATCCCCTTCACACTGTGGTTACCAAGAAACTTTACCGTTCTAGCCGAAAACTTAACACTTCGGCATATCCTCTGAACTGTCTCACCGAAAAACTATAACTGAAATTATATTTTCGGCAAGACAATAAAGCTTCGGGAAGACTCATACCGATATCAAATATCTTACCGAAAACATCTCCATAGACTTCTTTCATTCGGTGAGACTTACCTCGAACCACTTTGTCGATGTAACATTTGAACCTCGATGAAGCTTACGCCGAAGGATCCTTTTCTTAGCGATACATATCTCCATCGGTATATATTTCGAGTCAGCAAGACACCAATACCTTTTCCAGCAGTCCCAAGATTTCCTTACATCAAGTTCGGCAAAACAAATGTGACCTCGCCAAGACTCTCCCCGAAGATTTTAAGTCACATCGAAATATTTTACATAAAAGTCAATCGGCAAGACATAAGGATGTCGCTATGACTTCATGCCGATACTTATTAGTTAGGCCAAAATGACCCCTCCATATTCCAGTCGGCAATACTTACTAAGTTCACTGTGATGTTATGACGATGCGCCAACATATTCCGGTATGAGTCTTTTAGTTGCCGAAACATTCTGCAAAGTCCCGCCGACTATCTGCAACCAATACATGTTAATGATAACACATCTCGAGAAGACTTCTACCATGTCTTGCTGATAGGGATCTTTTAATGAAACAAAAGGGAGCAAGTGAATTCAAGAAGGGTCAAACAACATAGAATAGGCCAATTAATGACATGAAGAGACTTTATGCTTAATGTAAGGGCTTTAATGATGGAACCTCACAAATGCAATAGGCTGTAAAATTTAAAATTTCTACAGTTCCAACAATATGCACATGAAATCACACAAAAGAAAGAAGAAAGACTAGAAAAGCACATGCAGATCAACCATCTAGCAGGTCATTTGCATCCAAGTCTTGTTCAATACATGTAGAATGTAAATCACTAGTGAGAGGGACCACATCAAGTTTTTTACTCAGAGACTAACCAAGTTCAACACATGGTACATCACTCAGTTTAGGAGGATCATCACGGTTGTTATCCTCGAAGCTCATAGAAGAAGAAAATAACAAATTCAATTCATTATGCACTCATTCAGACCGATTTTAGCTAGTTCTTCATCATCGTCCAAATTAACCACAAAAGGAGTATGAATGATAATATCCATAAAAGGTGTTGTTCCTTGTTGTGTTGAAGGCATAGGATTTGTTTGTTCTTATAAGAGAGGAGGGTCATTGTTAATTAATTTTGTCAGATTCAGATTTTGATTTTTAATATTGTTTTCTGTGGTCATCTTTTGAGCAATAGCACAACATCTATGCCTACACTCTCGAACATTTAAGTTTCTTTTTTTACATTTTTCAAGCTGCGTTTGAGTAGGAGTGGGTTTGTAAAACGTAGGTTTATTTTCTTCTTGTGAGGGAAGAATGGAAGAAGTCATGGAAGGTTGTTCAACCACTTTCTCTTTGGCTTTATAGATTTTCTTAGGAGGCAGATTAGGACTTGTTTGGTTTTCTCTTGGTCTTTTGTAGGAAATAGGTAAGGGATTTTTAATGGATGGGTCTTTGTTAGATGGAAGGTTTTTAAGCTCACTATTATTTTCTTGAAGGGATGGAGGTTCAAGCATAGGTGGAGGAAAAATTTCAAGGGATAAATTAGTTATGCATTTTTCTTTGAAATTTTGGTAAGATAGGAAAAGGAAGTGCTCACGGTGTCTTATTGGTTCCATGGGCTCATGCCAGAAATAGTCTAAGGAAAATTTTCTATGGGAAGATGGAGGGATAAAGCTACTATGATTCATGGAGAATATTTCATTTCCGACTAGAAAGTTTAAGCACTTGTGGACAATGGATGTGACCACACTCATGGAGTGAATCCATTTTTAGCATAACTTCACATGAAATTGGTCTGAATTAGAGATGATAGAGAATCATACATTTTATTTCTTAGGTCCTACTTATAAAGGGAGTGTGATCGATCCCATCCTAGCATGAGAAAAACCATCATGTGTTTTAATACATGTTTTAGGTTTATCATATCTATCTTGATTAATTTCATGCACATATAAGAGTTCTTTTGTAATCAAATTCTCTCCATAGATGGGATCAAATAAAATCCTAGGAGTGAGCTTATTATTGATTTTGTCGTCTATGTAAAGAGGACCATTAGGTGCATGTTCGATTATTTCTTCTGAATATAAATTAATATCGATAGGAATTATAGTTTGTTGTTTATGAGGCTCGATGTCAATCACTCCTATCATTGTACTAATAGGAATTTGGTAATAAATATCCATAGGATTTTGTTTGTTATTTCTCATGTTATCATCATTTGTGTCAACGTTCATCACATCGAGCTTAGTTTCACTAGCCTTAACAAATGAAATATTGCGGTTAGGCCTAGGATTGGTAAAGATTTGCAAGTTTTGATTGGGAGGAGCTATAGACTTATTACCTTTGTCATTTACACCTCCAATTTGAATATGATTGGAATAAATGAGGTCTTGCACAATATGTTTAAGATATTTTCATTGTTATGTATCATGTCCTTTTTGTTGGTGATAAGCACAATAGGCATTGTGTCTAAAGCTCAAAGGTAATGGCTTACTAGGGTCAAGAGGTCAAATGGGAGGTAAGGTAAGCATGTTCTTCTTTAATAGTTGAGTCATGATATTGTGAAGGGTGTCGGGTAATGGTGTGAGTTGTCTTTGTGAATCCCCAAATACATAAGGATTACTCTTTTTAATAGTAGCTACTTGGGTATCAATTTTTTGGGTGGGTTGGGAGGTAGGGTTTAGTTGAAGGAAGCTTTTATTTTATCTTCAGAAAGGTTGGTAGGTGTTTTGGTTTGAGGATTCAAAATTTTCAAGACAAGTAGAAGTGGGTTTCGGTTCACTACTACCTACAAAATTATGATAATCACAAAAGGAAATGCATAGGTGCATGAAGGAGGGGAATTTTAACATTTTACACTTCTATCGTATTTTACTTTTTAAATTTTCTATGAACATCTTTTGGAGGTGAGAATCATGAGCCTTCACACTAATTTTGGAATAAAGTGATTGGTAACAAGAAATAAAGTTAGTGACCTTTTCACCCTCATTTTTCTTGCATCTCATAAAATCAGCTAATGTCATTTTAGGAACCATGTGCACTTGGAAGTGGTTAATAAAGGCTTCAACAAGTTCATTGAATGAACAAATAGAGTTATTCAGTAATGTAGAAAACTAGTCCAAGGCAATGCCTTTCAAGGATTGAGGAAAGAGCTTAGCCAAAATTATGTCCTCAATGATAAAGTCACTAAATAAAGCATTAAAGGTATTTACATGATTAGCAGGATCTCCCTTTCCTCTATTTTTCTCCAATTTATGGATCTCTATACCTTGTGGCACCAGAGTTCTCAATATCTCCAAGGATAATGGGTTTCTTTTTACATAGTATGAAGGTGGACCATTTTGATTTTGATTTATGGTAGAAACTTGATGTTGAAGGGGTGAAAAGCTTTGTAAGAGGTGGTTAATGATAGGGTCATTTCTTGTGGTTTGAGATGGAGGTGAATATGGTGGTGGTGTGTATGTGTTGGAAGGATAAGTGAATGGATTGCTCATGGGAGGAGGTATGAGATTAGATGCCACATATGTATAAGGAGAACTAGCAGAAATGTGTGAGGTAGGAAGGATATTAATAGTAGGTTGAATTGTTTTTGTCACTTGAGAAGTTATATAGGTGGGAATGGATGTTGTGGTTGAAGAGCGAGGAGTTTGATTTCCTTGTTGGCTTTGCACATTGTTTGAAGTTTGAGCATGATTAGTGGTGGAACGGAGATTTTTTCCAAAGATGTGCACTATATTACTCATAACTTCCAGTCCTTCATCACTTTCCATCATGTGGGGTGATCCCACAATAGTGGTTTACAATTTTTGGCCAAGCTTGACACTGCAATTATTATTTTTAACTAAATCTTCACATTCGGGCACCCATAGCGCCTAATCTGTGAGGAATTTGAAGATGATGCAAACTAGAGTCTCATAAAATTTTGTCTTTAGATTCTAAAAATATTTTTTTCAAAATATTTGGAATCAAATTGCACCTATTTTTCCATCTCCCACGAAAACTGCATTTTTCAAGAAAACAACATTTTTAAAAAGTGACGCTCACCGTATACAACATAACTTTTTTTGTATGAAGGATAAAATTCTATTTTTTTTGAATTTAGATTTGTAACTATGATATCTAGCACTTTCATTTGGTCTCATAGTTTTTTATTGAATATTTTTTCCTTAATCAAGTTTTGAAGTCAAACCAATTGCAATTCACATATAGGCGGACTGTATACAACATAACTTTTTTTTTATGTATCGAAATTCATTTTTATTTTTTTTAATGGATCAAGGACATCAATACCCAACACGAAAAATATTTTTAAAAATTGTATTTTGGTAATTTGATATTTTTCCACATGTGCAAAATGGAGAGCTTGATTTTCGGTGAAAAACCTATGTTTTAATAAAACTAAAAAAATGCATACATAATAAAACCAAAACATGTTAAAATTATATTCATTAGATAGCTCGTTCTGAGGACTACCATCTTCTAGTTGGTTCTATGAATTATTCTCCATTTTCATCCTCAACCTAAGCTTCGAAGGGCGAAAATATGGAGTCTTTTTGTGTCAGAGGGTGGGAAGGTGGGAAAAGGGGGGTTTGAACGAACCTAATGGGTTCACTCGAACCCCCAGGGGTTTTCTCGAACCCCCAGGGGTTTCCTCGAACCCTTGTTCATTCGAACCAGGGTTCAATCAAACCCCCTTTCCACAATTGGAAATGCAAGTTCCCACATGCAAAGTGGTTTGCTTGAACCCTGGTTCGAGCGAACCCCTTTTGGGTTCGTTCGAACATTGAGTTCGCTCAAACCCCTCAAAATGAATTTTTTTTGCATGGGTGAGGTTTTTGGAAGTTTTCCTTCCTCACTCAAATTGTAAAGCACTTTTTTGGGTTCACCCTATGGTGAAGACTATCTATGGCAAGTATAACAACGTTAGAAATTTTTTCAATGCTCACACTGTCTTGTAAATGGGCTAGGTATTCATGAATTTTCATTATGTTTTCTTGAGAATATGGTCAATCATCGTTTGAAAACTTGGCATAGCACTTGTGGGTAAAGTAGGAATGGAAGAAGAGGTATCAAAGGTATGGTCTATACCTAGTGAGCTAGTACCAACACTAGGAGTAAGAGAGCTTGATAACCCAAGATCCACAACGAGTATTTTATCATGGGATGCCACGAGTCTCACACTTCATCTAACCATAGTATTAGCAGTAGAACACCAAGTACTACAACTCATACAAGGGATAAACCAAGGAAATTTCAATGAACAAAATATCATATGCTTACACTTACACTTGAAATTAAAGAAATTGGAATAACAACAATTTTGGAAACTAAAATAGAAAATTGAAAGCAGCCAATAGAAGCACATAAACAGTTTGAAACTCTGAAAACTAGAAAGTCAAATTCAACAGGGACTAAGACCCCAGGAAGGGCATCTTGGTCCTACTAATGAGATTTTGAAGTTCCAGGGACTGAAATAGAAAACAAAAAATACATAGAGGCTTCTGAGAAAAAGACCGTAAGAGGGACTAAGATACCAGGAAGGGTGTTTTAGTCCTACCAGAGCTTTTCATCAAAAAAATAAAGAATTTTGGGTTTTCTACAATGTTTAAAAGCTGCCTATTCAGGGGTCTGATGTTTGGAAATAGAAATCTATGCAAACGGATGCAAGAAAAAGTAACTTGTAATAAGCAATTGGATGTAAAGTTGAATGCACTTTTTTCAATTTTCAATGCAATAACAATGTTTATAAATGTAATTGGAATGATTATCAATGCACTTTTTAGTTTTTCAATGAAATGAAATTGTGCAAGAAAGTAAAAATGCAACCTATATGGACTTTCACTAATGCAAATATAAGAAAACCTAGATGTAGTTTCACTACTGCAAGATGCAATGAATGTAATCTAGATCTCGGAATTTTATGTACTCCAAATCAAAGAAAGAATGCTCAAAGAAGTCAAGTTCAAAAAAGTGATTAGAATGGAATGTCACTCCACATTCTCATTAATCATTCAAATATGTCCTAAAAACCCTAATTGAATTGAGCATCAACCTCACAAGGTGAGTCAACTCTCAATTAGGAGGACTTAGGAAAGGGGGGGATGTGTTCTTTTAAATATTTAAGGGGTTCACCACCAAGAAAATTCTTGGAAAGACAAATAAGAATTCAACCTACAAAACCTAGTTATACAAGCTAAATGAAAGATGCAAATGATGAAATTATACAATAGAAAGATAGGATGTGTGTACCTAGGAAGTATCTAGATGTAATGAGGATTTTGGAAATGTAAAAATGTTTTCAAAATATGCCTAGGAGGACTAAGACACCCTTATTGTTGTCTTAGTCATACTACTATTTTTTGGGGCAAATGCAGAATCTTTGGATCTCGAAACAGAATCTCAAAGAATCTCTAAAAAATACCCTTGGGAGGACAAAGATGCCCTAGGTGGAATATTGGTCTTGTTTTGAATTTCTAAAAACTTTGAATGTGATATTGAGCTCCAATATTTGCACTTGCTTCCTCTCAGATCTCAAGTTTTAAAACTTTTAGATTTGACTTGTAGGTGACTTTCTATCAAGATGGCAACTTTGTCATGAAAGTTTGCAACTTTGTAATCTTGCACTCCAAATGATCTTCAAGTATTCAACCTAAATCTACAATCACAAGCATACACAAGAGGGAAAACTTGTTGAATTCTAGTGAATGGGGGTTTTCCTTGGTCAAACCCCTTGTTGGTAATTAAACCTTGAAATGAAATAGAATAATGAAGGGAAATGATGAATGAACAACATAAAATATTACAACTTACCAAACCCTTGTTGTAAAGTCTGCAAACTTGTGTGAAATGGCTAATTGGAATCTAGATCTTGAAGCAATGCAATGTTTCAATAGATCTTGCTTGAATCAAAACCCTATATCACACATGTTAGCACAAAAACACACATGATGCAAGAATAGCCTTTGATATGATGCTTGAGTCTTGATGATGGATCCAAAATGCTTGAAGAATTGCTCTTGAATTCTCTTGATCTCATAAACTTTCCTTAGGAATGAATACTCAAGTTGCTAGGATGAAAATGAATGAATGAACCTTGTATTTATACTTATCTATGCTTAATATCTCGAAATTATATCACACCAAGCCGACATAGAAAAATATTAATTAAAGGAGGTTAAATCTTGCTAGAATTTGAAATTAAATCTTGAAAATAAGCCAAGGAGGACTCAAATGCCTAGGCTCAATTCTCAAGGCATGGAATCCAAAAAGGGACCTTTTCAAGTGTGTTCAAAATTAGGATCCTAAGACCCAATAAGGACAAAGACGCCCTAGGTGGCATTTTAGTCCCAATCCGCAAATCAGGGACACATAGATAGAAACATTAAATGCTCATTTTCCCTTTGGTGATTGTTGAGATTAACCAAAAAAATATGTAGTTTGTTAGGCCTTTGAATGTAAAATATGACCAATTAATACATAAAGAAAGATAAATAAATCAAGGCAGACCCAAGCAAGTGTGAAAATGCAAGGGTATACATTTTCCTACACTACAGTTGCCTAAGGAATTTTTGTTGTATACTAATCATCAAACCTTGCAGTATTTGAATAGTTAGGGAAAGGTTAACTAGAGACATAAGAGATGGTTGAATTCTTGTATATATAGTTATACATTTTTGTTGAAGCATAGGAGTGGTAAGTCAAATAAAGTTGCAAATGCATTGTGGAAAAGAAATAATTTTTTGAAAAAGATGAAGGTATTAGTGCTAGCTTTTAAAGAGCTAAAGCATATGTATAAAAATGATCCAGATTTATTTAAAGCACAAAATTCATGTAAAGAACCAGTAGTGACAGGTAGGAGTCAATGGTTGGATTATTTCATTCAGGAAGACATGTTGCTCAAGGGAAATCAATTATTTCTTCCAAGGAGTTCAATGAGGGAGAATTTGATTAAGGAGAAACATGGAGGAGGACTAGCAAGATATTTTGGATTTGATAAGATAGTAGCTTTGTTGAATGAACAATATTTTTCGTTATAGATATATAAGGATGTTAGGAAGTATGTTCAAATTTATAGAATTTCTCAAGTAGAAAAAGGGAGTAGTGAGAATACTAGATTATATAAACCATTGACAATACCAAAGAGACCTTGGGAAGACATAAGCATGGATTTGATATTGGGATTATCAAGAACACAAAGAGGATATGGCTCTATAATGGTAGTAGTGGACATATTTTCTAAGATGACATTTTGTGTTCCTTGCAAGAAGACTAATGATGTGGTGCATGTTGTTGACTTATTTTTCAAAGAGATTTTGAGATTGCATGGATTACCAAAGAGTATAGTTTTAGATAGGGACACCAAATTCATTCGACAATTTTGGAGGATATTGTGGAAGAACTTGAAGACATGCCTAAAATTTAGTTCAACATATCACCCACAAGCTAATGGACAAACAAAGGTAGTAAATGGGAGTTTGGGTAACCTATTGAGATGTTTCATTGGAGATAAGGCAAGAAATTGAGACATATTTCTACTACAAGTAGAGTTTGCATACAATAATTTGATAAATCAGAGCACAAGGAAGACACCATTTGAGATTGTGATAGGAGTACATCCTAGAGGAGTTGTAGAGCTCAAAGACATTAGCATAGATAATAAGAGGATTGCAAAAGAAGAAGAGTAAGAGGAGTGTAGAAGCAGAAGAGTTTGTGAGATGAGAATGAGCATCCCTAGTTGTAAAGCGATCTTGTATTAACTAAAAACATTTTTTTTCTTTCAATTTCAGTCTATAGCTATCTCAACTCTTTCTACATTTTCTCATTGTATCATTTCTCAACTCACAAATCAAGATATAGTATCTACACGAGGTCATCTACAACATATCCATATTTCAGGAGATTTTCATTCGTTTGTAGAAATTTATTGCTCTCAAAATTTCACTGTCATTCTTAGCCAGAGCATTTGGGGTTGGATTGGTCTACAATTTAGTGTGTGGACCTATTTCAGAGCATGCAAAACTTAACAGGGCATTATACAAGGCTTTTTGGTCCAAGGGCAACTTTCTTGGAGATTCATAATTCATTTTTTTACCGATGTGTTATTTTTTCATGTTTGTGATCAACCTACACACTTGATCATATATTGGGGTTTGTAAGCCCTTGAGGCTAACACAGACCATATTTGGAGCTAGAGATTCATATTTAAGATCATTTGTAATCCTTTGAAAAACATTCATTTAGTTAGTGATTGATTAGGAATTTGAAAGTTCGATCCAACCTTCTAGGTTGTAGAATGTAATAAGGAATTGTACCAATTATGATAAATTTAATGCCATTGTGGTAGGCCTATGATCCCTAGTTATTCCGCATATAAGGCATATAATACACTTAAGATTTCCAAGTGTTGAATCAGTAAATATCTATTTTTTTAAGTACTTGTGTTATTTTTCATTGTGTTGACTCTAAGCTGCATGGTTGGATAGTCTTTTTTAGACCCTCCATCTATGGCTAAACCACATAGTGTTAGGAAAAGTCTTAAAGAATATTAAAAATATCTAGTAAGAGCTATTGGCTTTCACATATCTACTTGATGGATTGCTAAAAATGGTGGGCATGCAAGGCCTAAAATAATTTCTTCAAAAATTTGTGACCAATCTTGAGCAAGTGAAACCTAGCTCGGGTTTGAGAAACCTGTGCTTTATGAGTGTTTAGAACTTGATTTTGGTGGTGGATTTAAGCCACATGAAGCTGAGAAATAGAATCAAATGAATACACTTCTAAAATAATGATGGATCAATGGAGGTCCAAGGTGGTGACCTTGTATAAGTGACAATGGAAGCACTAAATGACTCTCATAAATGCAAAGGAAATAAATAGTATGAGTTATGACATCATTCCAATAGGATAGCAAGTTATTTCCATGCATGGGATAGGGCTCTAAATTTTAGATACATTGAATGTGAGCTGATGGGGCCTTGTTGTCAAGCAATAATGCATTAAAGAACTATTTCTTTATAGATCTAGGCTTGGTAATTTATAGTTTAATACAAAATTGTATTAGGAAGTGATCTATGAAAGAGAAACATCTAATAAGGGTTTTACTTGTAAAGAAAATTAAATAGAAAAAGAGAAAACATTGGTCTAACATCATAATATGATCCGACCTCTTTAATACTCTATTAAGTTTGGCTTGTAAATTACTCCAATTGTGCTACATCATATGATCTTGGTTGCAACCAATATTGAGATTAAAAACCCCCAATTTATTGCACATGAAGAATTAGGCCTATCTATCACCAATTATCTAACACATAGATAAAGACCCATATTTATCATAAGTCATTTCAACAATGTTAAAATATATGCACATAACCCAAGAGGCAACTTGCATGGAATTAGCAATCTATCTCTAGAGGGAGGATCTCTCTATAGCATTATTCAAAGCATAAATATTAATAACACTAAAATAGTGATTATTAATGTTGAAAAGAGCACATAGTGCTCGAGTAGTGGGATTACATCTATATTCAAATAAACTTGTATGCCATGAAGGAGATAGAAAAGGGAGACCACTAGCCTAACATACTTTATGATCACTATGTAGAACATGGTTGAAAAGCTAAATAAAAATAGTGAGAGAAAAAAAAGTTAACCTCTTTTAAATAGAGAATGTATAAACTTGAAAATTACAAACATCATGAATGGAGTATTTTTGTGGGAGATATGTGAGAACTTGAAAATTTTAAAAATGTAATTCATAAATGAGTGTTGAGAAGCATCTCCTCATTATCTAGCTTGTCAAAAGCAAAATAACTCTTCAAAAAACTACTTTCATGGGCCTCAAAACTTTTTATCTAGAAGTGGAGAGGTGCCTACTATTAGGTTTTGAAGGCAGATATCTAAAAGCTAAATGCAGATATTATCAAATAAACCAGGAAATAAAAAGACACACATAGAGAATTTAACATGGTTCACCCAATATGGGCTACATCCACCAAACCGCAACCATCCAATGATTTTATTAACCAATATAAAACCCTATTACAATATCGCAAATAATCGCCTTTTTCTTATCATACTGTAACTCTATTACAAACCCCTTATAACTGGCATTTTTTAGAAGCTTCCAGATTAGGGTTATACAAAGTTGGGGTTTTTCCCCTTTTCGGTGATTTTTCCCTTTTTAGGTAATTCCACAAAAAAGCAGGAGAAATTTTTTTCTCGGGGGTTGTCGCCCTCGGACCCCGACGAGGATACATGAAGAGTGTACAGTATAGAATGATCAGTTGCCACATACCAACACCTACTACCATTTGGTTGGCACAAATTCTTCTTCCTCTAGTCACCTTGGTAGATTGCAAGACCTCCTCTACCTATTAGGAGGAGGAGAATCAAATCAGACATTGAGAACAATCAATCAAGATAAGCCTAACATAGTGAGAAAAATCCAAACCATTTTACACACTAGAAGTATCCCAAGCCCGAAGGAGGGTATAACTTACCCAATTCTAAAGGTTGTGAAATATTTTTTGCAACTTGTTCCTAAAGTTGGAAGGCCTCGGGGAGGAGTTGTTATTTGAGATTTTAACTTTATGGCTGACTAATATAGACCACCCTTCCTCTTCCTTCACCAAAATTGATGACCTAGAAGGGGAATGTGCAAAAGCCTTTGGGCACAAGAAAACCAAAGGGCAATCATGCATCTCACACATGTGTTTTGAGGATTGACATTAATAATAGGTGTTTGGAGGGTTGATACAAAGGACGCATTGGGTATGTCTAGTTTGGCCAACTTAGATATCAATAGAGTCTAAGATTCTTGAATAGGTCTATCTCAACACAAACTTGCCATTAAAGACAAGCTAGATAGAACCATTCTAATTCAATGCACGTAATTTAGCCTAAAGAAAAATATATATGGCTCAAAAATTTCTAGCATGGTAGGTGTAGATTGGGAAACTCAACCCAAACAAGGACCTTAAAAGACTTGCCGTGTCTTAGGTTTGACAACAAATAAGGAATGGATGAGCCAAGGGCTACACTTGAGCATTTTCTCAACATGTTTTTCTTTAGTGAAGTGAAAAAGAAAACACCTTTGGTAAAGTTTTCCATGGCAACAAGGTGGACCTCATGCAAGGTCCAAGCACTATCAACAATTGTTAGGCATTCTTTTTGGTGGTCCCTACCCACAAAGTAAATTTTTTTTAGCTAGTGGCATGAATTATCAAATTTTAGAATTGGAAGAATAATATTCGATGATGTCTCAAAAAACATACCTCGTAAAACACATTAGATACAAAATTCCATTGACTTTATGTGGGAGTGACATTGCTTTTTGTTCTCAAACTTTTAACTCCAACAAGAACTACTACAAGAATAAAGAGTTAAGACACCATAATAAATATAAATAAAAACACAAAACTCTTAAATGCTGAAGAGTAGACAAATTTGACAAGGATGCACTCAAGAAACCATAGTAGCGCCAAGAGCTCTCCATAATATCATATATTGAAAGATCTTGTTAGAAATTTCTTTATTGGAAATGGATATAGGCTGATTACAAATATTACATAAATAGTCAAGCCGAACGTATAGCATTTTAGTCGTGCTGATCCATCTTAGACTTACTATCCATATCCTTAATAACTGCAACTGACGATTTTTTCCTTTTATGGTGTATGAAGAAATTTATCTACATTTTCGTTGATGCTCTTGGACAGAAATTTCATGCAAATAGGAGGCGATACTTTGGCGAGAGCTAAAATGGCAGATGGAACAATCCAAATGCCTTCGCCACAGATGAAGCCAGATGCCACTACTGGAACAAAATCCTCTGCTCTCTTGAAGTTAATTTTGTGCCATGTGAAGACAATAGCAGACCCCAAGCACATGTCAATGCTGAAATAGGGTCCCACGAAGAATGGAATCGCCATGGCCATGGGTAGAGGAATATATTGAGCGATTCTATAAGAAGACAGATCTCGTATGGCATTAACCAAAAGTGCGAAAGCAAAGGCACCGTAACAAATATTTACGCAATTACTGGGAAGAGCCGAGAAGCCTTCCACTCCCAGGATGGCCAAGTTTCTGTAAATAATGGCAAAGGGTGCTTTGTATTGTCCCGCGGGGTTTCCCACGTCAAAGGCCTGGTAGAAGAGCCAGAATGTCAGCGGCGCGATGATGCATCCCATCGCATTACCAATTAATTGGCTCACAAACATCGACCTCGGTGAAGAAAGCGTGACGTGCCCCGTCTTGAAATCGTGCATCAAATCAGCTGCTGTTTGGACAAGAGACTTCACCGTTCCGCATAAAGCCAGGCTTACCAGAACGCCTCCGTTATCTTCCCCTGCCCACGCTGCGAATACAAACAACGCCGCCTTTCCATAATTGTTTGCCAAATTCAAATCTGTTAACCCCGCTCCATATGCATTGCAAAACGCCAGGACAGGAGCAAACATGTACGACACCAATACATAGTACCACTTTATGTGATTGAACATCTGTGGGATGACCACCACAGATACAGCAGACAACGCTACATATCCCGATACAGCTATCCAAACAGGAATGGTATCACTAACGAATAGCTCGTTTTGCCTTTGCTCCTCCTTGCTTGCTGAACTGCCATCAATCTCATGACCACCTGCAATTTGGCCAAATAAATGACAATCAATCTCTTGGAAAATTATTTGTACATCTCCTCTGCAGTTTCAAAGTCAACGAAACTAAGATGCTAATGAATACTGTAGGCAAATCTCACCATTCCGAGCTTTCATCATCTTCTTCCAATCCATGTAGAAGTTGCTCCCGGTGATCCACATTATTTTCGTGAAATTGTAGAGCCCGTCTCCTAAAATTATGGCAACGCACACAAATACCTGTAAAACGAGAAAAAAAATGGCTGTGAGAATTACCTGGAAACAAATTACATGGACTTAAAAGATAAGAATTGTCTAAGCTGGCTCAAATACTTAGTGCAATCAAAAGCGTAATATATATTCATTCCAAATAACAGTTTGGAATGAATCGACGCTATTATATTATTTGGAAATGAAAATTTATCTAATTTGTAAAGAAAAAATTAAGATATTCTCTAGCATCAATAGAAAAATTCATCCAAATCTTTTCACTCTTCGGATGAAATTCAACCAAATATTTGATTGATTCTTTAATCATTTAAAAATGTTTTTTTATTGAAACAATTCACAATAATACAAAGAAATGGCATACATATACCCATTTCTTTTATCTCATTCACATGGTAAAAATATAAAATTTTATAAAATATGTGCCGGATAATTGCGGCCTAGCCAGTTTATTCTCTTGCACAGTGCGATACATGCAAAACATTTAGAAAATGTCGAACCTGGGGGCCACAATAATCTAGTAAAAATACCGACAGTATCGTTTCATTATACAATTATTATATTCGATTCTTATATGCTGGCGCATTTATATTTGACAGTTTGTTTCCAGAGATTTATAATAATAAAATATGCCATATATTGTCGTTGGTGTTTGTTATTTACCTTGTAGCCATTAAGGCCCTTTATGCTACTTTCGGAAAGGTTCTTGGGATACCAGTCTCCTTCACGTTTACTGATCAAAGGCCACATAATACCCCATGACAGAATCCCTCCTAACAGCATGGAGATGTTCACCAGATGAGGGCAAATCATCCCCGCGCCAACGTACGTAAGGCTGAAGTCGAAGTAAAATCTGACATATACACAGGGAAAAGATAAGATCTAAGAATGTAATTCAAAACGTTAATAAAAAACTTCAATATAATCTAATCCAAAAATTAAGATCAAAGAAATCACCTCTGTTCCTGAGCTCTCAAACCAAAAAATGGAAAACTCTGAAAGCCGCAACCTTCTCCACCGGTGAAAAACCATTTGAAGAATCCCCAAAGAAAACTTAAAGTAAAATATTTCCCAAAGCATCGAACTTGCTTCCTAAAGAAAATTCTAGGGCCTTCATTAATAAAAAATATACTTTTGCTATAAAATCATCGCCATTCTCTCGTTAAAAGTGTTATTGTCTTATAGTACAATGAAGAAAATTGAATTATTGAAGCACGAAATTGGTACGTGGCTTTAAAGAAGCAAAAAAGTAGCTGACGACGAATACCTTCCCAATTTATCTTTCTGAGTTGCGTGGAAGCCGTTAATGAGCACAGCTGTTGCTGTACCGCTTGGATAAGTTAGCTTGTAATCAACGATCAGCACCTGTGAATTCGTACTCATCCACAACTATTTTACTGAAACGCATAATGAATAATAATAATATTACAATTTGTCAACTGTGGAAGCATGACATGTTACCTTTCTTAGAGGCACCAACACAAAAATGCCAACAAAAGTAACCAAAAATAGAAATCCACTCATCCACACAATGCCAGGTTCCTTTACTGTGTCCGCAGTATTACCGGCGCTGGTAATTCCTGCTTGTTTATACGTTTTTCCACTCATTCCCAACAAATACGACCCGAATCCTCCTGATCACCAAAATGGATAGATAAATCAACTATCAAATATCAGAGCAAGTGGCCTAAGAAACTTCATAACATTCCCGAAAGGCTTAAACATTGCTGTACAAGACTTGATCTTGTAACCTACCACCATAAGCAAGGGAATAGCAAGCCACAACACATGTTTGAATGACTGTGTTCTCTTGTTTGGTGAAAGGAGTTTGCAAGAAGCCACCCTTATCCAAAAGTTTTGTCCACGTCTTCATCAGCACGAATCCTAAGAGCCCCGCAGAAACATTCATTGATGGAGCGAGTCCAGTAGTGAGATTCAGATTCATTACTATAACACTGAAGAGAGTTCCGATCAACAACCCCGCAATCAGCCCTCGGTAGGTTAGCTGCTCCCTCCATGAAGGCACTGCTTCTTCGATATTCACATCCCTAATACTCTGCCCATCATTTTCATTCCACTCGGCTTTGCTTTCCCTTCGATTAATGGTATCCGAGAATTCTATGTTGATCGCCACTCTGGGTTTTTCTCCTTCGAATGAAGTATAGTCTTCATGAACGGTCCGCTTGACAAGTCCCTGTGGATCACCCATGTCAAAGCAGCTTATACGCTTCAATACCACAGTAAGGCGGATCGTTACTCGCTGTGAATGACCAGGCCTTTGAAGGCAAGGAAACCCATCAAAGATCACAAGAGCGGTAGAGAATTGAACAATCTAAAAGAACAGCTTGCATTATTGAACATCATGCACGCAATGATGAAAACAGGTTAAGACAAAGAAACATTGAAGTTCTGGTCGAGCATACATCCTTGTCCTTATCTTGATTTTAATAGGATTATTTTTATGTTATATATTTAATTTATATATGATTTTGTTTATAATAAGATGTCTTAATTTTTGAAGGAAAATTTTTAATGAACAATTATTACGTTGATAGATAAAGACGGTCATCAAATTTAGGTTCTATTTGTAATTATCAACTCTTTTAGAAGTTTGTATCTAGTGGTCATCCAAGTTGTCAAAATACATTTAGCATTTGTTTGTTTGGGTTTTGGGTATCAAGAATTTAGTTGTATCATTGAGTTGTCCAAAAAATTCTTAAAAAATGTTAGATTAAAATATGCAAATCAAGGGGTGGTGGGCCTAGCTTAATTGGCTAAAGCATCTTGTTGTAAGCAAGTCACAAGGTCTAGTCTCCCCATCGTCCCCGTAGTATCAGAGGGCGTGTCACGCTAGCATCACCGGTCATGTGAAAAAAATTTACTAGGCGCACTACAGTTTATAGGTAGGCGGCTACCCGATTCCGATTCTTGCAGTCTAAAAAAAATTTAAAAAATATGCACATCAAAATATCACCCCATGTGAGACCATGTGATTGGTTATAAAATAAAAGATAAAAAAATATGCACATCAAAATATCAGCCCATGTGAGACCATTGTTGGAGTATGGATAGACACTAAGAAGGGGGGGCGGGGGAAAGGCAGGGGAGGGGGTTGAATCAATGTCTAAACCTTTTTAAACATTAAAAGAAGACTTTTAATTCTAATATCGTTTCTATTGACAACAGGGTTGAGTAATTGCATTGAGAGAATTTTTGAGAGCATTAACATTGTTCATTTTGACAACTTATCCCAATAATCCTTGTGAGAGTTATCTTGCAATTGCGAAAGAGATGACTGGCATTGTTTATACACTTTAGGATTACCAGATTTTAATGCAAACTTATGAGATACATAACCAGCTGTGCAATGGAACGACATATGATAAGCATGAAACAACAAAGGGCTTTAGTTCAACAAAACAATTCTTGAGCTCTAAAAAAAATGAATACATTTAAGATTTCTTTTGAATCTGAATATTTAACAATGATAGAACACTTATGCAAAAAATTTTGATTTGAACATTTGCAACGATGAAGGGACTAACATTCAACCAAGCTTAGACTGATAAGAACAACTAATCACAAAAACATCACAGTCATGAAGCATTATCACATCAAAGAAATTGAGACCATAAGACAAAGAATTTGTTGAGTCAAAAACCCTCCTGGGGTAGATATTTATAGAGTGGCTTGAGATTTCCATTCTTAACTAAAGCCTTTTCAACTTCTCCTGCTAACATACCTGGATTGTTAGTTTTTGTCTTCTTCTTTGCTTGAGCATCTCCACCGGAGGGTTTTCCTTTTGTAACTGTTGTTGCCTTGGTGCCTTGATGTTTGATTTCTCTGCCTTCTTCATCAGACTCTATTACTTTGTCCTCTGAAACTATCATATAGATTCTTTTGCTCTTATCTTTCTTCCTCTTACCTTCTTTACTTGATCCCTTAGATTCAGTTTTCACAGGAATTGATTTTTCTACAGGAGTTGAATGGGATGCAGAGCTTCTAGTTGATCTAGCTTAGGCAAATGGTTCTATCGAACCAACTGATTGAGTTTTTAATGCCTCGTTAGCTGCTTGTTTTGTTGCTTCAGCTTCTTCCCTTTTCTTTCTAGCTTCTTTTAATTTCTTTGTGGATATACCCAAACTCTCTATAGGAACTTCTACCTCTTTTCTAACTCTTAGTTACCACAGGTTTCATGAGCTCACTATGCACCTATATGCCATTTTCAGCATAGGTATTGAACCTCTCTTCTGTCCGATCCAGAGGTTTACTTAGTAAGTGTTGTGGGGTGAAGCCGCAATAGTGTTTTACAATTCAGGTGAGGAAGGAAAACTCACAAAAATTGACCCCAAGGCAAAAAAAGTGATTTTAGGGGTTTGTACAAACCTACTGGTTCGACCGAATCAATAAGGGGTTTGCTCGAACCCCTTTGAATCTTGGCCGCCAAAAAAAAACAAAAAACTGCATAGGAAAGGGGTTCGAGCGAACCTCTAGAGGTTTGCCCGAACCCCCCTTATCCCTCATTCCCCATCCGAGACACAAAAATACCTAAATTTTGGCACTTCGAACCTCGGGTTGAGGATGAATATGGAAGAATCTTCACAAACCATACTAGAATCATGTATTCCTTAGAGCGAGCTATCCAATGAATATAATTTTAATATGTTTTGGTTTTATTATGTATGTGTTTTTTTAGTTTTATTAAACATAGGTTTTTCACTGAAAATCAAGCTCTCTATTCTACACATGTGGAAAAATAGCAGATTATCAAAATAAAATTTTAAAAAATATGTTTGGGTTGGGTATTGATGTCCTTGATCCATTAAAAATAAATAAAAATGAATTTCAATACATACAGAAAAAATTATGTTGTATACAGTCCACCTATGTCTGAATTGCAATTCGTTTGAGTTTGAAACTTGATTAAGGAAAAAATATTCAATAAAAAACTATGAGACCAAATGAAAGTGCTAAATATCATAGTTACAAATCTAAATTTGAAAAAAATAGAATTTTATCCTTCATAGACGAAAATTTATGTTGTATATGGTGAGCGTAACTTTTTAAAAATATTATTTTCTGAAAAAAACCAGTTTTTGTGGGAGATGGAAAAAAAGTGCAATCTAATTCCAAAAATTTTGAAAATAAATAAATTAGAATCTACAGACAAAATTTGATGAAACTCTAGTTTGCGTCATCTTCAAATTCCTCATGGGTTAGCCGCTATAGGTGCCCGAATATGAAGATTTAGTTAAAAAATATAATTTTAGTGTCCAGTTTGGCCAAACATTGTAAACCACTATTCTGGGATCACCCTATGCATATATATCCAAAATGTTCTCTTCAACTTCATACTGCATAGGAATGATCCAAATTGTTTTGGGATCATCAGTGTTGATGGTGTTTTTATGCACTTCACAACATAGACAATACGTAGGTGTATTACCTCTCTTGAAAGATAATCTTCCACAATCAAATTGCAGAACACTATCCCAAGGTCTTTCGGATATCAGGTTTTGACAGTGCTTGGAATATCTCAGTTGATTTATGTGATTTGTTGGAATCACAAGGTGGACTTACGGATGAGTTACAAAGTGGGAAAGTTGGATCAACAAATGGAGTTTTAAGATGGGAAAGTTGCTAAGTGTTTGTTGCAGGTTCAAACAGCAGTCTAGAACTCCATTTCAACATCAGATTTAGCTTTACAATGTGTAATGAACCTTGCCTAAGGTTACTTGAAAAAAAGGAAAAGGGTAGGGAAGAGAGAAGGTTCCTGGATCTGAAACTACGAATGAACAGTGATCATTGAAGCTGCTACAATAGACAAACTCCCTAAACTGAATTTTGCTTGGCCAAGAGGATCCTACAGTTACACAAAACTAGTGCAATCTTCTAAGGACTGTAGATTTTCAGTTTGCATACACACATCATGAACATGCAAGTAAACTAGGTTTCAACAATCAAATAAAGAAACCTAGGCTAACTTTGCACAACAACTTGTCATCAACAAGTGCCAAAAGTATGGGCTGAAAATTCATCAAATATTGAAACAACAATTACCATTACCACTTCCATTCAAGAAACTACAACTAAAACTAAAACTAACTTGGAAGGTAGAACCATGCACACATAATGAGCAAACTCAAAAGTAACACCCATAGATCATGCAATGTTGTTTTCTATTGTTGCAGAATGTTTTTACAATAGCTCTCCAACCCCTTACAAATGAGGGGGAGACCTCTATTTATAGTTTTCCAAAGCCCAAATGAATGGCCAGGATTGAATTACATTGTGTGGCCCAGATTCAATTACATTAGGGCTTCACCTACCCCACAATATTCAATAATTTAAAATACATCTTTGTCTTTTCCCTATTCTTTTTTGTAGTGGCCAGTCACTGTAGCAGTTTTGTCTCCTAGCTAATTTCCCTTTTATTGTAGCTGAAACTGCCTGAAAGCTGCCTTCTTCCCAATGGAATTCCAGCATTCCTCATTGGATCAAATGGTTATGTCAATGGACCCATGGTAGGCTTCTTGAAACTGGAAATGAGAGGCCGAAATGCTACTGTAGGAATGATGTTTTGAAACGGCGAACAGAGCACGGAACTCCGGATGGTATTTCCCAGCTACAAATTTGGAATTTGAAAGGTCAGGGGAGAATAAGACCCCATTTTAGCATCTGGGTTGAAGTCCGTTTTTGATTTGGAGGTGCCCTGGTACGTTCCGGAAACACGAGGTCGGAATGCCGCTGTAGGAATGTTGTTTTGAAACGGTCGATCGAGCATGGAACTCCGGATGGTATTTCCTGGTTGTAATTTTGGAATTTGAAAGTTCCAAGGAGGATAAGACCCCATTTTAGCATCTGGGTCGAAGTCCGTTTTTTATTTGGAGGTGTGCTAGTACATTTGGAAAATGTGAGGCCGAAATGCCGCTGTAGGAATGCTGTTTTGAAACGGCCGACGGAGCACAGAACTCCGGATGGTATTTCCCGGCTGCAAATTTGGAATTTGAAACATCAGGGGAGGATAAGACCCCATTTTAGCATCTGTGTCAAAGTCCGTTTTTGATTTGGAGGTGCGCTGGTACGTTTCGAAAACGTGAGGCCGAAATGCCGTTGTAGGAATGCTATTTTGAAACGGCCGATGGAGCACAAAACTTCGGATGGTATTTCCCGGTTGCAAATTTGGAATTTGAAAAATCAAGAGAGGATCATACCCCATTTTAGCATCTGGGTCGAAGTCCTTTTTTTCTTTGGAAGTGCGCTGGTACGTTCTGGAAACGTGAGGTTGGAATGCCACTGTAGGAATTGTTAGTGTAATTAATATTTAATTACACTTGCATAACTTTACTTAGGTTGAGCTAATTTTAGGTCAACATTAGGGTCGCATACTTTGCTTTTATAAAGCAAATCATCTCATTGTAATATTGAATTCCTGAATAATATCAATTTGCACATTACATGCAAATCTTTGCTTTTCTGATGTTTTCTCTTTTGTGGAAGGTGTTTAGGTTTGCATGTCTGATCTAAGGTTTCTAACATGGTATCAGAGCCTTGACATGCAGCCCCTTCTCAATATTTGGAGAAAACCATTGCAGATTTCGTTCGGGGTTCCTTGAGGATTTTATGCCTTGAGTTCATTTATGCAGCGTCTTAGATCAGATCGGGCTTCACCATTGGATTCAGAGCATTGGAAAAAGTCAGGTTTGGCTTTTATTTTGCAGATTTTGGCCATGATTTGCTAGATCTGTAAGGGTTTCAAGTTTAGTATTTTTTTGCAAGCTTTGGAGGTCGCCATTTTTTTTGAAGCATTTTGAGCAGAAATAGAGATCACCATTGCATTCGCAGTGGCCAAAAACCCTAAGATCGCCTTTCGTTTCATTGATTTTGGTGAAGTTGGTTCGGTGGGCAAAATTTTTTTCCCAAGGATGCCGTAGGCCTCCCTAGCATGCATCCCGAGGCACGATTTTCGAAAAAAATGGAAAAAAATGAAGTTTTTCGGGAGTCGCACCTGCGCTTGCAGTTCTAATGGTTTCCACCACCGGGTGGCCACCGGCCCGCCGCCGCCGCCGGTGGCTCCCCCATCTGGCCGCCGACCCTGTTCAACCCCTTCCGTCGAGCCCGGGGTCCTATGGAGAACCGAGTGTCCCAGCGCTAGCCCCCGGCCCCTTCTGCTTCGTCTGTGGTCACATGGGCGACCAGGGGCTCCGCCCCAGCCCCAGTCTGCCAGCCCCTGATCGCATTCAGGACCAGGGGCCGAAATTTTTTTAGCCCCCTAGGCTGCATGCAGGTCTTATTGGCCTTTCTGGAGCACTTTCACGAAATTGGGTATAACTTTTGCGTACGGTGTCCGTTTTTAGCAAACGAGATACCATTGGAAAGATGATTCCATCATCGATCTATTCAATATTTTAGTTTTCTTAGATTTTGCTCCAGATTTATTTTGCAGGTCCTGGAACTCAGATGTTGTGTTTTTCACTCCGGAGGGCATATCTTTTGACTCAGTGATCCTTTTTTCGCCATTCTTGCGGCGTTGGAAAGATGGTTTAGTCCTCTACACAGATCCGAGGTCTATTTTCATTTTACTTTTATGCATGTTAGACATTCTATCCTCTTGCAGTCATTGGAGATTGTAATAAATAAACTGATATAAAGTTCCATCGGGGGGGTTTCTTGCATAATAATCTTCATCGTGTTTTGATGGCAACTCGCATGGGTTGTAATATAGTTTCTTAGTTTCTTTTGGCCACATTTTTGTCCTAGCTTGACACATACCAGATTCATATCGGTTCACACTTTAGATTGAGAGCCCATGGTTAGTGATCCGCATCGGATCCATCTCAGTTTGAGGGCCACTAAATTTGTGGTTATTGTTCCCGAGTCTGTATGGTACTTTTTCCCATGGAAGAGTTTCAGTCTCAGTTTGGCATCGGCATCGAGATTCACGGCTTCCAGATTCTATCATCATCATATCATCTACTATTGCTCTATGGATTCTAGGGTTGTTCCAATTTGGTGTTTTTGAGTGTTCCATGGCATCGGGTCTGCTGTCACATTATGATGATTCTGATATGGTTTCTTGTAGACAGAAGTATCTTTCCTTGCTTACCGGATTGCGGTTCCAGTGTTACTCTATAGTGTTCTTCCAGTGCTTCTTTGCAGCAGTCATCTCATTGTAGGGGGCGTTGTCCCACTGGGTTTTCCCTCTCTACCTCATTATTGCATTTGTACATGGGTACCTGATCAGGCCTAGTTGGCAGGACCCATTCATGCTTTCTTGCATTCATCTTAGTTTTAGGTGCATGCTTATCTAGTCTCCCTAAGTTGCACTTATGGGGGGTGTTAGTGTAATTAATATTTAATTACACTTGCATAACTTTACTTAGGTTGAGCTAATTTTAGGTCAACATTAGGGTCGCATACTTTGCTTTTATAAAGCAAATCATCTCATTGTAATATTGAATTCCTAAATATATCATTTTGCACATTGACATGCAAAGCTCTGCTTTTTCTGTTTTTCTCTTATGTGGAAGGTGTTTAGGTTTGCATGTCTGATCTAGGGTTTCTAACAGGAATGCTGTTTTGAAATGGCTGATGGAGCACGGAACTCCGGATGGTATTTCCCAACTACAAATTTGGAATTTGAAAGGTCAGGGGAGGTTAAGACCCCATTTTAGCATCTGGGTCGAAGTCCATTTTTGATTTGGAGGTGCGTTGGTACGTTCTGAAAACACGAGACCAGAATGTTGTTGTAGGAATGTTGTTTT
Source organism: Sequoiadendron giganteum (assembly GCA_007115665.2). Classification (NCBI taxonomy): domain Eukaryota; kingdom Viridiplantae; phylum Streptophyta; class Pinopsida; order Cupressales; family Cupressaceae; genus Sequoiadendron; species Sequoiadendron giganteum. Next base: position 168,614,081 of record VCHN02000014.1, on the reverse strand, counting down.
GAAACAGCCGACGGAGCACAAAATTCTGGATGGTATTTCCCGATTGCACATTTGGAATTTGAAATGTCAAGGGAGGATAAGACCCCATTTTAGTGTCTGGGTCGAAGTCCATTTTTGATTTGGAGGTGTGCCGGTACGTTCTGGAAACACGAGGTCGGAATGCCACTATAGGAATACTGTTTTGAAACGGCCGACAGAGCACAGAACTCCGGATGGTATTTCCCGATTTCAAATTTGGAATTTGAAAGTTCAGGGGAGGATAAGATCCCATTTTAGCATCTGGGTCGAAGTCCGTTTTTGATTTGGAGGTGCACTTGTACGTTCCGAAAACACGAGGTCGGAATGTCGTTGTAGGAATGTTGTTTTGAAACAGCCGATGGAGCACGAAACTCTGGATGTTATTTCCCGGCTGAAAATTTGGAGTTTGAAAGGTCAAGGGAGAATAAGACCCCATATTAGCATCTGGGTCGAAGTCCATTTTTGATTTGGAGGTGCGTTTGTACGTTCCGGAAACAAGAGGTCAGAATGCCGCTGTAGGAATGTTGTTGCAGGAAAACAGTTTTGGAATTTTCAAAACTTCCTAAAACTTAATAAAACCTTGTCAGTTCACTTAGGCACCACAAAAACATCCAAAATCCATAGGAAATCTATCCCTAAAGTCAAAGAATGAAGGAAAAAGCGAATCGAGCGAGCGGGGAGGGGGGGGTGTGAAGCCCGAAAAACCCAAGACTTAGGCAGTTTTTATTTTAGGGAAAAAATATGATCAACCAAAAATGAGACTTTGAAGGGCACGTTGACCAACTAGGATAGCAAAATGAGGGGCACGCAAAATGAGACGGGAGCAAAGAATCCCATCGGGAGTGAAAAAAGAGGGTCCCTGCCAACGGTGGGGTGTGTGTGCAAAATATGCACAACAAATGGCGAATCGCTAGGGGAAATGCTCTAGAGAATTTTGATGACAAACTGGAATCACGAACCCAGAATCTCTAGTTCCGACCTTCATGCTAGGGAAAACAAGCCAAACGCTCAACCAAAGAATCAAAACCACTAGTTAACCCAACCTTCAGTATGCTAAAAATCCAAGTGTGTGCAGTTGCGTTAATTCCCATCCTTCAGTTGTTGAAAGAACCCAAGCTCCATCAAATTAAGCTACGTAGTTTATTCTAACTCCAAAATCATCTGGGACATTGCCTCGCTGCCAGTCAAGCGTCCATAGCCCCGACGAGGTTGTCACTGTGATTCTCCCGAACATTGCTCTACTAACGGTCGGGCATCCATAGCCCCAGTAGAGTTGCTCGTATACCCCTAAAAATTTGAATTTCTCTTGTTTTGATTTTCAATATTTTTCTTTCTTTCTTTTCTTTCTTTTTCTCTTTTCAGTTCTTTTATTTCAACCCGCAAGCAATGAAGCTCGTGCTCAGGGTTGAGAATCACAGTGGTGCTGGAGCAGAATTTTAGATTTTTCACTTAACTAGACTTCACAAAAGGCCTACAGTGACCGTCAGATTCTTTAAATTTGTGAGAGATATAAGATTCAAGAATACTTCAGAATCAGACCAACCAATGACTTATCCACTTTGAATCAAACATCTAGATCAATTGATACTAACAGAAGATCCTCACCATCCACTCTAAAACTTGATTATAGTTTGACAAAGAAATACATAGAGAAACCCCAAGTGATAAGAAAGGTTGTTGTGCGCACAGATGCACCCAGCCAAAAATAGAGGGACCCCAAGCAAAGTGAGAGAAATGAAAAGCAAATGAAAAGAAAACACCAAAACGAGACAGCGAAAGAAAACACCCCAAAGCAAGCAACCTATAACAAACCAACTAACCTAAGGAAAGTAGGAAAGTGGATTATTTATAGGAAACCTACACTACTCAAAACGAGTTATGTACAAAGATATTTACAAAGGACTATGTTCGGGTAAGGTGAGCTGATGCTCATGCTCATTGGATTTTGCAGTGCATGCACAAGAAAATGGGCAGTCATTATAGTTCTCAACCATGCAGATTTATCCTTATGTTTAGAGAAAATAAATTCAATATTCCAGCATTCAAATTCTACCCCAACATCACGAAGAATCAACAATTGAGGAGGCTCGCTAAACCCATGGTTAATCCATAAACATGTTCATTTTTTCTCATTCCCATAATCAAAATGCTAAGTGCAGCTATAAAAATTAATAGGAGCAAGGAAGGATAGAACCTGGATTTCATCACATGGAGGTGGCAACATTTGACAATTGAGAGCAAGCACCGCATCGTCAGTCTTTGCATCAACAACCTCGGGCGGGCATGGAGGAGGATGCAACACTTTAGGAATCAAGCCTGCATAAGGCAGGGAGAACGAGGCAGCAAACACTTCTTCCACGTCTTGCATGGGATCAACAATCCCCCTTGGTAGTTCTTCAAAAAGAAGTACTTCATCTCGTTGATCTTCTGCAAATCGAGCGTCCACATTATTGTTGTCCTCGAAAGGAAACACGTTGTCCCATCCCTTTCCCAAGTGTCAACCTTATCTTCATGATGCTCAATATCATGGGATGATGACATGTACGAATATGTCATGTGGCAGCCATTTGAATATGAAGGAGGATCAACAACGATCAACTTCAAGTTGGATCTTGTAGTCGATCGGGTGCTTCATCTCTGTTGGAGGCTATCTCAGCACCCCCGCCTTTGTCTTATTCTCTTTTCTGTTCATGCAACTGATCATGACATTCACTCATTTCCCCTTGCTCACTATCGCTATAAATGGAGAAGGAACCCCTCTCCCAATCCAGAAACTCTTGTGCATCACCATTCGGAGGCTCAAGGAGTATGCCCTCATCGCTACCATCTTCTGGGATGTGTTCTTTCTCAACATGAGCATACCTCCGCAACACAACTCCCAATGCAAATAAGTCATCAATTGATGGCACCTTATCAAGGGGGCTAAAATTTACTATGTGATTTCCCCCCAAAGACTCACCATAAAGCCCATCGTCCATGGTGCACAAATATTCTTCAAGAGGAAAAAATTCTTGATGACTGGTGGACAACATTCCAGTTTGATCTACTTGATCACTTAAAAGCTCGAGATTGTATTGTTGTACTCCTTATATTGTTGTCCCAACATCCTCTTGAGGACTTCCTTCAACTGAGTTGTCACTTGGCTCAGGCTCTTGGTCCTCATGTTCCATTCTTGAAGCCACTGCAGGGAGTGGTGTGCTCGGCTGCCTTGCTTGTTCTCTGACTTGCTTCATGGCTTCTTGGCACAGTCTGTATGTGAACTTAGAGTGGGATGAATCATGGAGCCTACACCAATTTGGTAGCAGCAATACCTCCAAATCCACCTGACATTTCAGCTCTAACCAATCCTTTGCTAATCTAGAGACGAGATGGTCATATCTTTTTGCCACTGGGTCCTCATCATCACTTTTTGTTGTCCCAAGGCTATCAACCTCTTCCTCTTGCTGATTTTCAGCATCTTCATTGGTTGCCCCAACATACACTACTGCAAAACTGATTGAATCATCCTCAACTGCCAATGGCTCCTCTTCTTGAGTGGAGGACTGCCCCTTACTAGCAAAGGAGAGGCTTTCCAACTCCATTCTTCGTGAACCTTCACCAAAGATTTTTGTTGTCCCTAGAAAATCAGCTTCTTCCTTTTCATTTTTTGCTTCAACGTTCGCTGTCCCAGCATCTATTCTATGGAGCTTCTCGATCTATCTGCAATGTGTTGTCCTCCAGATGCTGATAGTTTTTTTGCCTCATGAGATGACTCATTCTCCTTGACAGTTGGCTGCTCCAACTTGTTCAAATTGCCTTTGACTTGGGTGATGATGTTTGCACATGACAGACAAGTAAATTATGAATGTAGTGCATTGTGAAATCTGCACCAACTTAACATTAGTGCTTCCTCCAATCTTGGTCCGTCTCTGCTACCCAAACATTCTTGGATCAGCTCTTCAAATCCCTTGGCTGCCATGGTTGTCAATTCTTCCTCCGGGTCTGCAAGGGCTAAAGGCTGATATATTTCTCAAAAGGGAATCTCTCCTTGCGAAACTCTTTCAATTTTGCTCAAAAAGGTTAGACACTGTAGTTCATTGTGCCTATGGGTTCCATGAATTCTACATCTATCTACCAATGCAAACTGCTGCAATGGCCTCTTCAATCTCCTATTTAAATTTGCATGTAGTTGAGCGATGTTGATTTGCACATGCTGCTCCATTTCTCCTGAACTTCTTTTTGCCTTCAAAATTTTCTGATTTTATGTTTCAGCATTAAAAGAGATCTCCTTATCTCATATTTCTTCTTGAAAGTGCTCTTTTCAACATCCAACATTCAACTTTGTATCCTCAACATGTCAGCCCTCCTTCTAGTGCCAGTTTTGTTGATGGTGTTTTTATGCACTTCACAACACAGACAATACGTAGGTGTATTACCTCTCTTGAAAGATAATCTTCCACAATCAAATTGCAGAACACTATTCCAAGGTCTCTCTGATGTTAGGTCTTGACAGTGCTTGGAATATCTCAGTTGATTTATGTGATTTGCTAGAATCACAAGGTGGACTTACAGATGAGTTACAAAGTGGGAAAGTTGGATCAGCAAATGGAGTTTTAAGATGGGAAAGTTGCTGAGTGTTTGCTGCAGGTTCAAACAATAGTCTGGAACTCCATTTCAACATCAGATTTAGCTTTACAATGTGTAATGAACCTTTCCTAAGGTTACTTGAAAAAAAGGAAAAGGGTAGGGAAGAGAGAAGGTTCCTAGATTTGAAACTATGAATGAACAGTAATCATGGAGGCTGCTACAATAGACAAACTCCCTAAATTAGGTTTCGCTTGGCCAAGAGGATCCTACAGTTACACAAAACTAGTGCAATCTTCTAAGGACTGTAGATTTTCAGTTTGCATACACACATCATGAACATGCAAGTAAACTAGGTTTCAGCAATCAAATAAAAAAGCCCAGGCTAACTTTGCACAACAACTTGTCATCAACAAGTGCCAAAAGTATGGGCTAGAAATTCATCAAATACTGAAACAATAATCACCATTACCACTTCCATTCAAGAAACTACAACTAAAACTAACTTGGAAGGTAGAACCATGCACACATAATGAGCAAACTCAAAATTAACACCCATAGATCATGCAATGTTGCTTTCTATTGCTGCATAATGTTTTTACAACAGCTCTCCAACCCCTTACAAATGAGGGGGAGACCCCTATTTATAGTTTTCCAAACCCCAATTGAATGGCCAGGATTGAATTACATTGTGTGGCCCAGATTAAATTACATTAGGGCTTCACCTACCCCACAATATTCAGCAATTTCAAATACATTTTTGTCTTTTCCCTATTTTGTCTTTTAGTGGCCAGTCACTGCAACAGTTTTGTCTCCTAGCTAATTTCCCTTTTACTGTAGCTGAAACTGCCTGAAAGCTACCTTCTTCCCAATGGAATTTCAGCATTCCTCATTGGATCAAATGGTTATGTCGATGGACCCATGGTAGGCTTCTTGAAACTGGAAATGAGAGGCCGAAATACTGTTGTAGGAATGTTGTTTTGAAATGGCGAACAGAGCTCGGAACTCCAGATGGTATTTCCCAGCTACAAATTTGGAATTTGAAAGGTTAGGGGAGGTTAAGACCCCATTTTAGCATCTGGGTCGAAGTCTATTTTTGATTTGGAGGTGTGCTGGTATGTTCCGGAAACACGAGGCCAGAATGCCGTTGTAGGAATGCTGTTTTGAAACGACCGACAAAGCACGGAATTCCAGATGGTATTTCCCAAGTGCAACTTTGGAATTTGAAAGTTCTAGGGAGGATAAGACCCCATTTTAGCATCTGGGTCGAAGTTCGTTTTTGATTTGGAAGTGCGCTTATACATTCCGAAAACGTGAAACCGGAATGCCACTATAGGAATGTTGTTTTGAAACAACCGACGGAGCACAGAACTCCGGATGGTATTTCCCAACTGTAAATTTGGAATTTGAGAGTTTCAGGGAGGATAAGACCCCATTTTAGCATCTGGGTCGAAGTCCGTTTTTGATTTGGAGTTGCGCTTCTACGTTTCGAAAATGTGTCGCTGGAATGCCATTGTAGGAATGTTGTTTTGAAATGGCCGACGAAGCACAGAACTCCGGATGATATTTTCCGACTGTAATTTTGGAATTTGAAAGTTCTAGGGAGGATAAGACCCCATTTTAGCATCTGGGTCGAAGTCTGTTTTTGATTTGGAGGTGCGCTGGTACGTTCCGGAAACGTGAGGTTGGAATGCCGTTGTAGGAATGCTGTTTTGAAATGGCCGACGAAGCACGAAACTCTGAATTGTATTTCCTGGCTGCAAATTTGAAATTTGAAAGGTTAAGGGAGGATAAGACCCCATTTTAGCATCTGGGTCAAAGTCCATTTTTTATTTGGAAGTGCGCTGGTACGTTCCGAAAACGTGAGGCTGGAATGTCGTTGTAGGAATGTTGTTTTGAAACGGTTGACAGAGCACAGAACTCCGGATGGTATTTCCCAGCTGAAAATTTGGAATTTGAAAGGTCAGGAGAGGATAAGACCCTATTTTAGCATCTGGGTCGAAGTCCATTTTTGATTTGGAGGTGCGCTGGTACGTTCCAGAAACACGAGGCCGGAATGTCGTTGTAGAATTTTGTTTTGAAACGGTCGACGGAGCACGAAACTCTGGATGGTATTTCCCAGTTGCAAATTTGGAATTTGAAAGGTCAAGAGAGGATAAGACCGCATTTTAGCATCTAGGTCGAAGTCCATTTTTTATTTGGGGTTGCGCTGGTACGTTCTGGAAACACAAGGCTGGAATGCCATTGTAGGAATGTTGTTTTGAAACAGCCGACGGAGTACGGAACTCCGGATGGTATTTCTCAGTTGCAAATTTTGAATTTGAAAGGTCAGGGGAGGATAAGACCCCATTTTAGCATCTGGGTCGAAGTCCGTTTTTGATTTGGAGGTGTGCTTGTATGTTTCGGAAACACAAGGCCGGAATGCCACTATAGGAATGTTGTTTTGAAACGACCGACGGAGCATGGAACTCCAGATGGTATTTCCTGGCTACAAATTTGGAATTTGAAAAGTCAAGGGAGGATAAGACCTTATTTTAGCATCTGGGTTGAAGTCCATTTTTGATTTGGAGGTGCGCTTGTACGTTCCGAAAACAAGAGGCTGGAATGCCGTTGTAGGAATGCTGTTGCAGGAAAAACTTCCTGAAACTTAATAAAACTTTGTTAGTTCACTTAGGCACCATAGAAACATCCAAAATCCATAGGAAATCTATCCCCAAAGTCAAAGAATAAAGGAAAAAATGAATCGAGCGAGCGGGGGGGGGGGAAAGGGGGCAAAGCCCAAAAAACCCAAGACTTAGGTAGTTTTTATTTTAGGGGAAAAATATGGTCAACCAAAAATGAGACTTTGAATGAAACGTTGACCAACTAGAACAGTAAAATGAGGGGCATATAAAACGAGAAGGGAGCAAAGAAGCCTGTCGGGAGTGGAAAAAAAGGGTCCCTGCCAATGGTGGGGCATGTGTGCAAAATATGCACAACAATCAGCTTCCATCACACATTGATCAACATCCACCATGAAGCAAATTGTATCCTTGTATTTCTCTACAATGGAGGTGGGAATCCTCTCTCTAGCTTGCATCACAGTCTGAAAACTTTTGAAGTATCTCTAGATAGTGGCATTCTTTATTTTATAATCTGCATATTTGTGAAAGAGATCTCTGATCTGAGCAGCTACCGGTATGTCCTTTTGCCAGTGAATCTTTCTGAATCCCAAAAATTCACCCATGAAATAAAAGAATAAGCATAAAAGAAAGTTACCATACTTGAAAGAGTTTTTCTTATCTTTCTTAATCTTTGCAAGATTTTCCATTAGTTGACTCCTCAGTAGTTCATAGAGATCATAGTCTGCATTTTCTTTCACCATCTGATAGGTGGCATAAATTGTTGTACCGGACATAGAGTTGTCTCAACTGGAATGATAAATCTTGTACCCAATAACCATAGATGCAAATTTGACATCTACACCAACAATGTTATCAATTGTCATTGCTCTTCTATCATACGTAGAGCCTGTAGCATTAGTGACCATTTGATTTTTCACAGATTTCAAAATTGGTAATCCGCCAGAAGAATTTAGACATGCTACAGCCCTGATAGCTTCCTTTTTTATTTTGAATGGTATGCTTAAACACATGAATTCATCATGGACTCGACTCAAAACATAACAAACCCATTCAAACTCTTCAAAGATGGAAAATTTGACAATCTGAGTAAATTTATTTGCTTCTAGGATTTTATGTTTCGGCTTCACACATAAATCTTCACCTATGATGTGATTATTGTACAAATTTAGCAACTGTGAACTTCCTAGGTCTTCAATATTCACATGAATATAAACCCTAATGTCCTTTGTGTGTAATACTCCGAACGAAAATGCTCCTAACGAGTTTGTCTCAAGAGACTTGTAAGGATGCCATTTGAATTTGGGATGAGGTTTGTCCTTGACTTCAACTACCAAAGGAGTATTCATTTTGACCAAATCTCAAATTTGTAGAGTTGTCTGATAAATACCTTTTTCGCCGGATCAAAATTTGATTGTCAAATCACTTCCACACTTGAATTTCGCCTCAATTCACCAAAGTTCACCTTAGAGCTCTCCAAACTTCTTTTCTCCAAAATAAAAAGTGACAAATGAAGAATAGAAATTATTTTTATCATTTGCATACCTAACCCTTTTTGTCGAAATAAATTATTTTACCCTAACTCATCTGGTTAGCCTATTTTTATGCATCGTGATGCGTAAATCTTCTGCGGACCTCCAATGTGGCATACCCCTTACTCCAATGAGTTAAACAACATATGTTGAGTATCTATGCACCTTCTGTACACATCCACATGTGGTGTTACTTGTCGATTAGGAGGTTAAAATATTTTCTTGACAACTCCCCCTAGGCCAAAGGCCTGAAACTAATTCCTAGAGGAATTTCTAGAAGCAAGTTCTGGTGTTGGCACATTTTCTTTAACAGAGGGATCTTTTTTCACCCATTTCTTCTGCATTTGTTGTCTAACCACATCTATAGTGATTTTTCCTTTTCCCTTGATATCCTTCTGCATTTTCTTCCTTTGATTTATCAGACCTTTTTTATTCCAATAAAATGTAGCAATGTGACCAATTTTGTTGCAGTTATAGCACACAATGTTTCTCCTTCTAGACTAGTTGTTCCACTGCTTCTTGATATGCACTGGTTAGTATTATGGCCAAGTCTATTGCATGTATAACATCTGATATTTCTATGAAATTGATTCATCACATTTCTGCATTCATTTGACTTATGACCAACCTTATGACAATTAAAGAACTGACCTAAGAATGATGGACCACTTGATTTCATTCTACTTCTACATTGATTAGCCATGTTTCCAAATTTATTGCAACTGAAACAGTATCCATTAAATCTCTAAGCATTAGGTTGCCTTACCAAATACCTTCTAGATTTGTTCATTTGGTTTCCTTGCTTGAATCTCCTTTGTCCGGATCTGGAACTTTCTCCTTCTTCATATCCAAGACCTTGCTTGTCACCATTTGTCCTCTAACTGCTAATTAGTTCATCAAGCTTGGCTGAGCTAACTTTGAACTTTTCTTTGTATTCATTAGCAACAACAAGTTCATTTATGAGATCATCCATCTACTTTTCAAGTTCCTCTTCATTGTTTTTAGATTGTTCTAGTTCATCATCCATTCGGCTGCATACTTCAAATTTTTCTTTCAGGGACTGTGCTAGGTTGTCTTCATTCTTATTTTTTATCTTCAATCTCCTTGGTCATCTCCATCATGATAGATTCCATTTCATGTTTTAGGACTGTATTATCTCTGGTAAGCTTTTCACATTCTTTTGTCTTTTCCTTCAGGGCTTGACTGAGTTGTTCATCTTCAATGCTCTTACTGTCACTCTGCCTAATCTGATCATAGAGTTCCTTTCTCTTCTCTCTAGAATTATTGATTGTGTCTTTCAAAGACTCAATGAATTTCTTAGCATCCATGAGGTTTGCTTGCAATTTATGAACTTCATCCTTTGATTGATCAAGATCATCTAGGGCCACCAAAAGTTGTTGTTCAAGATTGCTTGAATCCATTGAAACACCTTCCAAGATCTCCCCAATTTGTTAGACTTCTTTAGAGGAACTAGCTCCGATACCAATTGTTGGAAACAAGCTACATTGAGAGGGGGGTGAATCAGTGTTGTGCAAAAAATTACTTTAGTAATCTTTATCTTCAAAGCATTAACAACATTCAACCATAATGCATAAACATGAAGTAAATGAACAAAAAACCATAACACAAGGATTTTTTATTTACCTGTTAGGGGAAAAATCATGGTGGATGACCAATTCACAATTTAATCTAAGTATACTCAAATGAAGTTTACAATATGGGGAATGCACTTGCATTCAGGCACACTGCCTAGAGCTCACTGTTCAAAGGGAAGGCTCACTACTTTACAAATAAAATCATATTAAAACAATCTTAGAGTTTGAACTGGAAAAAATAGCATCTACATATGCTTGATTACAATTTTGATTAGGTAGAATATTCAATCTTTTATCCTATAGACTGATTCTTCACTTCTTTGTTTTTCTCACACTAACAACACAAATTCTCTATGCGCAAGTGAAAATATGCATTATCACTCTTCTACTCTACTCTAATTTGTAATTCCCATCACCACACACTTCATACATCTTCCAAAATGATGTGGATGATCTTATATATATATATATATCTACAAAGAATTAGTTTACACTTTTTTGGCTTCAATAGAACACAAAAACAATTACAACTGTCAGCTCAATTCGTGAATAATATGCAATGTGTATCCACAACAGTCTGCCACAACTTGGCTAGAACCCAAACAAAGATGTATAAACACAAAAATACTTAACCAATTACTTTCCATACATCGGTGACATGATACATTTATGATGTTGGCTCCAGTACTGATAAAATATAAAATTAGTCAACCAGATCTTCAAACTTCCACACGAATCGATACAAGCCACTGTGCTTCAATATTAATAGAGATAATATACCAAAAAACATTTTCTGAGATGCGCAACACAAAACAATAACATAAAATCTTCATACAGATTGATGAACACTGAACTATCAGATGCCTTGTTCTTCCTTTTCAATATTCAATCTGTCTACCGATATGATCAAATGATGATGTGCATATCTGATCATCAATTAGGGTTGCCATCAATTACAACACCAAATGATACTAGCAGTGTCTCTTGCCAACATATTTTTCATGTCAAATCAAGTAGTCATTTTTGAAATTTTCCTCGTAAGTGAGCTTTAGGGATTTCAAAGACCTCTAGATTCATGGATTTCCAAGAGTGGTGGATTTTGTGAAAAATAAGACTCTGTTGATTTAATGAGACATTGAATTCTGAAAATTTTTGTGAACCCCGAGACTTGATTAGACTTAGCTTAAAATCACCCAAGTAAGGCATATTAAATGATGATCAACCTAGCCAATTGTTGTAAAACATTAACTCATCTTCCAATTCGAATAGAAACTTGGTAAAACTCAGGGGAGATGACACAAACGAAAATTTTGAAGACCTCATTTATATGCAATGGTGGTTTTCCTTGTATACTAGGGTTAACACGATGATAAACTATATCTATTTATCATTGCTTTTAATTCTTAATATACTTAATATTTAGAGTTCATTTTTTATCTATTTTCATTTTGGTTTTCTATGGAGGTCAAAAGACCAAAATGAGAGTTTGACTAAGGCAATCCTCTAAATAGTCTAAACAAATTTTTCATCCTTTTGTGTTTATAGGTTAGGTGAAATAACAAACTTGGGCCACACATTTTGGATTTTTCTAGTACAACTAATAATGAGATGATAAAGTGTTGTAAAGACATTAATGTGGCACACTAGTGTCCTAGCTAAAGGGCTATATCGTCTGGTGTCAACAGGTTCCTCTAAATTTTTTTAAAAAAATTTCTAATGAAATAAATTTAGAATTTATTCTATATTTCTCGTAATTTAGTATTTCCTTATTTTATTTAGGTGTTCACTTCATAAAAACAACATTCTATTTCAATTTTTAAGCATTTTTTATTTCAATCCATTTTTTTCTCTTTGTTTCTTCGAATAAACATAGGTCTTTTTTTATTTGAAGTAAAGTAGGAACTTAGTTGTTAAATAAATGTATTTTAATTGAAAGAATCTTATATTGAGATTCCACAAGCCTTGGATAAAAATCTAAAGAGAAACCTATCACACACAAATGAGAAATTACACAACAAAATATGTGAAACAATAATGATTGGTGATTATTGAAATATAACAAAGAAGGATTGAAGATCATTATGTAGACACAAATTGAAGTCAACATCAGATCCTTGATTGGTGGAGTTCAACTCAGGATTAGATGGAGTTCTGACTGAGAGAGGAGTGAGATAACAGACTGCATGAATAAGATTGACATGCATGATTAATGGAATAACACTTGAGATTAGAACTAGATGATCGCTTCCTAAATTTGCATTAAGTACTAGAGTAAATTATTGATGATTAATTTACTCCAACACCCCCCCTGAATGAAAATTGAGGAGAATCAAAAACTTATGAAGAAAAATAATTCAATGATGGAAGCCTTTGAAAACTACTCACGTGTCCACATGTCGAAAAAAAATTGATGTCGATCGAATATCTTGTGAAGACAGATAGAGAACAAGCTGAAAAGGCGATGAAGATGGTGGGCCAACAATGATGATGTGGTTGTCAACGATTTATCCAAACTAAAGAAGAAAGCTGCAACTATTGAAGAACTACAAAGATGCACTCCGTTAGGGATGATGCCATTGTTTATCCAATCCTCAAAATTGTCCCACTAGAAAGAAACTCTAGAAGCATACGAGGATGCGACTCTGGAAGCTCATGTAGTCAGGAATCCTACTAGAAAGAAACTCTGGAAGCACATGAGGATGCGAGAAGCTCACGTAGACAAAAATTTAATACAAAAAAAAACCTATGGTTGTTGATTGGAAGAGCACTACGAAGCTTGACAAATAATTAACAAATTTAATATTCTAAGTTTGTTTATTCAGAAACAAAATGAAAGAAAAAAAAACCTATACTAGATACAAAGAAACATGTATGCATCTAGATACAAATTTTTACATCTACCTCCATTTTGGTGAAAAAATTCACAAAAATCTACTTGCCAAGCCCTGTCGCAGATGACAGGGTAGCTTGATGGTTGCAAATAAGGCTGCAAATCAAGGCCTCCAGCTTCCAATGTCGCCTCCTATGCAACAAGTACACCTGCAAAAAATAAAATTTGTGGCTTGGGGCTGAATCAAAACCTTTAATGAGGAGATCACACCACTGCAAATACTAATTGAGCCTTCATGAATGGAATTCTTAGCCTTCCTGCAATTTTTTACGCCGAGCCTCCACCAAAAATGCACCTCAAATGGATGAAAGGCGGCCTAAAATGGAGGAGGCATGACCTTCATATAGCAGATCAAGCTTGCAAAAGAAAGGTAATTGATTCTCAAGAGAGGGGATGCATGGTTCGAGCCTGTGGGAGAGTCGCGGCCCAAAGGACCTTCACTGCTGGCCTCTAAGGGGCCAGGCTTAAACATCACACACTAAGCCAATGGCTTAGTGTGTGGGCACCCTTTTCCGTTACCTTTTCCCCGTTTCCGTTTCAATGCAATTTTGTTGGTAAAGTTTCTTAACTGCTCATTTAATTTTATAAGATACAGATTGAAAAGAAAAATAAATACTATGCCCTCAACTTGTCAAGTGTTAATTTGTTAAAATATTAAGTAAAATATATATTATAAACTATATTATATTTATATTCGATATTATTTGATGTTATATTGTATTTATATATTTATTTATTTTATATAATATAATAAATATATATATAAATATAATATCATATAACAATTATATTTTATTATATTATATTCATCAATAATATTATATATTATACTTATATACTTATCTATTATAGTATATATATTTATAGGCTCTAGGAAAATTCATCACGAGCAATTCACCAAAGAAAATTCATTGTAGCAATTCACGGTCATATGAAAAAATTACGAACATAAAATTCACCATCAAGTAAAATTCACCGCCAACAATTCACCACTAAAAATTAACCACATTAATATTTTTAATAAATTCAAAGTTTTTGAAATATATATTAGAAATATTAATGTGGTTAATTTTCCGCAGTGAATTGCTGATGATTAATTTGATGTATGCCATATTTATATATTTATATATTATATATTTTTTACTTAATATTATTTACATATACATACTATATAAATATAATATATACAATATTATATATAAATATATCACAAACATATAAATAATATATAATATAATATAATTCCTAATATGTATTTTATACAATAATATATATTGAATAATATTGTATTTTATATAATATAAATAATTTATGAATATATTTTGTATATAATGTATAATACACAATACACAGTAATAATATATATATATGCCTCAATTCCTATGGTTGTGCTCGTATGTGCACACTAAATAAAAATGCAACTGATGGATTTTCCATAGGAGCTCAAGGGGACCACTTGGTTATGTCAATCTGATATCATAGGGAGATTTTGTTTGGATTAGAGTAATTATACTTTTATCATAGTATGTCTTATGATCACCATGGAATAGTAGTGTTTAACATAGAAATTGTTGAGTTGATAGGGATGTTTGATGAAAAATTAATTATTTCATGAAAAATTTAAAATGGATTTTCTTTAATGGGAGTACACATGAATGTATTTTCCCCAATATGCTCTAGATCAATTGAATTCCTCAACAACCATACATAGAACTTCATTATTCTTAAAAAATGATGAAATTTTGATTCACTTATGAAGGAGATCTTGAAACAATCCTTTCTTTGACTATATAGGGGAAACATCTAATTATTTAATTATAACAAGAATCTAAAGTTGCAAGATCAAAAGAACAAAAAATATGTAGCAAAGGTAATATCTTGCATAGATCCATTTTCTCAACATGGTTATCATGATCATCAACTATCTCTTTCCCATTAATATAGGTATTATCTTTTAAAAAATTAACTGTACTATTATTAGCTTAATGCATGGCCATTGTGGAATTCTATTAATAGAGTACTTCTTAAGGGGAAATGAGAACCATGGTTAGACATTGACATATACATGAAAAATAAAAAATAATAGGCAATAACGATCAAATACTTGTTCTAAAAATAATTTCAAAATTAGAAAATCAATAAACATTTAGATCTACAAATAAAATTAGAAAACAACTTTCCTAAATGCTAAAAACTAGGGATGATTATATGAGTTTGCAAATTTATATGTAAGGAAATTATAAAACGAGTATCACATAAATATCCAGGTCTAATTAAATTATATAAATACAAATAACAATAATAAATGAGTCTAAATATATAAGTTGCTCAACAATAATACTAGACAAACACATTTTTAAAACTAACAAAGAAGACACATGTACTTAATTTCATTTGCAATGTAGATATATTTTGATGTATAAGTTGTGCTTAATGATTCAATCATATGCCTTGATATAAGATTTGAGATCGTGATGCTCTAATAAATTGTTAGATAATTCACATTCTATTATGTGAAAAATAGCTAAATATGCACTTTTCCTTGTAAAACTTTTATAATTATTTTTGTTAATTTTTATAACTTACATGCCAACCAATTTATCAATGTTTATTATCCTAAATTACACATTTTTTGTGACATCTAACAAAAATAATTACAATAAAATTTAATAAAATACTCATTCAATATATATTTAACAATTAAAATCATTACTATAACATAATACAATATTTTCATTTATAAAACTAAAAATAAATTCAACAAATACTAAATAAAGCTAAATACAATTAATTAATTATTCAAATATTTAAAAATACACATTACCATATAACACATTATTCTATTTTTAAATAATAATATTCCAATTAACAAATAAAAAAGTCATCCATTATCCTATCCAAATAGACATATTATCTCAAGACTAAAGTATTCCATATTTATTTATTTATTTAAAATGTCATTTCCCTCAAATGACAATTAGCTTTTGAAGTAGTCCTCAATACTTATTTGCATTCATATTTGGAGAAACTAGCCAGTCCCCTTGAGCTCCAATGGCAAACTCCATCAGCTGCATTTTCATTTAGTGTGCACGTATAATAAGA
The DNA here is from genome assembly GCA_007115665.2 of Sequoiadendron giganteum. Taxonomy (NCBI): domain Eukaryota; kingdom Viridiplantae; phylum Streptophyta; class Pinopsida; order Cupressales; family Cupressaceae; genus Sequoiadendron; species Sequoiadendron giganteum. The sequence continues at coordinate 168,597,760 of VCHN02000014.1, read as the reverse complement.
GGGTTCTAAAAACACGGGTTGAGTGAAGAATAGGCCTCCCAATTTGAAATTTACATCTCAGTTAACTGTGGTGATGGCTTTGAGGAGGAAGGCGTGGCAGATAGGAGGCGTGATCTACCTCATGTGAGAAGGACAACTTTCAAATAGACGTGGGGTCGATTTGATAAATAAATCATGGCATGTGATGCCATAGAGGGCGCAAACCCAATCTGCAATGTGCCCCTCACAAGATTGTGTCGTCACCTGCCTGCTTAGGAGAATAGTGCCAAATGGGGTTGCAACAGTGTCGCGTATGAGGTCGGCCCTTGCAAATCATGTCTCTTTCACGCCCATCGTGCACCCTCTTCCAAGGTAAGCTTTGATGGAGGTGGATGAGCATGGATCAATCAGGGAAACACATTTCTACACACAGTTTTAGAAACACATAGATTTAGAACACACAAGTTTGCCTAACACGTGTTGTTGCACTCCATTGCTATTTATTTTCTTATAGAAATGATTTGCATCAATCCTCTTTTATAGAGGATTTGGAAGTTTCTAGATTATCATCAATATCTTCCTAGACTCTTCTTGCACTGACATTCATCTTTCTAGACTCTTCTTTACCATCAAATTCTCTGGACTCTACATTTAATGAGATAGGTGGTTGCAGGTGGTAGAAATTAATTCCAACATTTCTCCCCCTTAATTTCTACCACAAACCAATTGCTCTGAATAATCATGCCATGATCTAGTATAGATGGGTCCCGGCCTAGAGCCTTGTTAGGTACCCATTTACAACTACTAATTGTGTCAATGGAACATTATTCTTTGCAAATTCTTTTCCTTTGTCTCTAACAAAGTCTGTGGACTTCCTCAAATTATTTTCTTCCATAGCTTCAATCACCTCTCAATTCTAATGTCATTCTTTCTCTTCTTGATGATCTTTATGCCTGATGATGCCTTTGTCTTTGTCTCTCAAACCTTCAATCTGCAATTTCTTGAAAAATTTCCATCTATCGATGCCCTGCCAAAAGTATTTGTTGTGTCTTCAAACTTGCAATGATTGTCGTCATCTTTCACATGCGAACTTTTATACTTGAACAAATTCTTGATCATACCCGTAATTTTCTGCCAACTAGATCCATAAGACCATTCACAATCCATTCTCATACAACATGCCATAGAATCTTTCTTTGATGCATTATTCCAACATTTCTTTTCACAATGATTTTTCAAACCACACACACTGCAAGGGTGCAAGTCCCAACATTTGTCCTTCGTATGACCTTTCCTATTACAATGCAAGCATTGCATATTCTTCCTTCCTTGATATGATTTGCTTGTACTTGGAACATCTGCATCATTCTTTCCTCTACCTATGTCATACCCAAGACCTTTATATCTTTGCCTCATTGTTGGTTCAATTGGATCTTTTATTCCTTGTTCATTCTTTCCCAAACCTTCACCTTTATAACCCATCTTTTTCATAAGTTTTAGACCAATGTTTTCTTTAACTTTTGCAGAATCAAAATTATCACAACTGACAAGATTATTAGACTCATCAACATGTTTATCTCTATCATAAATAACTTCAGCAAAATCACATTTATCAAATGACAAACACAAATCTTTTGTACTACATGAAACATTAAATGTCGATTTCTTTGTCTTCAAACATTCATTCCCTTCATTCAATCTTGATATTTCCTTTTTATATAGACTATTCTCTTCTTCTAATTTCTTCATCTTTTCTTCTAGTTTTTCATTTCTTTTATTAATCTCATCAAATAGTTTTAACTTTTCTTCTAACACTTTATTTTCCTTTCTAAGTTTGCTCGATTCCTTCACTTGCCAATTATGTACTTCTTCCACAAACTTTAACCTATCCTCTAGCTCTTCAATTTTCTCTTTATAATCACTAATTTCATTTAGAAGTTTACATTTTTTTGTTGACGTTTCATTCATAATTGCAAACCATTTCTTTCTCTCTTTCATTAATTCTTCATTTAAGAAATCTACTTCAGAAAGTAAATTTGCATTTTCTTTCAACACTCTTTTACCTTGCTTTCTCATTGCAATGAACAATTAAACTCGCCTTAATCTCTTGATTTAGAAAAAAAACAAAAATATTTTAGACACAAAAATATTTACCAAAATCTTCTCTTGTTTTCAATACCGTTATTTGATAGCAGCCCGTACCTCTTCTTCCATAATTTATTTTCTACCACTATGATTGATCAACAATTGTGGCTGTGCTTCAAATCTATCAATGAACTTTAGTCTTCAGACCTCTTATAATTTTCTTATGCCTACTAGCTCCCCCTTAGTCTTTGCAGCGATCTACTCAACAGCTTCACAAATCATAACTTTCATGCTATCTCACTGATTTTTGTTCTCTTCCTCTTCTAAAACACACACTTTTAATAGAGACAATAGAGACAACTCATACAATTTCACATACTTCAATATTAGACTTGTAGTGGTTACTCCTTAGAACAATTTCACATACTTCAATATTTTTTTATACTAAACAACCATTCTGTTTATAGATAACAAAAACTCTCTTCACACAAGATCAATCTACAATCAACACTATCTTCTTCAGATAACATGCACCCAGACAAATCACTATTAACTTTTAATCTTCAGAAATATGATTCAAACATACAAACAATAGATCTAACCTTTAATAGATTTTGCAAATTCTTTATACGCCTTTAGGCCTCCAGGATTTCACATAATAAGGCAACTTGGGTGATTTATAATCTGCCAATGATTCAGCCTCCCTTTACAACAACTTCATATATCCAGATCGACAGCAATTAACATTCTCTAACAACTTCCCTTAGCAACGGTTGTTTTAGCTATCTCCTGCAACCCACGATCAATCTACTATCACCATCGACTCTGATACCACTATGATGGAGGTGGACGAGCATGGATCAATCAGGGAAACACATTTCTACACACAGTTTCAGAAACACATAGATTTAGAACACACAAGTTTGCCTAACACGTGTTGCTGCACTCTATTGCTATTTCTTTTCTTATAGAAATGATTTACATCAATCCTCTTTTATAAAGGAGTTGGAAGTTTCTAGATTATCATCGATATCTTCCTAGACTCTTCTTGCACCGACAGTCATCTTTCTAGACTCTTCTTTACCATCGAATTCTCTGGACTCTACATTTAATGAGATAGGTGGTTACAGGTGGTAGAAATTAATTCCAACACGTTTGAAGAAATGGTCGAGGGAGGGATGTGTCAGGTCTGCAAATGCTGCAACCGTCGTGCCTCCACTGTATACATCTCTTGTGGGCCTGTGGAAATCTCAACCTCCAATTTGCCCAAAATTAATAAAGATCATGCCCTAAATTTGACTTGAATTCGTCAATTCAAGGTTGAAAAGGGTAGAAAAAGATCTCTAAACTTGCAAATAGAGATATTGCATTGGATTTCACCAGCTCAAACAGAGATTTAAAACACCGATTCCTTCTTGCTATGAAAAGATTCCTAAAAACAATAGAACAAGGATCTTCAGATTTGGCGTTGATACCATGAAAGAATTTGATATTGAGATTCCACAAGCCTTGGATGAAAATCTACAGAGAAACCTGTCACATACAAATGAAAAATTACATAGCAAAATATGTGAAATAATAATGATTGTTGATTATTGAATGATTACAAAGAAGGATTGATGATCCTTATGTAGACACAAATTGAAATCAATATCAGATCCTTGATTGGTGGAGTTCAACTCAGCATGAGATGGAGTTCTGACTAAGAGAGTAGTGAGATAGCATAATGCATGAATCATATTGACATGCATGATTAATGGAATAACACTCAAGATCAGAACTAGATGATCTCTTCCTAAATTTGCATTAAGTACTAGAGTAAATTATTGATGATTAATTTACTCCAACATTAACTAAACCATTTTCTTTCCTTCATAATAACACCATTACCAAATTTGGAATTGGAAGAACATCTGGTGGTGTCTTAGAAGACACACCTCATGAAACACCTTGGATACAAATTTCAAGTGATGTTTGGGTGGGGGTGTCACAAACTGTTGTCATCAAACCTTCAACTCCAACAACAAATACTACAGAAGAATAAAAGGTTGAGACAACATAACAAATATAAATATATCAAAAAAGACTTATTTTTTAAAACAATATGACATTGACAAAAACACTCAAAAAACCATAGCAAAGCAAATAACTCTCCATAATCACATTTATTGAAAAACATTGCTGCTAATTTTGTATTCATAATAATATAACATTCATTCATATAATGCAGATGTGCTCGTTACAAAAGTTAGAACTTTCTTTATTTGAAATAAAGATATTTTGATAGCCAGGTTGAACGTATAACATTTTAGTCATGTTGATCCATCTTAGGGCGGGGTCCATGGGGTTGCTTTAGGATGTTCCATGAAGCAAAAAAATGTCACAGGATTAATTAGAAGTTTTTCCTCAACAATAACAGCCCCTACTTTTTAGCTAAAAACTTAAGCCAGTGCAAAAGGGGTGGGGCTAGAAATTGCCCCACCAGCTTAGGTTTTTTTCTGCCACTTGTCAATCATATAAAGTTTAAAAATTCTCAACAATTAATATTTTTATTATTTTATATTTATTTATGATGCTGAATTGAATATGTAAAATAATAAAATTCATGAAACCACCTACTTTAAAATAATCTTAAAAAATATCAACAACACCCATTGAAATTTTTTTAAAAGCCCCCTCCATGAAACCCACCGTTAGACTTACTATCCATATCCTTAATTTCTTAATAACTGCAACTAACGATTCTGTCCTGTTATGGTGCATGAAGAAATTTGTCTACGTTTTGGTTGACGCTCTTGGACAGAAATTTCATGCAAATAGGAGGTGAAACTTTGGCGAGAGCTAAAATGGCTGATGGAACAATCCAAATGCCTTCGCCGCAGATGAAGCCAGATGCCACTACTGGAACAAAATCCTCGGCTCTCTTGAAGTTAATTTTGTGCCATGCGAAGACAATGACAGACCCCAAGCACATGTCAATGGCGAAATAGGGTCCCACGAAGAAAGGAATTGCCATGGCCATGGGTAGAGGAATATATTGAGAGATTCTATCAGCGGATAGATCTCGCAAGCCATTGACCACAAGTGCGAAAGCAAAGGCACCGTAACAAATGTCTACGCAATTCCTGGGGAGCGCCGAGAATCCTTCCACACCCAGAATGGCCATGTTTCTGTAAATAATAGCAAAGGGTGCTTTGTACTGCCCCGTGGGGTTTCCCACGTCGAAAGCCTGGAAGAAGAGCCAAAATGTCAGCGGCGCGATTATGCATCCTATGGCATTACCAATTAATTGGCTTACAAACATCGACCTCGGTGAAGAAAGCGTGAGGTGCCCCGTCTTGAAATCGTGCATTAAATCGGCTGCTGTTTGGACAAGAGACTTCACCGTTCCGCATAAAGCCAGGCTTACGAGAACGCCTCCGTTGTCTTCCCCTGCCCACGCCGCGAATACAAACAACGCCACCTTTCCATAGTTGTATGCCAAGTTCTGATCTGTTAGTCCCGCTCCATATGCATTGCAAAATGCCAGGACAGGAGCAAACATGTATGACACCAATACATAGTACCACTTCATGTGATTGAACATCTTTGGGATGACCGCCACAGACACAGCAGCCAACGCTACATATCCCGTTGCAGCTATCCAAACAGGAATGGTATCACTCACGAATATCTCGTTTTGCCTTTGCTCCTCCTTGCTTGCTGAACTGCCATCAACCTCATGACCGCCTGCAATTTCGCCAAATAAATGACAATCAATCTCTTGGAAAATTATTTGTACATCTCCTCCACAGGTTCAAAGTCAACGAAACTAAGATGCTAATGAATAGGGTAGGCAAATCTCACCATTCCGAGCTTTCATCATCTTCTTCCAATCCATGTAGAAGTTGCTCCCGGTGATCCACATTATTTTCATGAAATTGTAGAGCCCGTCTCCCAAAATTATGGCAACGCACACAAATACCTGGAAAACGAAAAAAATAAATGGCTGTGAGAATTCCACCGACAGGAAAAAAAAATCTTAAGGAAACAAATTACATGGATTTAAGATAAGAATTGTCTAAGTTGGCTCAAATATGAAAATTCATCGTCACAATTCACTGTCATGGAAAATTCACCGACGGAAAATTCACCGCAAAGTAAAATTCACTGCGAGCAATTTTTCGAATTTTCCATGGGTGAATTTTCCTTGGTGATGAATTGCTGGCTGTGAATTTTCCTTCCATAAATTGCTGACGATGAATTTTCCTAGAACCTCCAAATAGCAATTTGAAATGAATCTACATAGTTATACTATTTAGAAATGAAAATTTTTTATAATTTGTGAGGAAAATATTAAGATATTCTCTAGGGTCAATGGAAAAATTCACCCAAATCTTTGATCACTCTTCGAATGAAATTCATCTAAATCTTTGATTGATTCTTTAATCATTTAAAAATGTTTTTCTATATATATACCCATTTCTTTTATCTCATTCACATGGTAAAAATATAAAAATTTATAAAATCTGTGCCGGATAATTGCGGGCTAACCAGTTTAATTCTCTTGCGCAGTGCGATTCCTGCAAAAGAGTTAGAAAATGTCGAGCCTGGGGTCCACAATAATCTAGATAAAATACAAACAGTTTTGTTTCATTGTGCAATTATTATATTCAATTCCTAATTTGCCGGCCCATTTTTATACGACAGCTCGTGTCCAGTGATTTATAATAATAAAATTTGCCATCTATTGTCGTTGGTGTTTGTTATTTACCTTGTAACCATTAAGGCCCTTTATGCTACTTTCGGAGAGGTTTTTGGGATACCAGTCTCCTTCACGTTTGCTGATCAAAGGCCACATAATACCCCATGACAGAATCCCTCCTAACAGCATGGAGATGTTCACCAGATGAGGGCAAATCATCCCCGCCCCAACATAGGTAAGGCTGCAGTCGAAGTAAAACCTGACATATACAAAGTGATATAAGATCTAACAATTCTTCTCCTTAACTTAGCTTTCCATTATTTTGAGGATCATAGAATACGATTCAAAACGTTGATAAAAACATCAACATAATCGAATCTAAGAATAATATTAAATATCAAAGAGAAATCACCTCTGTTTCTGAGCTCTCAAGCCAAAAATTGGAAAATTCTGAAAGCCGCAGCCGTCTCCACCGGTGAAAAACCATTTGAAGAATCCCCAAAGAAAACTAAAAGTAAAATATTTCCCAAAGCATCGAACTTGCTTCCTGCAATGAAAATAAATTGAAATTGGTACGTGGTTTTAACCATGCAAAAAAGTTGCTTACGACGAATACCTCGCCAAGTTATCTTTCTGAGATGCGTGGAAGCCGTTGATGAGCACAGCTGTCGCTGTACCGCTTGGATAAGTTAGCTTGTAATCAACGATCAGCACCTGTGAATTCATACTCATCCACAAATATTTTACTGAAACGCATAATCAATAATAATACTACAATTTTTCAACTGTGGAAGCATGACATGTTACCTTTCGGAGGGGCACCAACACTAAAATGCCAACAAAAGTGACCAAAAATAGAAATCCACTCATCCACGCAATGCCAGGTTCCTTTACTGTGTCCGCAGTGTTACCGGCAGTGTTAGTTCCTGCTTGTTTATACAATTTTTCGCTCATCGCCAACAAATAGGACCCAAATCCTCCTGATCACCACAATGGATAAATCAACTATCAAACATTAGATCAAGTAGCATAAAAAACCTCATACCAGTCTAGAAAGGCTTAAACATTTTTATATAAGTTCGGATCGTTTAACGTACCACCATAAGCAACGGAATAGCAAGCCACAACACATGTTTGAATAACTGTATTCTCTTGTTTGGTGAAAGGAGTTTGTAAGAAGCCACTCTTCTCCAATAGTTTTGTCCACGACTTCATCAGCATGAATCCCAAGAGCCCCGCAGAAACATTCATTGATGGAGCGAGTCCAGTACTGAGATTCAGATTCATTACTATAACACTGAAGAGAATTCCGATCAACAACCCCGCAACCAGCCCTCTGTAGGTTAGCTGCTCCCTCCATGAAGGCACTACTTCGAAATTCACATCCGTAATACTCTGTCCATCACTTTCAATCCACTCGGCTTTGCTTTCCCCTTGATTAATGGTATCCGGGCAGTCTATGTTGATTGACACTCTGGGTTTTTCTCCTTCGAATGAAGTATGGTCTTCATGAATGGTTCGCTTGACAAGCCCCTGTGGATCACCCATGTCAAAGCAGCTAATACGCTTCAATACCACAGTAAGGCGGATCGTTACTCGCTGTGAATAACCAGGCCTTTGAAAGCAAGGAAACCCATCAAAGATCACAAGAGCGGTAGAGATTTGTACAATTTTAAAAAATAGCTTGCATTATTGAACATCATGCACGCATTGACGAAAACACATTAAGACAAAGAACAGTCAAGTTCTGGTCGAGCATACATCCCTATCCTTATATTAATTTTAATAGGATTATTTTATGTTATATATTTAATTTATATATGATTATCTTTATAATAAGATATGTCTTAATCTTCCAAGGAAAAATTTAAATGAACAATCTTACAAGAAATTGTTTGATAGATAAAGAGGACCATCAAATTTAAGTTGTATTTGTAATTATTAATTCTTTTAGAAGTTTGTACTTATTGTTCATCTCTTGTCAAACACATTTAGTATTTGTTTGTTTAGGTTTTGGGTATCAAGGATGTAGCTGTATCAACAATGTCTTATTTGAGTCGTCCAAAAATACCTTAAAAAATGTTACATAAAGGATGTAGTTGTACCAACAATGTCTTTGTTGAGTTGTCCAAAAATACCTTTAAAATGTTAGATCAAAATATACACATCAATACATGTATTATTAATCAACCCATGTGACACCATGTGATTGGTTATTTCATTGGTGTGAAAATTGATATTTTTGTCTATTTATTAGGTACAAACACAACAACTAGTATTGTCTAATTTTTTTAATTTAAATTGTCTTATTACTTTTAAAACTTTTTGAGGAGAATAATACGTTATTCACAAAAAAAGACAATTAGTAGAAAGAAAACCGTTAAAGTTGAAGCAAGACTTAAGTTCAAATAGAAGACAAGAAATGTCTAAACGAGGGCCAAGCCCAAACATCGAGAAACAACAAAACCACTAAGAGACAAGAGCAACACCATCAAAAGGGAGATCATCAGTATTTGGTTTATCCAATACATAAGTAGAGATCAACCATCATCAATCAAGAAAATGAATAGGTAAAAGTGAAAAGGAGGGGGGTCATTACTATACACATTTATCGTAACCACTATAATGAATAATTATATATTAGGTCATTTCCCCTAATAAATATTTTTAGAAGTGATATTTCTTTATCCATTGGTGACTTTGACATAACAGTATTCTTAGTCATGGTAGCTACTTTTGGTATAGGTGTAGAAATTTTCGACATTAGATAAGTTTTTGTAGGAGCGATAATTATCCATCCCTCATTCATTTTGGGAGTTTTTGAAAAATTATTAATTTTCTCATCTTGGGGTGATTTTGATGGAATGAATCTCTTAACCATAAAAACTATTTTTGTATAATTTTACATATTTTAGGTAGTAGATATTGTTTTATGGAAGTGATACTTTTTCCATTTGCTTGTTCAGTGAATATTAGGCTTTTCATATAAAATATTGGACATATTTTGGATAATAGATAATTAAAATCAAAACCTATTCTAAATGAAAATTTTGAAGAAGTAAAGCTTTGATATAGGTGAAGATATTTTAAATAATATTTTTTTTGTAGAAGCAATGTATTTCTCATCCATGGGTGACTTGATGATTTCACATCCTTGGGTGACATTGATAGAATAAATCTCCTAGTTGTGACTACTCCAAAGTATAGTTGTAGACAAGATGGTAAATCTTTTTTTTCTAGAAATGATACTTTTATCATTCTTGAGTAACTTTGACAAAATGAATCCTCTAATCATGTCACCTACCTTTCATATAAATGTAAATATTTACCTAATGAACAATATTTTGTAGAAGTTATACTTTTTCTATAAAAAACTGAATATTATTTTTTCTTGGTATAAATAGGACAATATTTTTTTTATAATGGATGATATAAATCAAATCCTCTACATAAGAACATCTAGATATATCTTATAGTAAAACCTTGTTGAGGTTTGGAAATACAAAATTCGATGTTTATTTTTATTCAATTTAACTTATTTACAACATAAATTAAAATTTAACTATATATCTATATATGAGATGCATTTTGAAAATCTTAAATTTTAAATGTAATTAAATTATATTTTTTAATGTAATTATTATTCATTAGTATTTAATATGCATAGTCAAAATCTACAATAATCTAGATATTAAACTCATATAAAATGCTTGAGTGATATATATGATAAATATTTTATTAATAAAATATTGATAAATTAGGAATTAGTCAATCAGATAATTTCTTGTATGGAATAGCAATTTTTTTAATGAATAAATGATCATTTTATCCTACTTTAAATGAGTAGTCATGAAGTTTCAAGTCTAAAGTGATAATAAATGCATTTTGAGTGAAAAATGTATTCATGGGAGTATTGCAAGACTCACACTATCTAGAAGACTAGAAAGCTCTTCTAAAATCAATTATATACTTGTGTATTAAGAATACTACCTACTCATTTATCTAATATACAAGCAAAGCTTAATGTCGAAAATCACAAATAATTATTAAAATCTCAAACAAATATCATGAAAAAATAGACACCTAAATCTCATGTTCAAATTTCAATACTCATAATTTATAATAAATCAATGCACCTGAAATAAAATATAATTTCATATCCTATTCCACTAATCACATATTCTTAACTTTAGTATATATAATACTATGAAAATTACAAATCTATGCTATCTTATTATTATTTAAATATAAAATATCCATCATTCACAAATAAATTAATTTTACTTATAAAATTATATGGTGTAAGTATTATTTCTATTGTTCTAGTATTTTAGACGTTAAAAAAATTAACTTCTAGAATAAAACGTCAATGAATGAAATTTTCAAGCGTGAAATAAAGCGTGAGGGAGATAATGATGACACATAAGGTCCTATAATAGGATGAGGTAGAACATAAACGATGAAGATATCATCATCTCCCCGTCACAACGACACTAGTCTTCATCGTTCTTTGGATTTTAGGGTAACGTTATTTCTATTTCTAAAAGCATATTTTCATTAATGGTTTGAGCATTTTTTTCTATTTTTTTTAAGTGATTTAGTGTATTTTTTTATTAAGTGTTGGGATAATTATTAAAATAAAAATTATATTAATTTTGATATTTTTGATATTTTTTATTTCTTTAATTTTTTTATTTAGTTTTAAATTTATAATTTGTAGGATTGATTTAAATTATTTGTGTAATTTGTTTAAATGATTTTATTTTTTTTAAATTAATATTGAACTTTTATTTTTTCATTAGTCATTATGTGTCAGAGGCTGCAATAAAACTTTAAAATTGTGTGTTTAGGTGAAATATAAAAAATAACCACCACCTAACTCATTTAGATCATCTTTTATCTACTTAGCATTTCATCACTTTTCATCTAGTTTCTATCAAATTTCCAACAACACTCCAAAATCTTAGCTATCACTACAAGCTTTTAAAGGGATCCATTATTTGTATTTAATAAATTTCAAAATAATTGTTTCTTCCATTGCCTCTACGAACTTCAAAATGTAAGTTGCATGTTGCATCTTTTGTATCACATTCCAAACTCTAAGCATCACATTCTGAATTTGTAGATTTTAGATTACCTCACATTTAGGATGATCCTTGCATACATCACATTCTATCGATTATGATTTATATCAAGTTGTTGACTCAATATCCCAAGGGCCTATCACAAAGAGAAGATCATTGCTTATTGGACCTTTCAAATTGTTTCTCAACACCACCATTATTATTTAAGGTCAAGAAATATATATCCTATTGGCTTCTTTTGTAATCATGCATATTTTGTGTCTTTATCTATATTCTTATTGTCTAATTAATTGAGTTTCTCATGTGTTTGTCTTTGTATCTACACTTTTCTTATGTTTCCAATTAAATTACTTGCTTTCCAATATTGCTTGCATATGCACATTTATAGTCATGTATTTGTTTTTTTCTAATAGACATGCTCTATGACATTTTTACATGTTATGTTAGTGTAATTATGGATCTCCATGCTCCACCCTACATATCATCGTGTCATGTTCTATGTACATTTTATTATGACAAAAGTGAAATGAAGACAAAAATATTTTGATAATATATGGAGTATGACACCTAATCTAAGTTATTCTTCACATGAAAACATTTTTTTAAAAGAGATAAAAGATAAGGCATAGGAATGCCACTATCATGTGGTTGATTCTTCATATTGACATCTAATGGTATGCTCCATCTGAGGCCCACCCTAGTGTGCCAAGCTTTTGTGTTTTATTGGATCAACTATGGTTATGTTACACCAATATTTTTGGTGATTAATAGGTCTTGTGACCCTTGTGGTATAGTATATTTGGTATTGATGTTTGGATTAAAGTAATTTATATATTTTTTCAATGATGATGATGATATTGTTAGAATTTGGTGATGTTGCATTTCATGTGCATAATACTCACTCTTGGTAACCTAGACATTCTCCCTATGTGACTACTAATAATTTGAAACTTTGGATTAAGGCTTAGAGTTATGATGATTGGCACTTGTTGCAAGATTAGAAGTTGTCTTGATGATGATTTATAGAATAATAATCTTAATTATGCATTGATGTTGTTTCTAGGATTGAAGGTTAATTAAGTATTTTAATTCCTAGGGGATTAACTTGAAATGGCTTAATTAAATTATTTTATTTTATATGATGAGATAGGCTATGTTAAGAGCCTTACCTATCAATTATTTACTTAATTAATTACTCCAGATGATTAATATACTTGATAATTATATTGATTAGACTCAAAATAATTGATTCAAAATTCTAGAATAATGTTTCATTAAGTTTTGGATGAAATTGATTAATGATCACATGCAAGACTGTGGATTTTTTAAAATTATTTTTTCTTGAACAACTATGATTACTATGTGGAAATATTAACATGTAAAATTGAGTGTACAAGATAATTCCATAGTCAATGAAACAAAGGTCTTTAGGGAAACCCTAATGTGATTACTTGTATTATGCTTGACTATAGTCTTCAATTGTAATGTAAATGTTGTAATGTGGATTGAGAATGATTGTTTAATATCTTTTTCATGTTTGGGGCCATTAGGATTGGGTTGGCATCTTAATTTACCATTTTTGATTTGATATTTATGGATCTTTTAAAAGGATTGTTAAATGTCTTATTTCAAGTTTTTTCATGTTTTTTGGAGCCTTAGGGTAGGTACCTATGGATCAGGTACCTTTTGAAAATATCATCTTGGACTTAGGCCAAGATATGACACCTCTTAAATGTCTCTTAAGAGGTTTGACAAAATTAAGGTATGAGGTTTTGGGATTATTGACTTGTCACATCCCACCCCCATTCTCCAAAGCTCATTTATGAGCTTGGAAACTCTCATAAGGTCTCTCACATGTGTGAACCACCTTTGTAATACTTTCATGGGAAGAGTGTACAAGTACACTCCAGTCCTCCCAAGGTCTCACACATGTGTGAGCATTTGTGGGAGGATGTTCCATGAGGATGAATGGTAGAGTTACATGTACCACTTCCCCTTTCAAAAAATTCCAAAATAAAAACTTTTATATATCATCTCTTGGAGAATGAAAAGAGGATTCTTCCTTTGATTTTCATTTTTCTAATTTCAAAAAGTAAGACAGTTTGAAAAAACTTGGAGAAAAGATTAAAGCTCATCACCTAATCTCCTCAATCCTTGAATAGATTGGAGAGATAAGATCAAAGCATCCTTTTAAATTCTTGTATTATGCATGTGTAGATATATAAAGATAAATGAAGTCTATGTTTTCTATTTGGTGACTTTCTTGTTGTTCTATTTTTCTATTTTGTGTTGGGAAGGGTTATCTTTTCCCATTGTGTGAGTGAATCTTGGAGAAGATTCATGTGAGTGACTACCTTGGGTGTAATTTTTTTTATTGTTATGTGTATATTATGTTAGCTTAATGTATTACATTATTTACAGGTTGTTAGCGTAGGTAGGTTAACTATTTTTGTGATAGTTAAATTGTTTCTCCTTCAAACCGCTTGTTCTCTCCTATAGAAAAGAATTTGAAAAGTGGTGAATAAACAAATCAAGTCTTTCACATCTATCTAGTCTTCATTTGGTATTAGAGCACTATTTCTCCTACGTGCTTGTGAATGAGATATGAGCCTAATGTAAGGAGTGTTGAAGTTACAAAAGCCACAGTGTTGAAGTTGTAGAAGGTGCACTTTTCTTGGGAATTTTGAATGGAGCTCTTAACATCTTGTGATCTTTTTGAGGAAATAAGGAAGTGTGATTAAGGTGTGAACACCAGTTGACTATGCAGGCTGCAAGAAAGTGACAAAATGGCGATCATAATGTAGATAATGCTTGTCATGCTTCATGTAAGTTTATAAATTTTCCTCTAAATTATATTGGTGGTTTCCTATCTTGTCCATTCTCATAGAAGGAAAAAGAGTGCAATTTGAGTGTGAAAGTTTGTGGTGAATGTCTAACTTGTCAAACAATGCCAGCAGTACTGCTAAAAATCATGGAGCCCAAAATGTAGTCCATGATAGCACTAGCTTCTATTTTTTCTCTTAGATGCTCTTCAAAATACCAATAATATTCAATTTGATGCATTGATTAGACAAGGCCTTCTAGAGTAATTTATCTTTGATGTACGATTTCAAGCATGAAGAGTTCATATTAGGCTATTAGGCTTGAGGAGGGATATGATGGAGATGATGAGACTGAAATAGAATGTCCACATAAACTATCTTGGCTCATTGCTCAAGCATATACAACTCATTTGAGTGCTTTATTTTATCCTTAAGAGGATATGTAATAACCTTTTTGTCAAGAATAATTTTGTATTTTTTAAACATGTCTATTCCTAAATTGCTTCTTTCTGATGCCCAACTCCTCAAGGGGCCTAATTATGTAGCATGGAAGACAAAGATGTGTATAATTATTCACTTTGAAGAATTATGGTGGATTGTTATTGACACGGTTAAGTGTCCAACTAATGTAGATGAAAAAAATAAATTTGATAAGGACGATGCAAAGGCCTTGATTTTGATAACTCTCAGCATCACCAATGAGGTTCAACCTTATATTCAGGATATGGAAAGATCAAAGGTAGCATGGGATGCTTTGTCTACTATCTATGAGGCCAAGAACTAGACCAAGATTCTCCACCTTCAATCAAAGCTTCATACACTCAGTATGCAAGCTGGTGAGAAAGTGGAGGATTTTTTGTGTCACATATCAGAACTTCAAGCAAAGCTTGTTGCCCTTGGTGAAAAAGTGGAGGATGTGTTTCTTGTTCCAATTACTTTACAAGCTCTTCCTTCTCAATTTCAAACCTTTGCCACAACATTAAACATCACGAAGCAAAAGGTGCCTTTTGTAGAGTTGGTGAATTTGCTGTAGCAAGAAGAAGCTATTCATTCAATATAAACTAATTTTAAAGACAAATCACTCATCTTGAGATGGCAGCGTGGTCTGACGACTCGAAAGGGATATTCACAAAAGTAGATGTTTCTAGAGAAGCCTCCAAAGGAGAATCATTTATGTTACATTTGTAGTACCTCCACATATGATGCATCCCATTGTTGGTACAATGGCCTCACTCAAGGTAATTCTATTCAAGAAGGCTCCTCTAGTTGTCCTCGTACTTGGAAGCACAAGGGTCATATTGTAACACTTGACCAGATAGTACATCAGATGAGGAAATTCCCAATATAGCTATTTGTGGCATCAATCAAAACATGGTTCTTATTTCTCACACTTTGCATCCTTCATAGGATGTTTGGCTAATTGAATCTAGTGCTAATCAACATATGACAAGAAATAAAGATCTTTTTGATACACTAACAAATCAACCCATAGGAGATTGGGTTCTCATTGTCGATAGTAAGAAGTATGTTGTAGTGGGAATGGGCATTGCCACCATTCGTCTTAGGACAAAGAGTTACACTCTCACCAAAGTGCTCTATGTTCTAGGTTTGACATCAAACATTTTATGTTAGTCAAATTTTGAATTGAAAGCTAAAAATATAGGGTTCCACCCTAGTATGGAGAGATTGAGCTAGGAGTAAGGGCCTAGACCTATTTCACTTAGTTTCACTCAAGGAAACCCTAGATATCTCAATCCCAAGATGGAATGAAGGAACTTAAAGGTCTGCTAAAGGTTATCCTAGGGTATGATTAAATACTAAAAGAGGGTTCACCACCAAGCTAGGGATTGAAAAGAAAAATGGCATGCAAGACCTAATGAAAAACCTAATGTTATGCAAAACTTCAACAAATGACCTAGAAATGAATGCAAAACATAATAAAGAGCTGGAAAATCAGAGAGGTGCACCTGGAAACTTGAATGTGTTGGGAATAAGCTCTAAATCTTGAAAATTCAAACTTTAGGGCACACTGGGACTCATACACCAGGTTGGGCATATCAGTCCCAATCTAGAGTTTTCGGGATAAAACAAGAATCTGGTAGTGTTGACTTAGGATCTTCAAAAATATAGAAAATTACCTATAGTGGGACTCATACACCACTTGTGGTGTATTAGTCTTGCTTAGCTTTTTTGGAGGATCAAGATCTGAATCTTCTCTTCAATCTTTGTTTTGTCTTCTCTTCAATCTCTGTTTTGTCTTCTCAACTTGATTTTCAAACTTGAATTGCTCAATTTTTCTCTGTAGGTGTCTTTTAGTGATCTTGTAAACAAGGTGACAACTTAGACAACTTTGTAAACTTGACAACTTCTTTCCAAAATTTATCTTCACTATATCTTCAACCTAGATCTACAAATCACACACTAAAGGGGAAAATTTTGTTTTGTTAGTAGAAAGGGGTTTGTCTTGGTCAAACCCTATTTTGGTAATCAAACCTTGAAATAAAATGAAATAGAATGAAGGAATGATGAATGGAAAAAATGATATGTTCCAACTGACCAAACCCTTGAATAATATGTTGCAAATATGTATGAAATCGATAGCTTGAATGTTCATCTTGACTCTTGCTTGAATGATATGGGTCTTGAATTGAATGCTTTCTTGAATCATGAAACCTTACATCACAAATGTTAGCTCAAAAACAAACATGATGCATGATGACTTTGACATGATGTGTATGTTGGATGTTGTGGTTATATTGCTGATATGTGGTTGTCATTGATGTCAACACTATTATCATTAATGTTTTTAAGACTATATATGTCGAGGATATCGAGAAAATTGTAATAAAATATGTTACAGGTTGTCTATGAAGTAGTGAAGATCAGTGTGTTGGAAAGTTTAGTATGTTGATGATGATAAGTTGTGTATCAAAGGGTTTTTTTCCTATGTATGAACTTTTTATTCCATATTTTCAGAGGTGCACATGAAGATTTGAGCAAGTTATAAATTTTTGTGTTCTGATAGCTATTTTGTTACTGTAAATGATGTTCACAGAAGAAGATAATGTATTTCTGGCAATCTAAAGTGGTGTGTATGTTCCTGAAGTGTTTGTGGATGTTTCTATATCATGTTCTATCTATGTTGCATGTCTACATTGATAATTGTGCTCGTGATCCGATATTTTCTCTTGTGTGAACGTCATGTTTTTCATGTTCATGGATTGACAAGGTGTTGAAGCATGTTGTGGATCTCTGAGGAAGAATCTTTGAAAGTGTTTTGTGTTCGAGAACATTGTTTTAGGTCTCTACCATGTTGTGGCTGACCTTGGTGGATGCACATTGATAATATTTATTGTTTTGGGCTGACAATTCGCATTCATTCTATTATTTTGTTGAATCTGACATAAAGCAATGTAATTTCTTGTTGTAGATATATATAAGTGATTTTTTCTTCATTTGAGAAGGAGAAAATGTGAAGTGTGTGTGTGCTATGTTCGAATAAGGTTCAAATCATTTGAAAGTAGAGTAGTGTGAAGAGTGAAAGAAAGTGAAGAAGTGTTCATGTGCTTAACCAGAATTGTACTCAGGCATTAGCAGATGCTACTTTCTCAGTTCAAATTCTTCAAATGGATTTAATCTAAAAGGTTTATGTAAGATAGTGAGTCTTCCTTTGAGTAGTGAGCTCTAGGTAGTGTGACTAGATGCATGTGCATTCCTCATACATTTTTCTTATACTTTTAATAGGGTATAACTTGTGGATTAACTACCACCGTGGTTTTTCCCCTAATAGGGTTTCTGTAGGAGTTGAGAAAACCAACTTCAGACTCCAAGATCGCCTGCATGCAAATGGATACCTGTCACAAGGAAGAGAATGGATGGAGAAAAAAAACAAGGGTTTGATGCTCTGAAAAATGGAGAAATTATCTTATCAGAACAAAAGGGAATTCAATGATATGATATTGTGTTTTTGTAAAATATACTTGAAGGGATCAATCTTTATAAAAGGAGATCATGCAAACCCTAAAGAAACCCTAATAGGAAAAACCCTAAAAGAATCCCTAATAGGAAAACATTTAATAATTAATATAATTATTAAATGTCACTTTATGTAAACTAACGTGAAATCTTAAGAAGGGAATAAAGGTAACTTAATCAACACAATTAAGTTAAAACCTTTACTCTAACACCCCCCTTTAAGATGAGCAACAGTGAAACTACAAAAAAATGCAAGAAAGCAAAGGTAACTACAATGCAAGAAGGCAAAAATGGGTCCCGACAACTAGGCTAGATTAGGTACCCAAATACAACCAAATCTCTGTAAAATAGAAAAATAGAGAAAACCTCATGGGAAAAGCTCTACTCCAAAAAGACATGCAGAAAGCCATGAAGAACATCACTGAAGTAGAAGAAGTTGTAAACAACTGTCTAAAGATGACTGCTATGGTGTTGAAGAACCTCTACTGAAGATAAGATGATTAGGATCAAGAAGACAACAATCTACATGAGTGCCCCAAATGACACTACTCGAATCAGATGGCAAACAAAGGAAAACACTTGGAATGAAGATACAAATGGCACAAGTACCAATAGTCTGAAACACTGATCAACTGAGAATGGAAGATTCCTTCCAAGGCGAAACCAAGGAAGAATTAGCATGAATAGTATAATACCCCCCCATAATGCTGAATTGGGAGAGCCTGACAGATCTACTGAGATGTTGTGAAACACCCTGTAGTGCATGAAGGAGAAGAAACAACATCTGAAAGTGCACAAGAAAGCACCTACAACTGAAAAAGTGGTGTGCAAAACAAAGCACACATGCATGAGGCTAGAATCATATGGATCCACTGTCGTCGTGGAGGGACACTCACTGGACAAAGGTGTGATGGAAAAACAAAGGCACTACACAACCCCCCATGACACTTTATAAAATAGTGCGAGTACAAAATATGGCACAACCTTATGTGCAAAATCTCCAAAATACATGTACAATAGTGTGGCACTTTATCTCAGTGCGTTTACATAAAAAATTGCTTACAAATGATGCTTAAAATGTCCACAAAGGACAAAAACTGGAAATACATGAAGAACAACCAAAAACAAAGCATCACATGCAAACGAGAAGTTCCCAAGAGCAAATATTTCCAAGTAATTCACCAGAGTGCGAAAACACAAAAGACTGAATAAAATATACCTGGAGGGAAATATAATGCATACAAAAAATGAAATAGTGCATGCACTGATGAATGTTCACATCTGCCTCCATGATGTGAAAATAACTTCAAATTTGTGTAGATGAAAAAATCTGAAAAAATGGCCTACACCACTATGAAGTGCTCAAAACTAGCTTTTCGTCGATATCTCATTTGCCAAAAATGGACACCGTGGCAAAAAGTTATGAATTTTTCAAAAACTAAATTTAGCTTGCAAGAAACGGATTTTCTAGCAAAAAACATCTATTTCTAATTTGATTTCTGGAAGATCTACTCACTTCAGCCAGGAGAAAAATGACATCTGATGCTTTTTGGACTACGATTTTCTCCAGGTCTGTTCAAGATATGCAAAATCTAAAAGATACCTAGTTCAGATTTCGATGCTAGCTACACAACCGAGAAATCGTTTTTCCTGCAAATAAGCGAAAACTAGATTTTTTAAGCAAAAATGATGACGACTCCGATAAAAAACGGCTTGCAACAAACCTTTGTAGCTCCAAATTCTTCAAACAAGAATAGGCATGCAACAAGAAAGCTCTGATACCATGTAGAAGTTGAGAAATCCAACTTCAGACTTCAAGATCACCTACATGCAAATGGATACCTATCACATGGAAGAGAATGGATGGAGAAAACAAACAAGGGTTTGAAGCTTTGAAAAATGGAGAAATTATCTTATCGGAACAAAAGGGAATTCAATGATATGATATTGTGTTGTTGTGAAATATACAAAGGGATCAATCCTTATAAAAGGAGATCATGCAAACCCTAAAGAAACCCTAATAGGAAAACATTTAATAATTAATATAATTATTAAATGTCACTTTATGCAAACTAACGTGAAATCTTAAGAAGGGAATAAAGGTAACTTAATCAACACAATTAAGTTAAAACCTTTACTCTAACAGTTTCCACACAAAAAAAGATTGGTGTTATGTGTGTTTCTGATGTGTTGTTGATTCATGCTTTCACTGTTAATAATCAGATCTAAGATTAAAGTTTAATAAGTTTAATAAGTTTGAAATTTTCTGACAACTGATTCATCCCCCCCTCTCAGTTGTTTTCCCTTTTGTTGCCAACAATTGGTATTAGAGCGGGTTCCTTGGAAGAATTTTAACAGCTTGAGGTGATCCAGGATGGCGACATACAAGAAAGGTAGTCTAAGATTTGATGGAACAAACTACACTCTGTGGAAGGCTAGAATGGAGTGTCATTTGAAGTGCATTGGTGAATCCTACTAGAACATTGCAAGTACTAGGTTTTTTATTCCTCAGAGTGGCCCTAGTACTACTACTGAGATTATGGATGTTGAATATAATATCATAGCTAAGGAAGCATTGTTGAGTGCTTTGACTGATTCTGAGATGACAAATGTTACGAATCTAAAAATTTCTTATGAGATCTGGAGAAAGTTGGAAACTTTATATGAAGGTGATGCTAATGTGAAGATGGCCAAGCTACAGTATCTGAAAGGAAAATATGAACTGTTGAAGATGGGTGATGATGAGAATTTTTCTACTTACATGCAAAGAGTGAATGAACTTGTGTGTGGTATCAGATGTGTCGATGGACATGTGGATGAATCAGAGATTGTTGCTAAAGTGCTTAGATCCTTGCCTGATGCATACAAAATCAAATTTGTAGCCATTGAAGAGATCTAGACTATGGTAAATGTAACCAAAGATATGTTGGTTGGAAAACTTATTGCTTTTGAATTGAGTGAATTTGGTGATGCCCTTCCTAAGACAATGTGTCACCAAAAAGTGTAGACTTTGACACTTTTCGCTCATTTGGACCTTTGCCTATGGAATTTGGACCATTTTTAGCCTCTTTTTACACCTTTCCAAACCTTGTGCCAAAGTGTTGTAAGGTTTTGTAAAAACAATTCACACTCTCCTAGGCTTGTCATCACTTAATTAACCCTCCATTATGCTCTAATGACCCCTTAATACACATATAAGTCCTATCTTACTGTGTTTTCATGAGATAATCCCAAAAAATTTTAATTACCGATAACCACTCCAATATTCTCAGGTGGACTAGGTCGCCACCTTTGGTGTCCTAGTCTCATGTAGCATAAATTTCAATTTTAACTTAACTTCTTTCAGGATTTTGATCTCTAAAACCCTAAGGTCCACCTGTATGGTGTTATTTCAGGAAATTTAGGGCATAACTTGTATAAATAAGCTCCAAAACCCTAATTCCTCATTATGCACCATTCATTTTCCACCTCTCCTCTCAATCTCTCATCACTTCTTCTCCTCAAGAAAACTAGGGTTTGATCACTCCAAGCCAACAAGACATCATTTCTGAAGCATTCAAGGGTTGATTGTTGCAACAACACAAGATCTCTCATCATCACAAGGTATCTTATTCTATCACTCCATTGTTTCATATTCATGCTTTAAATTTTCTATTCATTTTGGTTTAGTTACCTAAAAGGGGTTTGACTAAGGCAAACCCCTAGTCCCTAACAATCAATAGTTTTCTCTTTCTTTCCTTGTGTGTTTGCAAGTTTAGATACTTTGGAGATCTTTGTAGGCATTTAAGACTTTTTGAATACCTCTCCTTGCATGCAAAGTCAAATCATCCACCAAAAGTCACTCTCAGGCCTGAATGTCAGACCTTCAGAAGTAGACAAATGTGAAGAACCAGGGTGCAAACCTAGGGCTTTTGTTTCCCCTTCGGAAATTCCAAAAATCTTGAAGAGGACTAAGTCGCCCAAATGGAAAACTAGTCCCTCTGGATAGGCCTTTTTGGGATTTTGACATTTTTAGACACCCATTTGGTAGAAATAGACTCTGGACTAGCTTTCAGGAATCTAGGACTAGGTCACCCATATTGGCACAAGTGTCCCTCTTAGCTTCTGCAACATTTCCATCAGCATTTCAGACCTCCATCAGACTCTTATTCTATTTCCAGGTGCATACATTCTAACTCTGTCATTTTTGTATAGTTTAGTGTATATTATTAGTTCATTTGTATACTTGCATATCTCAATGTGTTTTCCAACATAGTCACATTTCCTTAGTTTTGTATTCATAGTTAGTTTATTTTATTCATTTAGAGTACTTAGACACATTCAATCACACACATTCACAACCCCCAAAAACCCTCTTTGAATGAACCCAAGAAGCATATCACTAAGGTGAAAGAGTGTCATTCCTAAACCAAGTGCTCCTTAGGTGAAAAACCCTAGGGGTCTATTTGGGGAATCCTCTTTCCCTTCTTGAATATGTTTTTGGTGGTTCATTTTGGTGAACCCGGCCTTCCTACACCTTTTTTGATTTGGATTTTTTTTAGCATACTAGGATTAACTTGCATTGCATGTTGCATTGTTCAAATTGCATTCTAGGGTTTTAAATTTTTGCATTAGTGAAAAGTGAATTTAGGTTACATTTTTGCATTCGAGAACATTACATTTCTCTGAAGTTTTGCATTTTCCTGTTAGGCCTGCATCACCCCATATAGAAAACACCTAAATACATCTGAATCTTTTGCAAAATCTCAAAAGAATCACTAGGAGGACTAGGTCACCATCCTAGGCGACCTAGTCCCTTCAAGCCTTTGAAACTACCCTTTACAGAGCTGAAAACCTAGTTTTTAGGCTTTTTTTTTGTGCCATTACCTACTTGTATCAATAGGTTGTGTTTCAGTTTCATGTATTTTATCAAATTTAGCTTATATTAGCTCATTTCATGCATTTCTTAGTTTCACTTTTGCATATCCTACACTTCTTTTTCAGATTGTTGCATAGTGTAATCAGAAAATTACCTTGTTTTCCATCTGAAAATTGTATTTCAACTTTTTAGTTTAAATTATTGCATTGCATTCTCTTTCCTTTCTCTTCGTACAATTTTTTCTTTTAAAATATGTGGATTTTCTTTGGTTTCAAATGGATTGCATAGATTTTACATTCCTTCTTATGAGTTCAATGTAGATTATAATAATGAATTTGTTAAGGAACATGTTAATAACCAAACCATTGACACAATTCTTAACATTGCATTACCCCTTGATGAGGGAATTTGTGTTGACAATCATAACAATCATACTTGTGCTTCTCCCTATACCTCTCCTATTAGTGACGAAGGTATCTTGGTGCAAGAAGCTACAAGCATTGAGGGTATTGATTGTCCCTCTCCTCATCCCCCTTTGCCAAACATTAAACAACAACATGATGAAATCATAAACACATTTCTTGACATCACCTTACCTAGTCTCCCTAACCATACCCATCAACCTTGCCCTTCTTCTAATATCCCTCCTCGATGCAAAGAGGCCATGTTGGTGTTAGAAGATCCTTCTCCTAAGAGTCATGAGACTATTGACCCTCCCTTTCCTAATGCCCCTCCCCTTTGGGATAATATATTTGACAATCATAGTGGATGTTCTCTTGATACATCTCACCCTTGTGATGAAGCATATGATGAAGCTCTCCCATGCTCTCCTACTAGGGTATATGGTATGGAACAATAGATTGATACCCTAGATAATCAAATAGACTACCCTCTTACCCATCCCCCTCCTCCCTATCCCATCATTGATCATTTCCCTACTAGTGATGAAGTTATTTTAGAAGAACCACTCCTAATTGAGTGTCAAGCACATTAAGCTTGTAGTTTTTCTAAACTCTCTCCTCCTAGGGAGGATATCATGATGCAAACCAAGGATAACATTGACTCTCCCTCCAAAGGGGATGTTAATATTATTCAACCTCAACTCATCCTTTCTCCACCTTCTAAACCTAAATTCACTCTCTCCCCACCCAAGCCTAATGTGTTGGAGAAATCGAGTCCTAATGTCGTTGCTCATACACATTACACTCACAAAAACAAACATTCTCAACCATCAACCTCAACACCCTTACCTTCATTCCCTCCCATTTTACTTGCTGCCCCTTGCCTCAATTACCTTCTTAGGGAGTATGACTTTGGTGACCAATTAAGGAATACTCCCGCAAAATTATCTTTATGTGACCTTATTCAAGCCTCCCCTCACTATCACAACATGATGCAGGAAGTCTTGCAACAAATTCCTATCCCTTCTTATGTGCAAACAAATGATATAGCAACTATGATTCTAGGCTTGAATGTTGACATTGTCTTCCACCAAAGTGAGCTCCCTCCTTTGGATGTGCAAAACAAAGTTGAAGCCTTCATGATCATATCTCAATACAAAAGCATAGGGATCAAGTGAACCCTTGTTGATAATGGCTCTGCAGTTAATGTGTGTAGTGTCAATCTCTTGGATAGGATCCATATCAATAAATCAACCATCCAACCTTCCTCCTTATCTCTCATTGGATTTGACAATAAAGGACAAAATCTGTTCGACGTGATCACTTTTCCTCTTACAGTTGGAGTGGCCACATTAGACACATTAATTCATGTTATGCCTAATTATGTTTCATCTAGCCGCATCTTGGGTAGGCCATGGATTCATGCAATGAATGGTGTGCCTTCAACACTACATTGAAAGATGAAGTACATCTACAGCAAAAAAGTGTACACACTTGATGTTGATCCTGAACCTTACAGTGTCTTACACCTTGAGAGAAACAAACCAAACCCTTCACCACTTCTACACCCACCCATCATGTGGAACCCGTACAACCAAATTCCTTTGATGATGGTTGGGGTTCCTTAAACTTCACCCCACCTTTACTAGGTGACTCCAAGTCCACAACCAAAGACTCTACAATAGGAAACACAGTCTTCTTAATACAAGACTTGTCTGATCCTTCGATAGCACCCACCTCAACTCCTTTAGCCACCAATGCAAACAATGAATCCTCACCCGATCCAAAAAATCTGCAAAAGCTTTATGGAAAAGGTTATGATATCATGAAGCAACTTGGCTATAGTGGAAAATTTTGTGGTGCTAATGAACAAGTTATCCACAACCCTGTCAAGTCTAACACACAAACATCCTGTTGGATCTCAAAAACACGGGTTTGAACCAAAAGAGGTTGCCAATCTCTCACAACACTTTTGGCCAACATACAAGGCCAATTGATGCAATTGTACCTTCTACTCTTCAGGTTTTGCTAGACCTAGGTGGATGCACCTATGTGAAATATGCAGATTTGAAAATAATTTCTTGCTCCAAACAATCTATCCACAATGGAAATTGGGAATGGATAGACAAAATAATACTACAACTACTCCTACTACACAATAGAAAATATTTGAATGTATTATCTATAATGAATTCTATCCTCTAGGATATGGTAGATCAGTGCCTTCTTTCTATTAGGAAACGGAGTCAAAATATTACTAATTACATATACATTTTCCTCTCTAACATAATTCAAGTTGTTAGACACTATAAAGGGTGAGGCTCTAATGATTGGCATGTGACTTCACCAATTTATGATTGACATAAACAATGTTGAAATATTTTCCTACTTAGCTCTTCTTCAATAATCCAACAAAAATCTCACGAACACTGTGATTCACTTTAAAGGAATTTAGTTCTGACTTGCAGACACCAGTAAACAAAAATCACACAAAGTGAAGAAATTCACCATGATGAATTAAAATATACTTGATATTTAAATTTGAATGATCGAAAGATTTTCAAAATTTGAGAGAATTGAGAAAAAATTAATAGTTATAACATCACAACAACGGAATATCATATAGGAATTCGGTTAGGAAATCATCCCCCATTGCATTATTTTTAGAAGGTTTTTTACATTATTTCATTTCCAATTTTTGTCATCATTTTTTCAAAGAAAATATCTTCTCCCTTTTTCTTCTTCGTGCAACTAATTTTTTAAATCATTTATACCTTACATACCAAGCGTTTCAACCATTCATTTCCCCATTACAACCGCTTTGCATTCCTAGGACATAAATTAAAATATTTGATTGAATTGCCTATCGGCAAATTAAATATTTTTACATAGTCCCGCTTTAATTTTTTCCCTTTATACCTTGACTGCTTTCACATTTCACCTTATACTTTATTCGCTCCTTTATTTTCATCTCCTTGAAGCCTTTATTTTTACCGCCCTACCACGGTCAACCTATTGACCCCTGGTGGTATGGTGGTGTCTGGAATTCATGACCCTCTCTTCTTCCACCGCTATACCACGGTCCTAGACTTAACCTCTGGCAGTACCACGGTAACTGTCACTAACCATTGCCTCGCCGCATGCTAACTATTCACCATGCCACCACGGTCTTTGACCTAACCGCCAGCGGTACCATGGTAGGTATCTAACTGTTATCATTCACTACTATCTCTGTCCACCGTGCTACCGCGGTCACATTGTAGACCCTTGGTAGTTGTGCGATAATTGTCTTCTGACTACTCCCTCACTGTAGACTTATATGTCACCACATTACCGTAGTCAGTGGTTTAACCGCGTGCGGTAAACACTTTTTGTCTTCTTCCTTAGCCGCTATCGTTCCCACCGTGTAACCGTCGGCTTGATTTTGACTAACCGCGGTACAACGGTAAACACTTTATGTCTGCTTGAAATTGTCACCGCTATACCGTGAGCCACTTTGCAAAAGGCCGCAGTAAAGCGGTGAAGACCTATGAAGGGTAAAAGGTGGCGGTAAAATATATTTGAACATTATGAACGGGATACATGAATTTTCTATATAAAGATAGCGAAAGTAAAAGATCAAGGGGGTGAAAGGCCTTGGGATTTTAAATGAATAAAATAAGGATTTTACATGAAAAATAAGGTTCTAACACATCCAACCATGGTCTTGTATGTTATCCTTTCATAGAAATCATCAAACCTTCCAACCACATCAACACCATCCCAATCCATTCCTCTCACTCACCTTTCACCCTAGTTCATCCTAACTCATTAGCCACTAGTGGTCCCCCAAGTGATCCTTTGAAGTCGACAAAGGATTCTTCACTTAATGACAATGTCATCTCGCAACCTCTTCTTGATTCAAATTTTACACACTCCTCTAAAGGAGTATGCAAAATCTCACAATCTATAGAGCCTTGCGTAGGTATGCCATCTTATACTAGGCAAGAACCTCCCTTGTTTCCCACCTAGGGACCACCTTCTACCCTTGATCAAGAGGGTATTGTTGTGCACTTTTTGCACACACACCCCACTGAATGTGGGGACCCTCTTTTTTCGCTCTTGGTGTTTTGACCCTTTCTTTTTGGGAGTTTTTGCTTGCTTGGGTTTGTGCTTTAATGACCACCTTACCAATTGAAGTGGCATTCTTTTGAGCTGTATTGAAAATTTGAAGTTTTGGCTCTATCTCGAGTTTTTCACTGTTTTCGAGAAAATCCGCCTGGGCCGGATTTTCCCGATTCCCTCTTATTCTCCGAAATCGACCTTTTGCACCACTTTCGAGAAAGTCCGCGCATCCCGGATTTCCCCGAAATCTGTGGCAGTGTCTAATTCCCAAAGTCTGGGGCGGTGTCAAATCCCCGAATTTTCTTTGTGACTGTGGCTGTCTTGTCGGGTGCATTAATGGCATTTGTACGAGGTTTTGAGGCTTTGATATATCGATATTTTGGGAAGTGATCGATCATTTTGAGTTGTGCATCTCCTATCATTTGAGCTGGTGTGTTAAGGTTCTTGATATTTTGCTGGGTATTTGGATCCTCGAGGTTATCTAAGCTATGTTTGCTTTTGAAGTGCGTGGGTTGTATCCAGTCTGCATCGGGTGGTGATTTATCAGTTTCCTTCATCATAATTGTTGCGCTTCCATGGTATGTATATGCACCCTGTTCTCTATTGGTTTCGATTGCGTTTCACCATTTTGCTTGGGTGTCTTTCATGGTTTTCTGGTCCTTCTGGGTGCGCGTCATCATTGTGCATTTTGGGGTTCTTTCTAGTGCACCAGTTCGGTTTTTGATTGATCAAATTTTTATGCTTGGTCTGGTGTTGGTTCTTGTTTGGGCTTTGGTTTACTGTAGCTTTGAAGCTTTTCATTTTTGTGAATCACTGAGTCATCTGTGCTTTCATGGCAGATATTTAGGGTTCCCAACCTAGGGCATGGCCGTTTGTTCTCAAAATTGTTGAGAAGTGGGTCGTTAGTTCATGTTTTATTCATTAAGGTCCTAGGTTGGGTTGGTTTCGGATTTCTGGCTTAGATCCGGAATTATTTGAATTGCTTTGATGAAAGTAGTCGAGATATGGATAGGTTCGGGTTTCCGAGGTCTTCGTGGATTTCTGCCTCCCTCAAATTTTCCCGATTGCCCTATTTCTTCTTCTTTTGTCATCTTTCTTCCGGATTGCGTTTGATTTCGCCAAAATCCGTTCCATTCGGATTTTCCCGAACAATTCGTAGCCCTTCATTTTCCCCAAGTAAGTCAGGACTATTGTTGATTTCGCCAGAATCCGTCTTCGGCGGATTCTTTCGAGTATTTTTGGGAAATGTCAAATTTAATGGTTATGGATTGTGGGTATCTTTGTAATACCTTTGATTAACTTAAGGAGCTTATGCTAAGTATTCTTAATGCTTTTCCTTGATTGAATTGGTGATTTAAATGATGTTTTGGGATTTAGTTTGTTTGGTTTGCTGGAATCTTCCTGGCCCAGATTTTTTCGAAAATCCTTCCCAGTGCAGAATCCGCGAGGGGGGCTGAACCCTGAACTTTGATATAATGATCTTTCACACTTGTTGCTTTTGATGGATCTAATTTTATGCTATCTTCATGTGCTCGCAGGCAAGTTCAGGACACAATGTTGCTGGTCGGGGCAAAGGAAAGGCAATTGACCTTGGTGCAGAGGCATTTGCCATCTCAGATGCAGAGAAGGTTAAGTTGGACATGAAGAGCAGAGTTCCTGAGAGTAAACTGACTTCAATTTGATCAAGAATTACAGATACGAACGTTGGTATGTGGGATTACGAGGAATTCAAGGCTGAGATGTCAGCACCTAACCTTCCTTTGTTATCAAGGAGAATGGCAGACTCCGGATTGGCCCATGTGGCAGGCTTTCCTTCTATATTACAGTGTTATGAGCTAGTGCTAGAGTGTTCCAGGAATTATGATAGGGGTACATAGAGGATTATTGGCCCTCAAGGTAGGATTCTTGTAGGATTCAGTCCAGTCTCCATTGCTGCAACCTTTGACATGCCTGACAAATCCCATGTGGTAGGCTTTGACAAGGAAGGGGCTAAGAAATTTTATGAAGAGGACATGGTTAAGTCCCAATAGGTGATTAACTCTTGGCTGGAGAAGCCTAAATCTCACTTCTCTAAGTTGCCTAAGCAACTGTTCAGGCTTAAATTCAAAAGAGAATATTATAATGTTATCACCCTTCTCAGTAGGTTGGTAGGATTGAAAAGTGCAGGTATTTTTGAGACTTGGATGTTCCATATAATTTCTAGAATGGAGCAGGGGTTTGATTATCATTAGGTAGGTGCCATCAGTGCTATGATCCATGAGTAGTTATGCAATGTCTTGCAAACCAAGACTTTTACTATGACTTCCTATCTAGTGTATTCGTTGGCAAGACTCCATCCGTATAAGGGGTTGAGCACTAGAGGTATCTTTGGGCAAGATGCTATCTACGAGGTATATCCATAGTTGCACTTAACTGGTGGAAGTTATAGGAGATCAAATGATGCCTTCTCTATGTATATCACCAGATTGCTCCAAGGTGCAGAGCATGTTAGAATCTCGGACAAGGCAAAAGAACTGATAGGAAAGTATGGAGCTTGGTTCATTCAGTTCCCCACCTTTTCATACATCAGAATTGATGGTTTTCAAAGGGCTCCCTATAGATTGCCAAGGTATCCTATAGACCACATTATTTTGTTGGAATTTGTCAGGCAAATCTGTGATTTTGACAATGTTGTAAAAGGAGAGATGCATAAGACAGGTTTTGGGAATGATTTCCCTCTGAAGATTGGAATGGGTGAGGTTTGTGCCTCTATTCAATCTGCTCATGCTGCTAAGGAGGAGATGGGTACTCTTGGTCTTTCCTTCCACACCAAGAGAACAAGATTTGATATAACTGGTGAAGCTCAAAAGAAGGCCAATAGGGATTATAGCCATAAGCCTCAAATTGAGGACTATTGGGTTAATCTCGTTGATGAGTTTGAGGTGAGGAAGAAGAAGTTTTCTAGACTGCCAATGGACTTGGTGAGGCTGTATAATGTAAAGGCCATCCCGGATTAGATTGAGGAGGATGGAAATGTGATCCAAGGTCACGTTTATGAGGCAGTAAAAGATAAACCAGTTGGAGAAGTTGACTGGTTGGAGGAGGAAAAGACTGATTTGGATCAGGTCATGGCCCTAGTGATTAAGTACACCAAGATGTGGTTGAAGCACAAAATACTAGAGCTAGAAAGAGAGGGTGTTCCATGCACTTATGAGCTGATGGGAGATTTGGAGTCTCATTTTGCTTCCGAGGGGTCACTTGAGCTAGAACAAAAGGGAAAAGGAAAGGTAGATTCTCCTTTCAAAATTCAGGTAAGGGAAGCCCAACTTGAGAAGAAGGCAGAAGTAGGTAAACAAAGGAAGCCGGTTGCTAAGAAGAATAAGGGAGAAGTAGAGGAGGCTGAAAGTGCTCCACCAGTGGAAAAGAGAAGAAGAACTATAAGATTGTCACAAAGGGGGAAGAGACTCTTAAGATTGACAAGGTAATTGAACCACCAGTAGTAGAAGTGGAAAGTTCGGGGGAAAGAACACAAGTTTACATGAGGAGGTCAAGGAATCCTCCCCCAAAGGACACTGCAACAATGGAGAAGGTCTCGGTCAACATTCCTATTATCGAGCCAGTGAGTGTCCCTATTTCTCAGGATGCTGGTAGCCAACAAGAAGAACTAAAGAAAGGTGAAAGTCCTAAGGGTTTGCAGGAAGAAGTATTTCAGGAAGGTGATCTCTTCAGGGTAGAAGCAAAAATTGACAGGGTATTGAAGTCTCCCTTGGTGGCATATGCAAATTCGCCTACAGAGGAGCAAGTGAATGTTCCCCTCAACAGGAGGAAGTAGTGACTGAAACTTCATCACCATCCTGGGTTGTAGAAGAGGACCAATTGCAATAGGAGGGGAATCCAACTTTGGATATTCCTAAAAGTTCGAGTGTGGAAAGGCATGCACCTGTTGATCAACAAGAGAAGGAACAGGATAGACAAAGCACAGTACCTACTGAGTTCACTATTCTAGATTGGCTTGAGAAAGGCCTAAAGAGTAAAATGGTAATAGTGGAGGATGCTCCTCCTAATTGGGATGTCCTTATGGCCAATGTGGAGAAGGGGAAAACTAAAAAGAAAGCAAGGGTTATCTCTCGAATTGAAAGGGATGAATCAGGTAATAGAGTGGCTCATATTGCTACCCCTGCTCCGAACAAAGATAGGGACAATGTGACTGCCCAAGATTATAATGTGCAGACTATTAATTTGGGACATGCTACCATGGAACAAGATATTGAGTAATATGAGGGTTCTAGTGCAGTGATTGTGGGGAGATTAAAGAAGGCAATGCAGACCAGGCATGAATTGGAAAGAGAAAATGAAAAACTGAAAATATACCTGCAGGAATTGATGAAGCCTTTGCAGGCTATTGGTTCCTCCTCTTCTGCTGTAGGATTCCTTCCCTAGGAAACAATCTCTGAGTTAGAAAAGATGAAGGGCACCTCACATGCTACAGTCACTTGGTTGCAAGGTGTTCAAGAAAAGGGGGATGAAGCTATCAAAGGTATTTTGTCCACTGCAGGGGATGCTACAAGGTCGGTGACATTGCTGAAGGCTATGTTGGCTCAAGATAAGGAAGATACTGACCTCCTGCTCCAGAAAGTTACTGCAATTATGGGATTCATCGAGAATGAATTAGTAAGATGTGGGATTCTTCCTCTTCCAAGGGTTTCTGAACCTTGGGAGTGGCTTGAAATCCTTCTCATGAGGCAAAGGGCCTTGAAGAAGGTCAATAAACATG
This sequence comes from Sequoiadendron giganteum, assembly GCA_007115665.2. NCBI lineage: Eukaryota > Viridiplantae > Streptophyta > Pinopsida > Cupressales > Cupressaceae > Sequoiadendron > Sequoiadendron giganteum. The sequence continues at coordinate 168,565,015 of VCHN02000014.1, read as the reverse complement.
CAAGACAAATTGAGGATGCTCTAACTGATGTGTATGACAAATGCATTGCATTATTCGAAGTCATGACTGGAAGGAAGAAGTTTGCTCTGAAGCATTTTAGTTTAGAGCAGCTTAGGGAATGGTGGAGAGATGTGTATTCTCCAGTCAGTGAAGGATCAGTTACTGAACATCAGTTGGATGATGCAGCAACATACATTGCAGTCATTGACAGATATTTGACTAATAAGGTTGATTGGGATGGTACAGTTGACAAGCAAAAGAGGATATCAAAATTCTTGAGAGAAAGATTAGGGTTTTGCCTATGCCACCGGTTGTTGAGCTGGATAGGGTCTTGCTAGCCGTACATGCTGAAAAGGATAAAACTAAAGACAGAGATGGGGAGTGATTATATAGGGTTACATTGATATTTGTGCTTCCCCATTAATTTACATGTATTAGGCCGATCTTTTGACACTTTGGCGGTTTTGGATGAAATTGGTGCTATGGCACATTTCATATGATCAAATTATTCTTTTGGGCCGACCTATTTTAGGTTATGTTTTATTGTAAAATTATAATTTGGGCCAACCTATATTGTAAATTCTCTATAAAAGCAAGCATGTTGCCTCATTTGAACAGAAGACAAAAAATTTAGAGAATAAAGATAGAAGGATAGGTAGATCAGGAGAATAGTTGTATCCGAGCAAGTTAGGGTTTATTTTCAAAGCAAATGTTGTAACAGAACAACTTGGATTGTTGCTATCTTGGATGACATAATATAAGAGAGATATTGTGTTTGGTATCTATCTTTTGGAATCTCATATGGCATGGTTCTTATTATTCTATCTTTCAAATTGCTTATTATTTATGGTTAGATGTTTTGATAATGCTTAGGGTTTCATGTTTGGAATGTTGTAGCGATCTCTAGTCCATACTTTTTGCAGTTAGCTAATTGTTAGCTGCTTTGCAAAGTTAGCCTGGGCTTATATTTGCACTTAGTTCAATTGTGAAAAGTTATTCATCTCAATTGTTGTAAGGTTGACTGAGTGAATGTTCATGATTTGAAAATCCTTCAATACCTTAGAAGATTGCACTATTTCTGTGAAGTTGCAGATTCATCTGGGTTAAGCAGAAGATAGTTTATGAGAGATTGGTCCATTTTGAGCATCTTATCCTTTTGCATTTTCAATCTTAGTATTAAAAGTATTTTTTAAGATTATCTCTGGAAACCTTTATCTTTTGCTATTTCTTTATTATCTGATTTGTATCAAGTGTGAGAGTATCAATCTATTGCTTATATCTGATAAGTAAGAAATACAGCTCTACTCGTAGTAAGGTCCCTTTGTGATTACCAGCATTTTCACATTATCTCTGAGTTGTTTTATTACATTTTCAAGACCTGACATTAGAGACCTTGGGGTTATCCCTTTTTCATAGAGATTGACCTTTCAAGAGAGATAGGATATTATATTCTGTCTGAGTTGTTGTTGTGCAGAAAACACCATCAACAGGTATCTTGTTGATACTCCTCCATGATCACTTGATATCCCTTCCTCCTCAAACTCGAAAGAAATTTTCCAACAAACATTCCTTTTGTGCTTACCACTGAGTTCACGGTCACTCCACTAATAGGTGTAAGACCTTGAGTAGTAGAATTCAACATCTTATGGAGCTTTGTGCTCTCCCTTATGTGGGGAAACTCATCCCTCTAATTGATGTACTAATTTTACTCTACCTTGCATTCCCTCACTCCCTTCGGCTCACTCTTATCTTGCACTAAGTGGGGGCAAGAGGTTAGTTATCCTTCTTCCCTTGTATGTTAGTTTTCATTGTCTCTTTCGGCTTGTCATTAACCTCTCATGAATATATAAGAGCAAGCTTGGGATGTGGATGACCTATCTTAAGTTGAATCACATGTGACATACTCCCCTTCTCATGACACAACTTTTTAGAACCATATGAGTCGATATAGGGCTTCCCGAACAAGCTCTCATGTCCCTTTCCTCTTCTACTTTAAATAAATTTCTCACAGTACAGTGTTTCGCAATTCATTTAAAGTGGGGGCATACATCACCACTCACATTTCATTGTGCAATCTTATTTTTCTTGCGATTCCTTCTCTTGAAAACATTACACACAATATTGTTCAGGATGAGACATCTGCATTTTTCCTCTTTTGCATACAAGATGAGCCCTTGCCTCTCTTTCATACAACATGAGTACATTTTCACTTTGCCTCTCTTGGTGACATTACATATAATGTTTCCTAGGTTGAGACATTGCATGAACAAAGAAAAATCCCTTTGAACAAAATATTTTCAAGCATCACTTTCTTTTGTGGCACCTTATCAAAGTTGTCACAAGGTATAACTTTGGTATGATTTGAGTGGGAAGCCCAAAAAGCGGCACAACTTTCCCCATAGCCACCTTCACCTTTGTGAGTACATACCAACCGTGTGTATGTTTCTCACCTTTTTGGACCTCTCACCCCGTGGACAACCTAATGTTTTGTGGCCCCAAAGTGAGTACATATTTTTCACCCTTTCCATTCTCTTCATACTAATCCTTTTAATCGCATGATCATGTATCTTGTCTTGTTGTAATTCATTCACCCTTGAATGTCTTTTGCATTGATGTCAAGTTGACGTAGAATCTCTAATCCTTGGGGGCTTGAACACCTCCTTCATCTTTCTCGTTCTTCTTCTTTGTCATTATTTTCCATCTCCATTGGTCTACTTTAGTGTGATTTTTAAGCAAGTTCATACTCTCACTAAAGTGGGGGCTAAATGTGTCGCCAAAAAATATAGAATTTGACACTTTTCGTTGATTTGGACCTTTGTCAATGGACTTTGGACCATTTTTAGCCTCTTTTTACACCTTTCCAAGCCTTGTGCAGAAGTGTTGTAAGGTGTTGTAAAACATTTTCACACTCTCCTAGGCTTTTCATCACTTAATTAACCCTCTATTATGCTATAATGAACCCTTAATACACATATAATTCCTATCTTGGTGTGTTTTCATAAGATAATCCCGAAAAACAAAAATAATCACATTTTTATTACTGATAACCACTGAAATTTTCGCAAGCAGACTAGGTCGCCACCTTGGGTGACCTAGTCTGATGTGGCATAAATTTCAATTTTAACTTAATTTCTTTCATGATTTTGGTCTCTAAAACCCTAAGGTCAGCTTGTATGGTGTTATTTCAGGAAAATTAGGGCATAACTTGTATAAATAAGCTCCAAAACCCTAATTCCTCATTATGCACCATTCATTTTCCACATCTCCTTGCAATCTCTCATCACTTCTTCTCCTCACGATAACTATGGTTTGGTCACTCCAAGCCAACAAGACATCATTTTTGAAGCATTCAAGGGCTGATTGTTGCAACAACACAAGATCTATCATCATGGAAAGGTAACTTATTCTATCACTCCATTTTTTCATATTCATTCTTTACATTTTCTATTCATTTTGGTTTAGTTTCCTAAAAGGGGTTTGACTAAGGCAAACCCCTAGTCCCTAACAATCAAAATTTCTCTCTCTCTCTCTCCTTGTGTGTTTGTAGGTTTGGGTACTTTGGAGATCTTTGAAGGCATTTAAGACTTGCTGAAGACCTCTCCTTGCATGAAAATTCAAATCATCCACCAAAAGTCACTCTCAGGCCTGAATATCAGACTTTCAGAAGTGGACAATTATGAAGAACCAGGGTGCAAACCTAGGGCTTTCATTCCCCCTTCGAAAATTCCAAAAATTCTGAAGAGGACTAAGTAGACAAGAATGGTGGCCTAGTCGCTTTGGATAGGCCTTTTTAGGATTTTGACATTTTCAGACACCCATTTGGCAGAAACATACTCCAGACTAGCTTTCAGGAATCTGGGACTAGGTTGCCCAGATTGGCACAAGTGTCCCTCTTGGCTTTTGCAGCATTTCCATCAGGATTCTAGACCTCCATCGGACCCTTCTTCTATTTCTAGGTGGATGCATTCCAACTCTATCATTTTTGTATAGTTTAGTGTATATTATTAGTCCATTTGTATACTTGCATATATCTCAACGTGTTTTCCAGCATAGTCACATTTCCTTAGTTTTATATTCATTGTTAGTTTATTTTATTCATTTACAGTACTTAGACACATTCAATCACACATATTCACAACCTGAAAAAACCCTCTTTGAATGAACCCAAGAAGCATATCACTAAGGTGAAAGAGTGTCAGTCCTAAACCAAGTGCTCATTAGGTGAAAAACCCTAGGGGCCTATTTAGGGAATCCTCTTTCCCTTCTTGTATATGTTTTTGGTGGTTCAAACAGAATTTGCATTTAAAGCTACTACTTTCCGGAGAGACAAGAAGAGATAGGATCCGGGTGAAAGTTCTTCTAGAAAGTTATTCAGGTATGAGGAAGAAATGAGACAAATTGAAGAAGAAGAAAGAGAACTGAATGAGCTTGAAGCACTTATTGTCAAAAGGGAAGCTAGAGGAGAAGGTAAGTATATAAAGGAAAGTTTCCTATAAAATGTTTTTCTTGCAATAAGATAAGTCATTTTTCATCAAGGTGTCCTAAAAGATTTCCTAAGCCAAGACCTTACAAGCCTAAATTTCAAAATAAATGTTATTATGCTACTAGTGAAGGTGTGACAGATGATGAATCTGACAAAGGGAATGCAAGTGAAGATGAGTTTGTTTTTATTTCTATCAAGGAAAATAATCATGTGTCTATTGAATCTGCTAGTTGTACAAAAGTGGAGAAAGCCCTAGTTGCTTGAGTAGAAGAAAAATATGAATGGGTAATTGAAAGTGGATGTTCACATCACATGAAAATTTGTAATCCTGAAGAAGTATGATGGTGGTGTTGTAATATTTGGAGATAACAATGGTGGTATAATTTGTGGCAGAGGATGTATTTCTTTTGATGGAAAGCATAATACTGATAATGTTCTTTATGTTGAAGGTCTAAAGCATAATATTTTGTGTGTTGGATAGATGGTTGATAAGGGATATAATCTTCGATTCAAATATGGAAATTGTAGCATACTAGGAAGTTCTAGAAATGTGATTGCTTCTAGTACAAAAACAAAAGGTAACATCTTTCATCTGAATGCTGCTAGTAAAACTTGTTTGATTGCTCAAGTTGATGAAAGATAGTTGTGGCATAGAAGAATGTGTCATGTAAACTTTGACAATATTATCAAGATAAGTTCCTCATAGGCTATGAGAGATATTCCTAAGCTGGTGAAGCCTACTAATGTCATATGCAAGGAATGTCAGTTGGGAAAACAAACTAGAATTTCATTTCATAGCAAACAACATTATTCAAATGAATTGTTGGATCTTGTGCATACTGAATTTTGTGGTCTTGCTAGAATCAGAAGTATGCAAGGTTGAAGGTATTTCATGTTGCTTATTGATGATTACTCTAGGATGATGTGGCTTATTTATTAAGGGAGAAATTTGAAGCTCTAGAGAAGTTCAATATCTTTAAAGCTATGGTTGAGACAGAGATAGGTCTGAAGATTAAGTGTCTAAGATTAGATAGAGGTGGTGAATTCACTTCCAGTGAATTTAATTATTTTTGTGAAGAACATGGGATAAAGATACAATTATCTGCACCACAGACCCCTCAACAAGATGGAGTTGTGGAAAGGAAGAATAGGATAGTTCAATATGTTTCTAGAACTATGATGTTGGAAGGAAATTTCCCTCATGTCTATTGGAGAGAAGTTGTAAGTACTTCTATTTATATCCTTAACCATGTACAAATCAAAGGTAATATTGGTAAGAATCCTTTTGAGCTATGGTTTGGTCATAAGCTGAATGTTAAATATTTCAAAATATTTGGGAGTAAATGCTATATCAGAAGAGATGAAGATATAGGAAATTTTGATGCTAGAAGTGATGAAGGAATATTTCTTGGTTATTCTACTAAGAGCAAGGCCTACCGGTGCTACAACAAGAGATTGAATAAAATGGTTGAAAGTGAAAAGGTTAAGGTTGATGAAGACATTGCTAGACCCTCCAGAACCCGTGGATATGATTTTGATTATCAGAATGATATTACAAACAAGAGTCAAACTTCAAATCAAGTTTAGATTGTTCCAGTGAATCATGAAGATCAATAAGAAGGAGAGACTAGTGAAATCACAGAAGAGAGATCACAAGAGCCTAAAACTCAAGAACACTCTAAGACTCCAAGCTATTTGAGGTTAAATCATTCAGGAAAATAGATTATAGGAGATAAGAACAAAGGTTTCCATACTAGGAGAATAATTGTAGAAGAATATTATTTAATTTTAAAGATTGAGCCAAGTAATATCAATGAAGCATGCAAAGATTAACATTGGATTGAAGCAATGAAAGAAGACTACAAAAAATTGAGAAGAATAATAAATGGATTATTTTTCCTAGACCGAAAGACAAAAATGTAATTGGAACCAAATGGGTCTTTAGAAACAAGCTAAATGAACAAGGTGAAGTTATCAAAAACAAAGAAAGACTTGTATGTAAAGGATACTCTCAGATGGAAGGAATTGACTTTGAAGAAACTTTTTCTCTTCTTGCTAGAATTGAAGCTGTGAGATTGTTTCTTGCTTATGTTGCTTACAAAAACTATAAATTTTATCAAATGGATGCCAAATCAGCATTTATAAATGGTTAATTAGAAGAAGAGGTTTATATTGAGCAGCCTGATGGATTTCAATTGACTGATTAAGGAGATATGGTTTTTTTGGTTGAAGAAATCATTATATGGACTCAAACAATCCCCTAGAGCTTGGTATGCTAGATTGGAAATTATTTGTTGAAGCTTGGATTTAACAAAGGTACTAGTGATAGTAATCTGTATTTCAAGATTGATGATGATAAAGATTTTTTTGTGGAAGTCTTTGTTGATGATATCATTTTTGGAGGAGACGATGGTTTGTGCATGGAGTTTGCTAGTGAGATGTAGAATGAGTTTGAAATGTCAATAATTGGAGAGTTGAAATTCATTTTGGGATTGCAAATTACTTAGTTAGATAAAGGAATCTTTATATCTTAGTCCAAGTATGTAAAGGAATTACTAAAGAAATTTGGTATGGAAGATTCAAAGCTAGTTGGTACACCCATGGTGATCAAATGCAAGTTAACACAAAATGATGATTCTTCAAAGGAAAATCAGACTAGATATAGATCAATGATTGGTTGATTGCTTTATTTGACTCAAACTAGACCAGATATCATGAATGTTGTATGAATTGTTGCTAGATTTCAAGACAATCCTAAGGAATCTCATGTGACTGTTGTGAAGAGGATTTTTTAGATACTTGAAAGGAACAATTGATTTTGGCCTATGGTATCCAAAAGATGATGATCTTACTTTAAGTGCCTTTATTGATGTTGATTAGGCAGGAGATGTAAATGACAGGAAAAGTACTAGTGGTGGCGCATTTCTCAAGGGAAATAAGTTGATTTCATGGTTAAGTAAAAAGAAAATGTCGTTTCTTTGTCTATTGCAAAGGAAAAATACATTGTTGTTGCTAACAATTTTACTCAAGTATTGTGGATGAAGTAGATGTTGAAAGATATCAGAGTTGTGTATGATGAACCTATTGCCATATTTTGTGATAATTCAAGTGCTATAAACATTTCTAAGAATCTGGTGTTGCATTCAAAGACCAAGCATATATCTATCAAGTACCAGTTTTTGAGAGGTAAAGTGAGTGATAAGGAAGTCAAACTAGAGTATGTGCCTACTAAGGAATAGATTTCAAACATTTTTACTAAGCCTTTGCCTAAGGATACTTTTGAGTATCTTAGAGGGAATTTAGGGGTTATTACCCCTCCTAATCAGAACTAAGATGCATAGTCTTTGCATCAGTTTGTGCATTCATAGTCATATCTTGATCTGGATTGATGTTGTGGTGATTGCTACTCAGAGGGAGTAGTCAGATGATTTAGATATATGATTATGAGATTTTGTACCTTTTTCATTGATTTCAAAGGGGGAGAAGAGTAATGTGAAAAACTAAGGGGGAGAAGAACAGTATGAGAAGAGCAATGTGTAAAGGGGAGATTTTTGGAAGAAGAGTTAGCTGCGTTGATGGTGTATTTTTCACATCATGTGTTGCCATCAATTCCAAATGGGGAGATTTTTGGATGTTGTGGTTGTATTTCTGATATGTGGTTGTCATTAATTTCAACACTATTAGCATTAATTTTTTTAAGACTGTATATGTCGAGGCTATTGAGAAAATTGTAATAAAATATGTTACAGGTTGTATGTGAAGTAGTGAAGATCAGTGTGCTGGAAATTTCAGTATGTTGATGATGAGAAGTTGTGTATTAAAGGTTTTTTTTGCCTATGTATGAATTTTGTATTCTGTAAGTTTTAGAGGTGTGCATGAATATTTGAGCAAGTTATAAAGTTTTGTGTTCTAACAGCTATTTTGTTACTACAAATGGTGTTCACAAAAGAAGATAATATGTTTCTAGAAATTTGAAGTGTAGTGTATGTTCCTGAAGTGTTTATGGATGTTTCTAGATCATGTTATATCTGTGTTGCATGTCCACATTGATCATTGTGCTCACAATCTGAGATTTTCTCTTGCATGTTCATGTTTTTCATGTTCATGACCAACAAGGTGTTGAAGTGTGTTGTGGATCTCCGAGGAAGAATCTTTGAAGGTTTTTTGTGCTCAAGAACATTTTTTTAGGTCTCTACTATGTTGTGACCAACCTTGGTGGATGCACATTGATAATCTTTATTGTTTAGGGCTGATAGTTTGCATTCATTCTATTATTTTGTTGAAGCCGACATAAAGCGATGCAATTTCTTGGTGTGGATATATAAGTGATTGTTTCTTCATTTGAGAAGGATTAAATGTGAAGTGTGTGTGTGTGCTATGTGCAAATAAGGTTTAGATCATTTGAAAGTAGAGTAGAGTGTGAAGAAGAGTGAAAGAAAGTGAAGAAGTGTTTATGGGCTTAACCAAAACTATACTCAGGCATTAGCAGATGCTACTCTCTTGGTTCAAATAATTCATATGGATTTAATCTGAAATTTTTATGTAAGACAATGAGTCTTCCTTTGAGTAGTGAGTTCTAGGCGGTGTGCCTGAATGCATGTGCAATACTCATACATTTTTCTTATACTTTTAACAAGGTATAACTTGTGGATTAACCTCCACCATGGTTCTTTCTCTAATAGGGATTCCACGCAAAAAAATCTTTGTGTTATTTGTGTTTCTGATGTGTTGTTGATTCATGCTTTCACTGTTAATAATCAAATATGAGATTAAAGGTTAATAAGTTTAATAATTTTTAAATTTTGTGACAATTGATTCACCCCCCTCTCAGTTGCCTACCCTTGTGTTGCCAATATCTTAGTACTTGAATAATGCCTCAAAACACTTGATAATCAACTCTTGAATGCTCTTGTAGACTCTTTAATTCTCTCATCAACTCAAATTTGTTATAAGGAATGCTCTCATGAAAGTCTTAAGTGAAAATGGGTGAAATAACCTTGTATTTATACTTGTTTATGCCAAATTTCTTGAGATTACAACACTACAAGCTAACATAAAATCTAAGTGAATAAAATCCCACCAAAATTTTTAATTTAATTTAGGTTTAAGCAACACATAACTCATATGCCAAAAGTGGCATATGAGTCCTATTAGGCTAGGCTTAAGGATAATTTTTTTAACAAATGCTTAGTTTTACGTGAAATCTAGATTGGGATCCCGAAACTTAGGTGGGAATCATATGCTCAAGGTGGTGTATGAGTCCTAGATCACTAAATCTAGGCCATACAATCTAAAAACATTAATCTATAATTGGCCATTGCATATGTGTCAAAATTATCCTCGGAAAGATGCGTTAATTAAGGCGTGTGGATACAAAATAAGGCCAATTAAGGAATAAAGAAGCCCAATTAATTAATAAAAACCCTATATTAGTGTGAAAGTGTAGTATAACACTTTACAACACCCTAAATAAGGCATAATTAAGTCCATTTACTTTAGAAGGGCGCAAACAAGTGTGAAAATGTCACGGGATACATTTTTCTACACTACATTTAGCTCCCACTTTAGTGAGAGGAGGAACTTGCTTCAAAATAACACTTGTAATGATGGAAAATGGTCCCCTTAACTTGGCCTTGATTTAGTGTTGTAATATTCCTAACATATTCACATTAGTTCTTTGGACCTTGTGAACTGGTGGATTTAAAATGGTTCCTTGCTAAAGTGTTGTGAAGTATTGTAACTCACTTTCACACTTAAATCTAAGGTTTTATCAAATAACTAAACATAATAAAACTATTTTTAATCAAAATAAACATTAACCTTGCCTTATTTGGAGTGTTTTAAATTTTTTTAACACACTTTCACACTTGCTTAGGATTTTCATTAATAATTGGGCTTTCTCATGCTTTAATTGGCCCTATTTTGCATCCGCAAGCCTCATTTATTGCATCTTTTTTAGGGTAATACTGACACCAATCATTAACCAATCATAATTGAGGTTTTTTTGGCTTGTGTGGCCTAGATTTAGGGATCTAGGACTCATTCACCACCTTGGGCGAATGGTTCACACCTCGATCTTTTGGCCTCGAACCGGTTTTCACATATTTCTAAGAAATTTTGGTTTTTGGTGCCATAAATTATGTCTGATGGGACTCATTCGTCACCTTGGGAAAATGAGTCTCGTGTGGCCAAAAATCAAATTTAATTCAAATTTGTAGTAGGATTTTATTCTCATAGATCTAATATCGTCTTGTAGTGTTGTAATTTCAACAATTCTTGCATAGTTGAGTATAAATACAAGGTTCTTTCACTTATATTTTCACCTAGCATTCAAGAGAGTTCACAAGAGCATTCAAGAATTCATAGGAGCATTCAAGAGAATTCAAGGGTAGATAATCAATCATTAAGAGAATTATTCAAGCATCAATCATTATGTCAAGGATTTCATATGTCATGTTTGTTATTGTGCTAACAATTGTGATGTAGATTTTATGATTCAAGCAAGTGTTTCATGTAAGATCAACATCATTCAAGCAAGAGTCAAGAACCACATCCATTACAAACATATCAAAAATATTTGCAGCACCTTATTGCTAGGGTTTTATGAGTTGCAACATTGTCATTTGTTCATTCATCATTATCCATTCCTATTTGATTTCATTTCAAGGATTGATTTCCAAAATGGGGTTTGACTAAGGAAAACCCCTATCCACTAACCCAAAAACATGTTTCCCTCTCCTTTATGTGTGATTTATAGGTATAGGTTTCATATTTCCTAAGAATCAAGACTGGAGAAAAGTTGCAAACCATTCAAAGTTGTCAAAGTTTTCATCAAGCCTTGGAAAACATTAGAGAAGAGCTACAGGTTGCAAATCAAAAATTCGGATCCAAAAACCAATCACGAAGGACATAGTAGATAGAGAAGAGTAGGATCAACCTTTCAAGTTGTAGAAAATCCCAACTGGACTAATTCACCACTTTTGGTGAATGAGTCCCAGTTCCAACTAGATTTTAGGTTTTTATAGATTTAGATACCCTTTTGGCATATTCCAGTTACTACACAATTTCCCAGAAATAGAATTGATTCACCCTGCTTGGAAAATAAGTCCCAGTCAACTTTGAAAGTATAATTTTGAATGATTTAGAACTCCATTCAGCCTTCTCCGGATTCCTAGGTGCACACATTTTATCTTACAATTTTTTGTGTTGTTTTATTCACTTTTCAAGGTCATTTAGTGTTAATTTGCATTCAATTAGGGTTTGTCATTTCATCTTGCATTTCATTATCTTTTCCAAATCTAGACTTGGTGGTGAACCCCTCATTAGATCACATTCAACCCCTAGGACAACCCTATTACAAGATTTCTTTCTCTTTTGCATTGAGATATTTAGGGTTGCCCTTTAATAAAATTGGATGTGTGGGTGTGCTATATGCCCTAAAGAATATGATAGCATCCATCCCACAAAATCATCATTTCAACACTAAAGTAAACAAACTCACATCAAGAGGGGTGCAAATGTACCAATGTCAATAAGATAGGACAACAATGACTAAGGGTTGCACAATCCCCCAGGATCAAGATCCTATGGAAAACCAACATAGGCACAAAAGAACACACATGAAAATAATATAAAAAACAATAAGGTACAATCATGCATTGCCAAAGATATAAAGAAAAGAAAAAATAAAACAAAAAGAGGTGGATCAAGATTCGATCGTTTGTCCATCATGATGTGGGCCAGGTCTAAGTTGTTTTTCCAAAAATGCATGCTCACTCCAAGTGGCAACAAAACTCTAGGTTATCTTTTGGGTGAGTATCCAAAGAGGTGAGACACATATGCACATGGCCGATATGCATTCACGTACGCAAGAAAATGGCTATGGGAAAGTCACACCTAAGTTTAGCTTCCCATTAAACTAGACCAAAGCTACACCTCCTAATAACATTTATAAGGCTCCACACAACAATGAACTTTGAGCTTCATGAGGCAAGAAAAGATTTGTATGCTTGATACTCATGAACAAACAAGATGGCTCTATAGGAAAGAAAAGTATGTTATGCAAGGTGGCCATATAACAAAAATTATAATGTAAGGTGTGTTCAAAGGATTTTTTCTTAGTTCATGTAAGGTATTAGCTTAGGGAAAATTGTGCCTAATGTCTCTAAGAGATGACCAATCAAAGAATAGAAGATTCATAGTTTAGGGGATGTAGTGTGTCGCATCAAGCCACCAAGAGGAATATTATATGCTAAGAGATATCACACTCTTGAGGGACACTACACCCAATGTCACCACAAAGAAAAAGACACATTGCATGAAGTAAGAATACTACATAATGAAACATGATAAATGCAAGAGAATAATGCCAATGTATGCCCCCACTTTAAATAAATTCCTAAACACCATGTTATGAGTAATTACTTTAAAGTATAAAATGATAAATGATAACAATAAAGAAGACATCAAATCTTATTTGAAAATCCCTATGCCAAGTCATATGTTTCGAAATAAATCTATCATAAAAAAGGAAGAGGGTTTGCCCCCAAAATAAAACTCCAAACGCATGAGGGATCCATGGATTCAGGGTCAGTATGCTCTTGCTACAATGTTTTTATAGAGATCAGAACTATCACCATTACTCTAATACTCATGGAACAAGAATAATGACACAAAGAGAGCAAAAAATAAAGAAAAACCTTTCGGGTCAACATGTAAGATACATGTGTTGAAATGCACAAGACAACTTACAAGGGGGGGTGAATCAGTTGTATCAAATCTCTTTACTTATAAATTTAATCTTTTCACCTTAACTTCAATATGTTATTAAGTGTAAATATGAATTGAAAATAACATAACGAAAACACCAAACACCATATTTACGTGGAAAACCTAATGAGGGAAAAAACATGATGAGGATTAACTCATAATATAGTATTAATGCAATACCAGATACAAAGTCTCACTGCTAGAGGGCTCACTGCCCAAATACAAAGGCTCATTGCCCAAATTAAGGGCCCACTACCTTGACAAGGACTCACTGTCCAAAAAGGAGACTCGCTGCCTATATAAAATAAACAAAAAGAATGTCAGCCTCCTACAATGATTTAATAACTAAGACTTTACAACAGTGATTCATAGATTTGAAATCAACCTGAATGGCCATCAACCATCATGAAGTTTCATTTAAATTTTCAACCCAGGGATATGAACTTGAAATGGGTCAACATAGTATGTGCACTAGGAACTCAAAGTAGCCATCTTCATTCTACAGTTAAGAAAGATTCAATACTAAAAGTAAATTGCATGGAAACGAACAAATTAAATGTTGAACATCACTCAATAATTAAAATAAGTTGAGCATGCATGATAGGAATCAAAATCTAAGCAACAAACAAGAAACTACTCTATCTACTTCGGCTACAGAAACAGTCACAAAATGCAATTCTAGTGGCTAGAGGAACAATCGATGCTAGATTCTTAACTAAGTACTAAACAAAAACTAATAACTAATCTAGCTAACTAAAGGATGGATTACTCACCAAGTGGGCCCCCTTGGATGAGTATCCTCTAAAACTAATATAAACTCAAATGATCAACTCCGAATTTCATCTTATTCATTAGGAAATGCAAGTACAAAAGAGTAGCTTGTTTGGAAATGCTTAGTATATTATCAGATCATACAAAATCAATAACTTAGAAAATCTTGAAGGAGGATCTTAACCTTATTTATACTATCAACTAAACAAGGCATTCAACTCCCACTAATTGAGAGGATGCTATTTATGGAAAACAGAGAAAAGAATAGAAGGGCGGTTACACATGTAGGGAATCCGGTCAGACATGCATGTCCAAATGCAAACTCAACACTGCTGTAATGTTTGCACCTGCTCAACATCAGGAAAGATCAATACAAGGAGGTTACATGCAGCTAACATGGGGAATCTCTTGTCATCGTCCTTTAGTTGACCCTTGAACGATTCCTCTGCATGACTAGCTGGTGGCTACATTTTTGGATTTAGTATCCTCAAGTATGTCTGCATGGAAATGTTAGTATGCATAATAATTGCACATCTATAACCACCTTAAATAAAATTCATTAACCACATGAAAAATTAATATAGATAATCCACATAATAGGTTAATGTCATTAAAACTGGCAGAAATAGAATTAAACCCAATGTGTATGGTTTGAGGGAAACTATAAAAATACCAACATTTAATATCAAAAACCATGTCAACTTTAGAAAATAAACCATAGATTCTACCCAAAATTAGACCAAAAACTAGGCTCATCACTCCCCCCAACCTAACATTTTGTTGGTCCTCCAGCAGGGAAAGAGTTGTTTTTCAGTTTGGTCAAAGCTCTAAAATTTGCAACTGATAATTGTCCAATATTAGTGTCTGTTGAGCGTGAGTCAAGGTCCCAGTAGAATCCTCCCAATTTTTCAAGTCTTCTCCATCTTTGATTCTCTTCATCAATGTCATATCGGTAGAATCTGAAGTTTGGTACAGGCCACATGAGGATAGGTGGCTGAAAATTCAAGGGAAGCCAATGTGATCCCTTTGTTCTCCCAAACTGAATGTACCTTTGAATCCTTTTTATTGCTAAAAAATAGTTCTGGATGGAATGACGTTCAGCGTGTTTCATCTCATCAGTTAAATTTTTCCATCTCTATGATAGATATCCTTTCATGGTGTCCTCTTTTTTTGTCGTCTTTACCTCATATTCACTATAAATTGCCTCAATCCAAGGCATAATTCTATCACCATAAGTAGGCTTGGAAAGCATTATATTCCATTCTTTGTAAATATCCTTAGGGTTTCTTGATTCAACTCTAATGGCCAAGGGGATATTGGATTCCCTCTTCCTATAAGAATTATATTGCTCTCCCCAACTAATCTCATTTTGCACCCAAGACATGAATGCTCTCAATTGGATATCTCCAACATACAACAGCGGGTTCCAGTCTTGGTCTTGAGTTACAAAAAAATTATGTAAATAAAATTCACATAAGAAATTCTTCATTTCAAGGGAGACAATCCTATAACCGTTGAAAATTCAATGGGAGTCTCAATAGAGGGATTCAAACCTGAGATATTTCTTGACAACTTAAAAGAGACATATTTTTCCTTCAGGTGCAAAGCATAAATCCTTGGAGGGGTTCTACATTCTAAAATATGTGGTACCATGATTGCAATGTTTTCCACCCTCTCCTTTAGAGAAGAAATCTCCTCATTCTTCTCTTCAATAATTTCATCCCTCTTTTGAATTTCCTTTTTCAATATTTTCTTTTCCTTTTTCCATTCTTCCTCCCTCCTTTGTATCTCTCCCCATAAATTAAAAATTTCCTAATGTACTAAAAAATTAGGAGGGTTATGAATTCATACCAGGGTGAAGCCACAATAGTGGTTTACAATTCAAGTGAGGAAGGAAAACTCACAAAAAATGACCCCAAGGCAAAAAAATGTGATTTTCGGGGTTCGTACGAACCTACTGGTTCGGTCGAACACATAAGGGGTTCACTCGAACTAGGGTTCGACCAAACCTCTTTGAATCTTGGCCATGAAAAAACAAAAAAAATGCATTGGAAAGGGGTTCGTATGAACCCCCCTTATCCCTCATCCCACCCCTGAGACATAAAACAACCTAAATTTTGGCACTTCGGAGCTCGGTTTGAGGATAAAAATGGAGGAATCTTCACAAACCCAACTGGAATTAGGTACTCCTCAAATTATCTATCCAATGAATATAATTTTAATATGTTTTGATTTTATTATGTATTTGTTTTTTTAGTTTTATTAAACATAGGTTTTTCATAAAAAATGAAGGCCTTTGTTCTGCACATTTGGAAAAATAGTAGATTATCAAAAACAAAATTAAAAAATATGAGTGCACTAGATATTGAAGTCCTTGATCCAACCAAAAAAAAAAAGAATTTTGATATATACAAAAAATGTTACGCGTTATATAGTCGCACTATGTCTGAATTGTAATTGGTTTGACTTCGAAACTTTATTAAAGAAAAAATATTTAATAAAAAACTATCTAAGAAAGTGGAAGCACTAGATATCGGAGTTACAAATCTAAATTCAAAATAATTAGAATTTTATCCTTCATGGAAAAAATTTATGCATTATACGGTGTGCATCACTTTATAAAAATGTTGTTTTCTAAAAAAAACCAGTTTTCGTGGGAGATGGAAAAAGAAGTGCAATCTAATTCCAAAAAAATTGAAAAAAATATTTTTAGAATCTACAGACAAAATGTGACGAGACTCTAGTTTGCATCATCTTCAAATTCCTCACGATTTAGCCGCTATAAGTGCCCGAATGTGAAGATTTAGTTAAAAATAATATTTTCAGTGTCCAGTTTGACCAAAAATTGTATGCCACTATTTTTGGATCACCCACCAGTTTTTTTGTCGATGGTTTCTCCCCATATAGTACCATTTGTATAGATTCAGACTGTCCAACTGGTTCAGGTTGTGGAGGTACAATTTCTTCTCCCACTTCTTGTTGCAAGGCCTCTTGTTCTTGTGCTTGTAGTTGCTACAGGAACTCTTGATCTAATTCTTGGTCTTGCTGCAGGAACTCCTTGTTTTCTTCATGCTCTCAAATTTCAACTTCCTCTACAAGGGCAACAAGATCCACTAGGATCACTTTTTCTGCCTCTTTGAATATATTATTTTCTTTGACATTTTTCTGCCCCATTGGGGTTTTTGTGCTCTTATGTGATGTCCCTCCATGCTTAGGGTTTTCCTGCAAAGGCATATCAACAGTTGGTTTTGATTTCTTAAGAGGGCTCTCACATTTTCCTTTGGTTGCAGGATGAATAGTGTCAGCCTTTCTCTTCTTAGGACTTGGCATCTCTCTTTCCATAGGTTGTGTTTTGGCTTTTCCTTTTCTTGCCTCTACCTCCTTATGTTCCCTAGTTCTTATTAGGGTTTCAAGTGGAACATCATCATCATCAGAATTCGATGAAGAACTTTCTTTTTCAGAGTGCTTTGTTTCAGAGGAACTAATGTCTATGATCCCTTCTGCTAGAGGAGGATTCATACTAGAGCCAACACCAAAGGTTGATGCACCAATGGTGGCTTCAACCATGCTTAATCTCCTGCTAGACCTATGTGGTTGAGGTAAAACCCTAGATTGCAATTGCTCAGGTCTAAATTGATCAACATTTATGAATTCCTCCTAGGTCATTTCAGGTGTTACATCATGCAGAGATTTTTCAACCAACAATTTAATCAGGAAATGGTGGGAAACATAATTGTCCCTACCTTTTTGAGTTTCAGCCGCCATGATGGAGAGAAGGTTGTATAAGACGTTGGGCACATTCATCCTCTTCCCATGCCTCATGTTCCTCGAAATTTTGAAATTTACTGAATGTAGGTTTGACAATCAACCTTCACAAGTGATGTACCTAAGAATGTGGATGGTTTCCTACTTCCATGGCTCGAGCAGAGAGGTTCTTTTGGCACCATGTTTGTCTATACCAATTGGAGGGTCACCATGTATTGTGAATATAGCCCTAGCTGACCTGGCATCTCTAGAAACAAGGTAATGCTCGTCATCAGTAGGTAACCTTGTAACTTCTATAATTCTTTCCTCAGTTGCCACAACCTTCAATCCTTTTATTGTGGATTTTCCTTCAGAAAATTTTTGGGCGAACTTTAGTGCAATGCCTTCATCAAAATTGTCCAGCTTTAGGAATTATTCCACCCAACCACAATTTCTAAATTCGGCCAGGCATTATGCATCCTACAATAAGGCATCATGAACCGAGGGATCATTTTGAATTAGTCCACCTCCCATTTTCTGCAATCAACTGTCACTATAGAAATTCCCTTCCTGTAATTCTTTTCTGAAAACACATTCCTTTTTGCAGCACTTGCTAGCTAAATTGTCCTGCACCAATGTCGACTGAATTTCCCTTCTCTCTTTTTTTACCTTTTACCATTTGCAATTAAAGATTATGATGGGGTCAATAATGGAAAAGAAGGGGTAATAAAAGGGAGTTATGATGAAAAGAAATGGCAGCAGAAATTTAGTGTCACATCACATATGCGGGTCGTCCTTCACTTCAAATTTTAAATCAGCTCAACTAGATTTGCTGATGTAGACAAGCATGGACTAGCATGTGGGCAATGTACCTGCATCTTTCCTTTCCTCCCAACCTAAATTTGGACATGTGTCGACACATGCAAGATGGGAGTAGTGATTTGATAAAGAGTTATGAAAATTATGTGAACGTCCATACTAGCATACAACGATTAAATGAATGCACTAAAAAGATAATTAAGAGAGAAAATAATGTGCACATACCTGAATGTGTGGAGGATACATTGAAAATATCATGGAGAAAATACCGTTCGCCTTTTTAGGAAATAAATTTAAGCAATTAATGTGAGGTGGAATGAATTGATGGAAGAGAGAGAAATGTGGTGACGGATGGGCGGATGGGTGGATGGGTGAAGAAATGGACTTCTACAAAAGTAGAAGTCTTTATTATGACAAGTACGTACCTTAATTAACTATAAGGAGGGACATTAGGTCCACTTCCTTCAGCTGTAGGAAGCTCGGGTGCTGCATGTTGGATGAACTGTTGTAGGAACTCTTCTTTGGAAGTTGGCTTGTGACACAATCTGAGATGATGACCATTGACTCATAACTTGAATTTGTCAGGGTCAATGGTGGTGAGCTAAACAACTACATTGGGAAATACCTCAACAACTTCATATGGTCCTAGCCACCTTGTCTACAATTTTCCTAC
This sequence comes from Sequoiadendron giganteum, assembly GCA_007115665.2. NCBI lineage: Eukaryota > Viridiplantae > Streptophyta > Pinopsida > Cupressales > Cupressaceae > Sequoiadendron > Sequoiadendron giganteum. Next base: position 168,545,756 of record VCHN02000014.1, on the reverse strand, counting down.
ATTGTTCTGATATCGTGAGTTATAAAGCAATGCCCAGTCACCTAGCTGAAATTTCCTTCTCTTTGATAAATTTGTCATTACATTTGATTTTTTGATTCTACATGACCTCAGTGTGGTGCAAGGTTATCTTCCTCATCTCATCTAAAGCATTCAACTGCATGATTCTTTCTTTTTGTGCCTCAAAAATATCCATCCCTAAGTCTACTACAGTTTTAAGAGTCTTGTGCTCGAATTCAATGGGCATCATAGATGTCTTCCCATACAGTAGCTCAAATGGAGTGAAGCTTGTAGTTGTTATCCAGGTGGTTATGTAGGCCCAAACTACTTCTAATAATCTATTTACCCAATCCTTTATGTGAATAGCCACTATTTTGGTTAGAATGGTTTCAATTTCTTTGTTGCTCACCTCAACTTGTCCATTGGCCTGAGGGTGATAAGGAGTATACTTTTTGGGCCTTATATTATATTCATTGACTAGTGTTGTAACAAGTGTTGAGGTAAACTGAGCTCCTTGATCAATTACTATTTCTCTTGGGACTCCATATCATGTGAAAATTTCTTCATAAATAAATATTGCAATCTTGTTATCTCTTGCATGCTTCATGGCCTTGACTTCTACCCAATTAATTACATAATCAGTGCACACCATAATATAAGACTTGCCATTTGAGGGGGGGTCAATGGGTCCCACAAAATCCAATCCCCACTTGTCAAAGGGAGTGATTACTACTTGTGGATAGAGTGGCATCTCATTTGATTTGGTTGGTCGGCCCATTCTTTGGCACCTATCACATTTCCTTGTATATCTTCTTGCATCCTTGTGGAGTGTAGGCCAATAGTATCTTGTGTTCAAAATATCCATTGCTATCCTTTTGGCTGCAAAATTCCATCCACAGGGTTCATCATGACATGCATGCAAAATTTCATATGTCTCATCTTCCCTCACACATCTTCTCATAACATGATCCGGTCCAGTATAAAAAAAACATCCATCAATCCATGAAAAAGGAAAATATTTTTAAATGAGAACTCTTCTCTCTTTTGGAGAGAAGTGAGGAGGAAATCTCCCTATCACTAGGTTATTAGCTATGTCAGTATATCAAGGTGTGTGCACACTAATGAAAAATATATTCTCATCAGGAAAGGAGTCATCTATGACTTGATTGTCTTCTAATGCGGTCAGTCTTGAAATATTTTTTACAGCATTGGCCTTCCCTGGTTTTTCCATAATGGTTATGTCAAACTCCTACATCAACAACAACCATTTGGCTAACCTTCCTGAGATCAGGGGTTTATTAATGAGATATCTAATGGCTGCATGATCTATGTGCACAAATATCTGGTAGCCTATTATGTAGTGCCTAAGTTTGTTTAAAGCATAGATTACTACTAGCATTTTTTTTTTGTTACTATATAATTGAATTCAGCTCCTTGTAAGTGTTTGCTTACAAAATAAATGGAATTTTCAATGGCTCCTTATTTTTGTCCTAAGAATTCTCCTATAGCATAATTTGATGCATCTATATGGATGTGAAAAGGAATGTCCCAATTATGTCCCTTAAGTATAGGAGCATGATTCAAAGCCGCCTTTAAGTCAAAAAATTATTTGGCACAATCTTCTGTCCATTGGAATTCAGCATCTTTGTTTAGGAGAGTATAAAATGGTGCTTTTATTTTTCTGAAGTCTTTTATGAAACACCTATAATATCTTGCATGTACCAAGAAACTCCTAACATCCTTTTGTTTTGTAGGTGTAGGCAGATTAGCAATTACCTCAATTTTTCAAGGATATACTTGAGTTACTTGGTGGGAAATGTAGTGGCCAAGAACTACACCTTCGTACATCATCATGAAGCACTTCTCACTCTTTAAAGATAGATTTTGGTCTTCACATCTCTGTAGGACTTTCGTAATATTTTCCAATGCTTCATCAAAATCAGCACCATAGGTGATAAAGTCAACCATATAGATTTCCATGCAGTCAAGGGAGATGTCTGAAAATATGTTGATGACTTCTCTCTGAAAATTTGCAAGTGTGTTGCATAAACCAAAGGGAAGTATTGAATAGGAATATTTCCCCCATGGAAATGTGAAGTTTGTCTTCTCTTGGTCCTCAGGTGCAATTTGGATCTAATTGTAGCCATTGAATCCATCTAGAAAAGAGAAGTATTGTTTTCCTGACAGTGAGTCCAAGACTTGATCTACAAAAGGCAAGGGAAAATGGTCTTTCTTAGTAGCAGCATTGAGTTCCATATAGTCAACATAAACTTTCCATTTTCCTCCCTTATTGGGCACAATCACCAATGGAGACACCCACTAGCTATCTGAAATGGGATATATAAATCTTGCATCTAGCAACTTTTGCAGCTCTGTTTTGACAATTTCTCTCAATGAAGGGTTGATTATTCTTTGTTGTTGCCTTACCGGTTGACAATAATCTTTGATATATATCCTATGGGTGCAAAGCTTAGGGTCTAGTCCTTTCATATCATGATAATCCCATGAAAATGCATGTTGGTGGGTCTTCAGTAAATTCATCAATGACAGTCATTGTTCTTCTCCCAGTTTGTTGTTAATATTCAAATATTTTCCTTCAGACACCTATACTTGAGTAGTTAACTCTATCATAGTTGTTTCATTAATATATGGTACCTTAAGTTCATATGGCATAATTGTGTGGAACATACCTATTGTTGTAGGAAGTTTGTCTATTGGAAGAGTGGCTACAGGAAGAGTGGTTGTAGGAAGTTTGTCTGCATAAATAGTGGTTGCAGGAAGATCAGGCAGAGCAGGGAGAAGTGTGTTCATGGGATCAACATAACTAGTCACATGAGAGGGTGACACCTCCTCTACCTCACAATGGTTCTGAATTATATTAGATAACACTTCATCTTCATATTGAAGCTGCAGGAGAGGACTTCTACCTAACATCATAAGTTGTGCCACAGAGTTAACTTCCTTGGACTCTTCACCTACGTGTGGCCATACAGGATTATCCTCATCATGGGATGGCTAAGCAAGAAGATAAAGAACAAGATTTTTGGTGTTCCTACCATTAGAAACAGTCATGTCACCTAATCAACATCTAATGTAAGAATTTTTGGTTGCTAACCATCGCCTTCCAAGGATAATAGGATACCTGCCTAGTGTAGCTTTAGGAGAAGGAATCATGAACTTGACTTTTTACTCCCAAGATTCTAGAATCAATACAAGGTCTTCTACTATGCCATCAAGCTTAATAGTGGAACTATCAGCAAGCTGGAGGATAGTAGGAGTGGATCTCAAACTTATAATTTTTAGTTGTTGCAGGATGTCTTTAGTCATCACATTTATTGTTGCACCCAAGTCAATCAAAACATTCTTTATATTTATCTCATTTATAATAACTCTAACCACAAGACTACCTAGATCATTTTACTTGGGGATAGTTACATTTCCAAGCATGATGTCAGCTAGCTATCCCACTACATGAACTGTAGTTGGGTCTTTATTTTTCCTGCCCAGCTTCTTGAGGCGTGCTTCTTTGATTGCTTTTTCATATATAGGAACATATTTTATGGACTAGAATAGGGGTATCTAGACACATATATGCTTCAGCTAGTCTATAATGTCAAAAGTGGTGTCCTCATTGTCTTCTTTTTGTTTGGAAACTTCCAATCTCTGGGGGAATGGTGGTTCTTGTGCCATCTTATTGGTTGGAACTGGTTCATGATTTTTAGGTGCACTAGGCTGAATGGGATCATTCAAAGATTCCTCTTCTTCCACTGGAAGCTCAGTGATGATGGGTGTGGAAGGGGATGGAAAATTAGTTCATGAACACAAATGTATGTCACTTAAACTCACAACATATGCAATAAATTGATTTGGATCAGTAGAGTATATAGGTCATTGTTGTGGTTTATTATTTGGGTTAGGTGTGGGTTGGGTTGGTAACTGAGCAGGTTTAGGTGCATTTGAGCAAGAATTAGCAAGTGGAGGCATTATAGCAAGTTGTTGGGGTTGAGAAGGTGGTTGCACGTAATTGGTTTTCTGGTTTGGCCATTGTTGTCCACCTCTCCATTGAGATTTTTGTTTCCAATTTCTTGGAGGTGGTTGCCAAGGTCCTTGAAACTGCTACCAATTCCCCTGAGGTTACTGCCACTAAGGTGAAGAATTTTGATAATTGGTCCAAGAATTTGGAGGGTTAACCCAAGACTATGGTGGACATCCTCTATAGTTGGATGGACATGGGGGATGCCACTAGTTACCAAATGAATAAGAATTAAAATACGTCCCAACAAAAGATAGTGGATTTGGTGGCATACCTTGTCTTAGAGCCCATGGCCTTCTCTGTGCAACAAAATAGACTTGATCTTCCTCAGTATTGATTGGTTTTAACTCAAGTGGAATCTGATTGCTATCAATGTTAGCTACCATCTTGCATCTGTAGTCCCTCTTCTTTTGTCTGCAATGAGGACAATATTATGTCAACATTGCCTTTGATTCCTCATGTTTCTTCTTGGCCTAAAGTGTATCCAAATGAGTAGCTAGGTTATTTATGATATCCTACTTAAAATCTTTTAGCAAATGAGTAATCTCCATCCTTGAAACTCCACTGGTGGATGACTTACCCATAGAGGATTGGTAAGCTCTCCCTTTCTTTGAAGCTACCCTAGAATAGTTCTGGCATATTTTCTTGATATCCTCCCAAGGAACTTGAGTGATATCTCCTCCTACCATCAAGTCCAAGGCATCAGTGCAGATTTCATTAATTCCTCTCAAGAAAAGAAACTTATGTGAGTCTTCATTGAGTGTATGGTGTGAAGATTTCTATAGACAAAACATAAACCTTGAAATTAAATCCTCCAAGAGTTCATCTTTCTTTTGTTGCATTCTGAAAAATGTCATCCCCTCTCATATCATTGCCCCTGCAATAATCTTTGTATTTCTCAAGGAAATTTTTCTTCATTTCCTCCCAAGTCTCCATAGTATCTCTTCCAAGGCTCATAAACCATCTCAATGCAACTTCTTTCAAAGTGGTAGGAAATAGCTTAAGCTTGTGGGCATCAATGGTATAGCCATAACTTCTGCAGAGTATATCAAACTCAAACAAGAATGTATCAAGATCTTCTATGACAAGTCCATAAAACTTAGGAAGGACTGAAGCAAGGATATTTTTGAGGTTGTCTACTTCATTCTGATGAGCAATGGGGAAAGGAAAAGTTGGTTGGTTCTGCTTGTTAGGTCTATTTCCATTTACATCACCCATGTCTGCTTGATGAAGTTACAAAGTAGAGGGTTCTTCAACTAGATTTTGATCTTCAAGGGAAAATTCAAAACTATTTAAGTCAAGAAATGTATCAAAAAATTGGTGTGGCTCTTCTTTTTCTTCATTTCTAGGCAGATTTTGATACCCAACTAGCTAGAATGGATCAGGATTGTTAGGAAGGAATCTCCCATAAGAATCTCTTCTTCTTCTATGCATGTGGTATCAACTTAGCATCAACAAACTCATATAAAGAATTGGTGAAAGAATAGTGAATTATAACTCCTAAATACTAAGAAAAAATTCCAAAAATACTACAGCAGGAAAAACTAGCAATGACTCCAAAGAATTTCCTAGTTTGACACCATCCCTGACAATGATGCCAAAATTTTTGGCCTCCTACAATGATTTAATAACTAAGCCTTTACAGTTTTCATTTAGAGATTGGACATCTAACCTGAGTAGCCATTTTAACCATCATGAAGTTGCATTTAAATTTTCAACCTAGGGAAGTGAACTTGAAATGGGTCAGCAACACAGTATGTGCACTAGGAACTCAAAGTAGTCATCTTCATTCTACAGCTATGAAAGATTCAATACTGAAAGTAAATTGCATGGAAAGGAACAAAGTAAATGTTGAACATCACTCAAAAATTAAACTAAGCTAAACATGCATGACAGGAATGAAAATTTGAGCAACAAATAGGAAACTAGGGTGCTGCCACAATAATGTGTCTCACTTTTGGGATGTGCTGATTTTTGCCTAAAATTGCTATTTTCATAAAGAAAAAAAAAAACTAACAATTTAAGTCTTGAGAAGCTCCATCTAAAGGGTTTTAATTAGAGAGGGATAGATAATACCCCCTTAGATCAAACCCCCTTGGATAGAACCCCTCTAGTATTAAATCATACCCACAATGGAGTCTCCTTCGCACCTATCAAAATGCTAGCAAAAAAACACTTTTTATTCACCTTTTGAGGGATCAAATAACGCAATTTAAAATTTATATTTTGCAAGATTGTATTCCTTGAAACAAGCTTTCCAACAAGTATAGATTTGATATATTTTAATTTTATTATGTATTTGATTTTCAATTTTTACTAAACATATGTTTTTCTACGAACATCAAGCTCTTTGTTGTGCAGAGGTGGAAAAATAGTAAACCATTGTAAAAAAAAATAAAAAAATACACTTTCCCTAGGTATTGATGTCCTTGTTTCACCAAAAAATAAAAAAATAGATTTTGATATATACACAAAAGGTTAGGTTGTACGACACACACGCATGTCCAAATTATAGTCATAGTGACTTCAAAAATTAATTTTAAAACAAATATACAAAAAAAAATTATGAAAAAATATCTTTTCCCTAGATATTGATGTTGAGAATCTATATTTCTAAAATTAGAATTTAATCCCTTATAGAAAGAAATAAAATTGTATGACACAAACATTACTTTCTGAAAATGTTGTTTTCTATTTAAAACTATTTATTAAACGAGATGTTGAAAGGTTCATGATTTATTTCAAAGAAATTGAAAAAAAAAATATTTAGAATCTACTCACAAATTGCAACAAATCACTAGTTTACATCATCTTCAAATTATTAATGGTTTAGCTTCTATAGGTCTCAAAAGATGAAGATTCAGTTAAATATTGATGTAAATGTCCATCTTGGGCAAAAAGTGAGACACAGTATTGTGATTTCACCCACTACTTTGTCCACGTTGGTTGTAGGAACAGTCACAGAATGCAATTCTATTGGACGTAGGATCAGTCACATAATGCAATTCTAGTGGCTATAGGAACAGTCACTGCCAGGTTCTTAACTAAGTACTAAACATAAACTAATAACTAATCTAGCTAACTAAAGGACAGATTACTCACCAAGTGGGGCCCCTTGGATGAGTATCCTCTAAAACTAATTTAAACTCAAATGCTCAACTCAGAATTTCATCTTATTCATTGGGAAATGCAAGTACAAAAGAGTAGATTGTCTGAAAATGCTTAGTATATTATCAGATCATACAACATCAATAACTCGGCAACTCCTAAAGAAGGAGGATCTAAACCTTATGTATACTATCAACTAAACAAGGTAGTCAACTCCCACTAACTGAGAGGATGCCATTTAGGGAAAATAGAGAAAATAATAGAAGGGTGGTTACACATGCAGGGAATTCGGTCAGACATGCATGTCCAAACATTGACTCAACACTATAGTAACACCTACATCTGCTCAACTTCATGAAATACCAATACAAGGTAGTTACATGCGGCTGACATGGGGAATCTCCTGTCGTCGTCCTTCAGTTGACCCTTGAACGATTCCTCTGCATGACCAGTTGGCAGCTGCATTTCCCAATTTAGTATCCTAAGTATGTCTACATGGAAATGTTAGTATGTATAATAATTACACATATATAACCACCTTAAAGAACATTCATTAACCACATGAAAAATTAATATAAATAGTCCACATAATAGGCTAATGTCATTAAAACTGGTAGGAATAGAATTAAACCCAATGTCTATAGTTTGAGAGAAACTCTATAGAAATACCAACATTTAATATCAAAGTCCATGTCAAGTTTAGCAAATAAACCATAGATTTACCCAAAATTGGACCAAAAACTAGGCTCATCAAATAATAAATGAAGATCCACCATTAGGGTTCCATACATTCGCAACATGATTAGAATATTATAGATGCCATCAGCTTACTGCTTTCAGGAATCTAACACCTTAAAGTACTGTTGTCGTAACTCGCTCTTTTGCTCTCTACTTTTCGCACTTATTCACTCACTTTCCCGATTCATGGATGATAGATGGATGGATATGAAATTTTCCACAACTTAATTTTCTCTTATACCATCTTCAACCTTAGAAACATTCACCAAGGTTGGCTATACAATTTCAAAACTAGGTCAACTACTCAACATTCCCACAGTGGATAAGAATGAGAGGGGACCAAATACATATCTAATTTAGGACCCAAATAACATCTTGAAGCTTGCACACACTTTCTCAAATCGATGTGAATATAAAATTCCCAAGCTCCCTTCAAGTGATTTTATTTTTCTTAAGTACCGAACACACCCTCCCTTTAAAAAGCAATATCATGCTCCTCTTGTAAAGTCTTATGCAAATACTGTCACTTGTCAGCCGAGCACTCCTCGCAAGGTTTCCTTCTCTCACTTTTCAAAAACTTGCATCGTGCTTCCACTTGTCAGTAGTTCACAATCTTTAGTGCTTCTTTCCATCACTCTCCTTTCGGGACCCGATCGCGTGCCACGTAGCATCAGTCTGTGCATATTTCTTGGTGGTCCCCACCCTCAACGATTACGCTTTGAGACCTCCATGTGTCTTCGTAGTGAAAAATTTTCATCGCTTAAGGGGAAGGATGAACGCCAACCCCGACCGCTTTCCATGTGATCTTCTAAAGGGTTAATCGTGAAGGAGAGTTAAGTAGATGACAACCTATCACCAGCTGCCATGTTTTGTAACTCTACGTGTCAATTCTCTGGTCTTTTGGGACCACTACCATCATTCGCAAGGGATGCATCTAACTCTAGGGTGTCCTCATTCATGGCTCAAATATTTTCAGTTGCAACGACAAGGGGAAATAATTGCTAAATGCATCATTGTTAATGATCAAAGAATCTTTTCTATTACTAGCCCACCAAGCTAGGTTTTCATTATAAATATTGCTTCTTCCATCGAAGCAAGTGTTTAGATTTTGATAGGAAAATTTGGTAAAAGAACTAGGCCTTTACCACTTTTGAGATTATTGTAAAGACTTGTAGACTGTGCCATTGTTCGTCCTTTCTGTTTTCTTGAATATTTTGATAAATTTTTATTGTGCCATTGTGGTGCTAAAGGTTGCATTTGAAAAACTTCTATAAATTCAATGCAATTTTGTTGGTTTAGATCATGTCTTTGACTCCTCTTTTCAGTAAATGTGTATGGATATTATTTTATGTCATTGAGTGAATCATTTAGAGTTTTATTTGTATTCCCTTTCAATTAGGAACATAGCAGATTGTTGAACGAGCCCTTAGATCGCATCTACAAGATAGATTTATTGTTCCTTACATCTAAGTCTCAGTGCATCACCCTAGTTAGACCTCTTATTTTTATACCTACTTCTTTTTCCCTTTCAAAACCCTAGTTATAAAAAATCTGACCTCTTTAATCTCTGGAGGTTACTCAATTTAGCGCAATAGGTCCCCCCTTTAACTGAGTTTCCCACAAAGGGTTGTTACCTTGCCAATTTTTGGCATCAATAATTTTTTATTTTTCTTGGCACGCCTGGTGGGACCACTTAAATATACCAAATCGAGGGTGTACAAGTCATCGACATGTTACTAGGTCACAAACAACAAATAATCTTGGCTTGTTAGTGCCTTCGCTAGTAACAATGCATGCCCAAACTCGCCTAGTAAATCTTTTAGGGCCCAACCATAATGTTGATCGCAAATTAAAATTATGTGGCTTAAGATGCCGAAAGTCCTCTTATAGCCCTAGGCGCACCTGCTGTATGGGCCCCTATCTCAGTCTCTATTCTCAAAGCTATTCCAAATTTTACTGGAGATGGCTCAAGAACACCATCCAAACATTTGCAAGATGTTGTGAACGTGTGCTTGGTAGATAGAGTTACAAATCAGAACATAATGCTAAGATTGCTTGCTGCTTCTTTGCAGGGAGGAGCACTAGATTAGTATCGCACTCTACCGGCCAATACTATCGATACTTGGGATAAGCTCGAGGATCCTTTTTATGAAATATTTTCTAATAATGGAGAAAATTCTTTTCTTTATCACCAGCTATCAACAATCAAGTGGGCCCCATCTGAAGCCATGACCAATTTCAACACCCGATTCCATACAACCTACCAGAGGATCCAGAATGCCATCCGACTGTTGGCTGAGTTAGCATTTATGTTTTACTTAAGGCCCATTAGCGTCGACATCTCCATGACGATCCAGTCACTCGGTAGAACCACATTACCAGATGCAATTAAGGTGAAGAACAACCTAATTGATGTTGGGAAGTTGCCACCTCGACCCGTTATGCTGATATTCCCCAAAATATCAGCTTTTTCTTAGGATATTCCATCTACAAGCACACTCATGTCACCCCCATCTACGTATACATATCCGAGCATGCCCAAAATTTTTGCTTCTATATCCAGTGCCTCGAAGGACAAGATGAGCGACATAAGGGAGATGTTACGAAACTTGACAAATAAAGTAACCACTATCAAGCGTAACCAGGTTGCACCTCTGAGACCATCCTACCAAGGCTATCAAAGTGACAGACCCTCCTACCAACAAAACCAATATAAAGGAGCGGCATGCATGACTCTGTCGACTCAAACAAATAACCCAATAGTGTCGGTACCAACTCTGTCGGGGGCTGCTCAAATTAGTACAAGCAGAGACCTAACCGCGAGGTAGAACAATCTCACTCAATATTTGAATCCCTGGTGCTATCCTTGCAATGATGTGCATATGCCTCGAAATTCTCCGCATGGCAATTTGCAGCAAAAAATTACGGAGCAACACAACCAAGGCATGACGACGAATTTAGGATGTACATATGCCTCTCCCCAAATAGAGGATGTGGTTCTCACCGCACAGATGCAAGGAATGCGCTTGGAGCAAGAAAATGAAATGGCTCTTGACCATGCTCTCCTCTAATGGATGGAAGGGGAGGAAGCAATGTTCACTTATGAAGCATCTACATCAGTGACCTCACAAGTACAATCTTACTACAACACTTGATCAAAGAGGAGATTAATAGGTGAATTGGTTACTCTGTAGCCCAGAAACATCCTGGATGAACCCCTTGTCCCTTTCATAATTGCTCCACAGCCACAGCTACGCAAGGAAATTATCATCACCAAATCCAAGGAGAAGAAGCCTTCAAATCTGTCACCCTTCAACGTGGAGAAAAAATTGAAGAAATGTTTTTCTAATGTAACCCTTTGGGATTGTAAGTTTGAAATACGTAAACAAGAATAAAAACACATCTTAATGAAATATTGTATCAAATATTTAGCAAAGAAACTAATCTAAAGCAATAAATCTACTGAAAGCATCTCATTATCTCCTATCTTTAAATATTTATTAAGCTATTGTGCTCTCTTATTTAAATGAAATACTATAACTGTTAAAATGACAATCTCAAGAATGCAATGATGTGATGCTATATGATAATGCTAAATGATAAAAGAAGCTACTATAACATGAATTGACATGAAAAACTAGATGAAGCTACAGGAGGCAGCCATGATTATGAAATCTCAAATGTTGGATGCTTGAATTTATTGAGGCTTGATGATTGATGCTTGATGCTTGATGATTTCCTACAGAGTAAGATTGCATAAACTTGAGAATCTAGATCCTTTCTTTGTTGATTGAAGTTGTATTTATAGATTTCTCGACAATAGCTTTGCACAGGGGCAGCAAAGTAGAGGCTTGGATTCAATCTGGAGGATTGAATGGTGAGAGATGGAAGAGATTGAGAAGATTTTGGGGATTGTATCTACCCATGAAAACACCAGGCAAGAGGATAGGAAGGATTGATGGAAGAGGATTGAAAGATGAATTTCCAATTTGTCTCCAATTTGTCTCCAAAACTTCCCATGAAGTTTGAATCAATTAACTTTGACATATTTTTGACATAAATTAGACATAGGATATCTAATCTGGTTTTGAGGAAATATAGAGGAATATTCTTTATGCCTTTATTTAAATATTTTTGATTATTTAAATTAGCAAAAGAGGGATAAATAATTTAATAGAAAAAACTATAGAAGTTGTCTATTAAATTAAAATACAAGAATATGGTAATTAATCAATAAAGTGTTTAATCTTTATTTAATTAATTTAAGATTTGAGAATAAAATAGGGAAATGATAATTAAATCAAACAAATTATTTAATTTTCTTTATTTAATTAAGATGAGATAATAGAAGAATTGTATGGATTTAAATGTGAATGTGAACGTAAACTATATAAATAAATATTTTTATTTATTCCATAGTAGAAGAATTTAGGATAATTAATCAAATAATTTGTATTTAATTAATCAGATTCTCTCGACCAATTTTAGGTGTATACATTTTTCCCCTCTTTGAAGTGACGTGTTTACGCATTGCTTCAAAGAAAATTTTGTTCCTACTGCCAGTAATGACAAAATATTCAGTATGCCCCAGACATGCCCCAGATATTGATTTTCATATGCTTAATGATAATATGCCGCCTTAGGAGATAAATTAATGATTTTATGATTTTTTTTGGATTTTTGATTTTTTTTGAAAATTTCATGATGATTTTTCAATGATTTGATGATGATTTGATGAAGAAATAATTTATCTCCCAACATTGATGAAGAAAATTTAGCCCATGGATGAATTTCAATTAATTTCATAAATAAAATTAATTAAAAATAAAAGAAATCCCCTCAAAAATCCCTTTTGAAAAACCTATATAAGGTCAAAAATGTCCTTTTCACCCTCATTTGTACTTTTTGACTTTTCAAAGCCTAGTAAGAGAGACATTTGAGCCAGCTAGAGCAAGATGTCAATCCCCTACCACACCCACCGGTTCGAGCGTTGTCAACGTCACTAGTGGACGGCCTCCTATGGACCTCTGGTACGTACCCATATTCCACCTCGTAATTTGTGCTTTCTTATTTTTCATGCCCTTTTTTCTGTATTTGCATCTTTTTGTAGTTTTAGTGCATCAATGTCATGTTGTAGCACTTTGCACTCCGATGTAGTGCTTCCATTAGCTATTTTAGCGCTTTGAGGAATTAGCGCTTTCGTTAATTTCCTTAGCGCTTAGATAGGTTTATTTAGCGCTTTGAAGTCTGATTTCAGCGCCTAGAAAGTTCTAGCACATTGATGTAATAAGTTAGAGCATAGATACTCTATTATAGCACTTTGATTAAATTAGCGCTTCGATAGACTATTATAGCGCATTGGTTTTCCGAAATAGCACTTCTGGTTTTTTAGCACTTTGGATGCTTATTTTAGCGCATCTGAATGATGGAATAGTGCTTTTGAATTTTAGTGCTTTGGATGCCTGTTTTAGCACATCCATGTCAGGTTTGCAGATTTTGACACAATTAACCTTGATTTTGTCAATTTCAATCATGTCCATGCTTCGGTTTGGTATGATTTGATTATCCAAATTCCCTAATGACTGATTTTGATGATCAATAAGACTTTCTCTCATGATAGGCAATAAATAATCCCATTGGTTATTATCCTCATGATAGGTGAGGAATGATTTCATATCTGATAAACCTCATGATAGGCGAGATTAGATGATGGTTGTGATGAACCTCGTGATAGGTGAGGTTATTTGATGTTTGTTCATGAATTTTGATCAAAAATTCATACCAAAGTTTGATTGGATTTGATAGTAGAATGACTTGTGATTTTTGACATAGTGCACTGATTTTTAAACCTTTTATGATGATAGGAGCGTCTGGGTAACCTCCAGATGCGAGAGAGATTTCCATGGACTGCTGATTTGATTCCTCATTTGACTCCTGATGAGATTCAGATCATCTCTCGATGTGGTTTGTCTACTCTTCTCGATATGCCCCAGATTAGGATTAATCGGGGTCTCCTTACTGCCTTGGCCTAGTGGTGGCACAACAATCATAACACCTTCCATCTACCCATCGGTGAGATGATAGTCACACCAGAGGATGTGTGGTGGATATTGCAGATACCTTTTATCGAAGAGATCATATTTTATGATTCACATGAGGCTGGTGGGAGAGATGCACTTCGTAGAGTATTCCAGGATCATCATATTGCAAGACCAAGTGTTCAGTGGTGAACGATGGCTGACACCTATGCTAGTCTATCAGCAGTGCTAGCTAGATTCATTGGATACTTCCTTTGTCCTGATCGCAAGTCAAAGGGATTCTTTGTGAGTTGGGGCTGTATTCTTGAGAGCCTGGTCATACATGGGACTAGATATGCATGGGGGATGTGTATGCTATCCTACCTTTATCATGATTTACACTCAGTGTTGTACTTGGGAGGACACAACTTATTAGTAGGGGTGAATTTACTATAGGTTTTGGCATGGGATAATTTTTCCATTGTATGACCATTGCCAGTTCTTGATAGACCTATAGAAAGACCATATGTTTTTCATTATAGAGGTTGACTTACCCAGTCTTGGATGGGTAAGTTAGAGCATTGGAGATGAGTTTTGGATGACCTAGATAGTTTCATATGGCAACCTTATCTGGATTGCGAGCACTAGGAGGAGGATGATGTAGTGCTCATATATTTATGTGATTCCATGTATTTGATCGATAGGACCCCTTTTGTTCTAGAGAGATTTTTATTGCGGCGGGTCTATAGGCAGTACAGTATTGTGCAGTTTATGCCTCAGGGGGTTGCTCATTATGCCTGACAGTGGAGTGATACAGTAGATTGGGGGTCGTGCTTGTCGTATGACACATTAGTGGAGGGATACCGGGCTCTATAGCCATCAACTTGGGATATGTGTCAAGATATTGCAGAGGTACCAGTGAAAGAGGAGTATGCCGCAGTTTTTGGCTTTGCATCCATGTCCTCAGATCACCATTCCAGATGAGCTAACACCATTACCTATGGAGGAGGACATTGTCAAGAATCCTGTCGTAGCCATTGAGGGCGAGGAGGATAGTGGATCTGATACTAAGCCAAGCAGTAGTGATGGGAGCAACAGTGAGGATAACAACAATGACGATGAGGATGGTTGTGGTGGAGGTGGTAGAGGGGTTGGGCTAGGCAGTGTCGGTCCATCTTTGAGTAGGCCTCGCAAGAGGCGAGTAGTGGAGATGCCTTATGTAGATCATCAGAGATAGATTTCCAGTTTATAGATGCAGGTACATAATTTGCAGGGTTAGTTAGTGCATGTACAGGGTTTACTTGTGCAGACCGAGACACAGATGCAGACTCAGGCACAAGCTCATGCATAGGCATTGCAACAGGTCCAAGGACGGTTGGCAGTTGTGTAGACATAGGTTGGTACCTTAACAATAGAGAGGGACAGTGCCAGTCAAATTTTTGAGAGGGCACAGGAGACTGCAGAGACCTTACAGAGAGTAGCTGATGGTACTTTTGTGGCTGATTATATGAGGGAGGTTTTGTGGGGTGGTCAAGAGGCAGAGTTCTATAGGGGTCAGTATCATGATGCAGTTCCTTCCGATCGCAGAGTGAGTTATGCCCCTTCGAGATCTGGAAACACACATACCCGGATAGTGAGAGGGTGTGATGTAGCCTCCACGAGAGATCCCAAAGATCCTGGTCCATCCGATGATGGTGGTGATACTGGTCCTATGATTCTTGTACCATCTGGCAGCAATAGATCCTAGATGTTGTTTGTGATTTTGAGACATACTTTTTTGAGACATGATGTACACTTCGAGTCAGCTCATTTTTGACAATGTATCTCTTCTTATTCCAGACTTCATTGTATACTTGACATTGATGATATATATGATGATGCAGTTGATTTCTATTGATCTATGATGGCTATTTATGATTCTATGATGGATGCATTTAATTTAGCATGCTTTATATCATGTGATGATTCTATGATGAATTTCTTTATTTTAGTGTGCTTTATATCATGTGATGATTCTAATTTAAATGCTTATGTATGAATATGTGATGTATTTTGCGATGGATGATATATGGATGACAATAAGGTATGGGTTGAAATTGATCAAATGTATATGATAATAATGAAAAATGATGTATATGAGAATGATAATTTGTAATGGATGATAATGTAATAAATGATATGGTGTAATGAACATGATGTATATGAAAATGATAATTTGTAACGAATGATAATGTAATAAATGATATGGTGTAATGAACATGATGTATTTATCTATGATATGATGTGTAAAATATGGTACAATAAATGCATAACTATTTGATGTTAAATGCATGAATGATGAGATGATAAATGCCTTGCAATGATGAGATGATGCTCCTATATATTTTTGATGATTTTTGGTTTATGTCAAGTGTACTCAATCATATTTGTAAAAATGATAATCATTAATTGGAATCTTTTGTGCAACAAACACTCTGCAGATGTAAATTTATTATGAATGCAGTCTAATTTTATCATGCAACTATATGCAAACCATTGTCATTTTAATAGTACTTTTGTGCTTGGTATCATCATAGAGATTTTTAGCATGTTGAAAGTGAGTACAAGCGTTAATGGTATATGTTAGACCAATGACGACCTTAGTACTACTTTCATGATTTTTGATAGCAAGCGAACACAAGTATCGAGGTATAATTGAACCGAGATGCCTGAGAATTTCTTGCATAAACAGGCACAAATTAATCATTTTAGTGTGTGAATTCCGAATGTCATCAGTTATACATTTGTATATCACATCCCTTGACAATTCACATTTTTATATGATTAACGTATAGACAACAGACAATAAAAGTATCATTCTTCTTCCTTGTTTCTCTAGTTTATTTACATCATTGATTTACTCCAAAGAAATGATAATAACTAATCAAAAATACAATTTATCCACCTTTTACTTAGACTATTTCAATCATTATTCAGATTAGATCATCCATCCTGATTGTGTGATGTTTTTTGCCATTTTTTGAGATTTCTGACCAAAGACCTGACCTACTAACCTATCCTAGGGGCCTCGAGGGCTGATCAAATATTAGCCTTTCCTATGTTACATATGTAGAGACCATGTAGTTCGACTGACACAAACTCATGTTTTTGGTTTTTTTGGCTTTTCTAGACTGGCTTTTCGACTTTTTTTTTTTTTGGATTTTATTGATAGGATACAAATGTTTGATGCATTTCCGATGGTGATTGATTTTGTTCTTTGATCATTTTTTTTTTGTACTTGTCATAATGTTGTTTTACCATTTGGTGAAGCTAATGTTCTATTTCCCCCATTGATATCCAGATGTTGCCTCCAAGCTAGAGTGAGACATGACCATGTGAAATGATTTGATAAGGATGTAATGATAGCAAGAATAATGATATGATATGAATTGGTAAGGATGACCAGAATAATGATCCTGATATGTATCAAAATAGATGGGAAAGCTGGTTTAGAATCACATACGATGCCTATTTCTAAGTTTTCACCATATGTTTTGATTACACTGTTTTGTATTTTCTTTTTCTCATTTTTCTTTTTATATTTTTTTTATATTTTTTGTTACCAAGATTCCTGTTTGCCAGGTTTTCATCAAGGAAACCATTTTCCAGAAGGTTGACCATGCACTAGGAAATTTAGGTATAGAACTTTTTGAGATGGATACTGTTGATAGGTTCATCAAAAATATCCCCCTCTCATGTTGATAGTTTATAGGCCCCTGATCTGTACACTGATATGATGACAAAAGGACCTAGCTAGTTAGGTTCAAACTTCCCTTTCTTTTCCCTATTTTGCTGATTTCTAGAGTTCTCTTTTAGGACCAAATCCCCAACCTGAAAGATTCTAGGTTTTACCCTATGATTGTAACTTCTTGATATTCTTTGTTGCTATGATGTTAGATGGTTGACAGCTTGTTGACGATGCTCATCCAATAGTTCCAGTTCTTGAAGTCTAGATACCCTATAGTCCTCATCTGAAATGATTCCTCTTAGTGATACATGGAGTGATGGAATCTCTACTTCAATGGGTAGTATGGCCTCTGATCCATATACCAAGGTATATGGTGTAGCTCCTGTTGGTGTTCTCATACTGGTTCTGTAGGCCCATAGTGCAGGATTAAGCTGAGCATGCCAATCACGTCCAACATCATTAACCATTTTCTTGAGTATTTTCAGAATTGTTTTGTTAGAGACCTTTTCTTGGCCATTTCCTTGAGGATATTACGGTGTTGAGAAACGATGTTGGATATGAAACTTCTCACATAATTCTTGGACATTTTGGTTTTTGAATGGTATTCCATTATCAGTGATAATAGATTGAGGTATGCCATATCGAAAAATTATGTAATTCAATATGAATGACGAGATCTGTTTTCCAGTGATAGTTGTAAGAGGAACAACTTCTATCCATTTTGTAAATTATTATGTTGTTGTCATTATGAACTTGTGTCCATTGGATGAAGACGGATTTATCTTTCCTACCAAATCTAGTCCCCATTGACAAAAGGGCCATGTTGATGTGAATGGATGCAATTATTGAGCTAGTGCATGGATCAAATTACTGTGAATCTGACATTTTTGGCATTTCTTTACAAACTGATAAGACTCTTTCTCCATACATGGCCAATAATATCCTAAATAGAGGAGTTTCTTCGCTAGAGTTATACCACTCGAATGAGTGCCACAAATACCCTCATGAACCTCATGTAAGGCCATCTCATATTTTTTGTGTACTAAACATCATATTAAGGTACCATCAAGACCTCAACGATAAAGAATGTCGGTGATTAAAATATGTCGGGTGGATTGGCGGATGAAATTGT